>JAMXBD010001305.1:0-408377 GCA_024138025.1 Combretum micranthum
TAAGATTCCGCAATGTGAGTTAATAACTCCACAAATGATCATAGTTGACATTAAATTTTAATTACAATAGAAGAAAATTAATTTTTAGAACCTATTAATTATAAAAAGATAGTTTAAAGATGAAATGCTAGAATTACAAAATACGTGATAAATTCAAAAAGTGATCTATATCTATAAATCTAGATCTCACATAGAAAAAATTTTAATCTATATGAACATTCTCGTTAGAAAATTCTGAATCTATGAAAACTAAAATTCTAATTTAATTTTGTAATTCCGAAATTTTCATACTAGTAAAATTATTAGAATAGTGAATGCTAATAGACGGTGAAGTAATGAACCAATAAAAACCTCATTTAGAAACTTTGAATATAATAATGGTTTTGTTTATAACATAAAATCCTAAATAGAAACTTCCTAAATAATAAAGATACCAAAGACAAAATTTCGTATCTTGAGCCAATAACTCAAGATATAATTAGAAATGGCCTAAATGTCAAACTCGATAAAAAACAATCTATTCATATAACTATTGATTATGATACGATAATTAAAGATGAACTACTATTATTATAAATACGTAATGGAAATGAAAACTGATCTAACTTTAAATATAGACCTCAAATAAAAATTATGTTTCCCACTATCAAACTCATTAGGGAATTCTCGAATTTTCAAACATTACATATAACTCTCAAAAACAATGACTAATTGGCAAGAATAAGGATGTTTGATTTTTTTTAATAAAAAATAAAAACATATTATAACTAAAGATTAGAAGATGTTAAAATATACTTCGATAAGTTTGAAAGTTATTTTGCACCAAAAGTCAAAGTTTGGAGGGGATATTTTTAACTTTTGAGGATCCTTTACTAATTTATCAATGTTTGAGGGATGATTTGCATCATTTAAATTAGTTCAAAGGTATGTGTGCATCTTGCTTAAAGTTTAGATAGGTGATTTACATTACCTCCCGAAATTTAATCTAACATTACTAGTTGTGTGCTTGATTGCAACCATTGATGATTAATTATAAAAGCCTTACCTATGTTATGTTTCATTTGCAAATAAATGATTTGTATTATTTTTCTAACAAATGGGTAATCGAAATTTAATTCAAAAGTTTCCATACTATTTGATAATTTTAAAAGAACATGTTTCAAACTTCATATATTATTGGTCTTAAAAAATTAAATTGATATTTTTTTCAATTTTTTGTTTTTTAAAATTATTTGTTATTATTTTATTTATTAATATTTTTATTAAATTAAAATTTTAGACAACAAGACACAAATACATCTTTTTTAAATATTATTTAATAATATTGACACTTTTGCATGAATATCATGTATCTATTTGTTAAAAAAATGAATACAAATCAAGTATTTACAAATGGGAATAAACACTTGCCTGGCAATGCGAGGAGGGGTAGGAAATGTCTTCGTATCTTCTTCACAAAGCTAAAGCAGGTCTTTCTCTCCTCCAAGAATTCACTACGATCCATTGTTCTTATAATCTCTCTCCAGAAGAGCTCGACACCAAGATCTCGCCTAGTGATGCTTTGATTATACAAAGTGGCACTGAGGTTTTGAGGGAGGTATGTCCTTTCGTGGGAGCTTGAAGGTGGTTGGAAGAGGTGGTGGTGTGATTGGTAATATGGATGTTGGTGCCATTGCGAAGTATGTCGCAAACACTGTTGCAGCCAGTGACAAAAGGACACGGAGAAAAGGGTTACGAAGACGTTTGATTTATTTCGATATATTTGGAAAATCAAGAAAAAAATTGAGAGGAGTTTTAATTATTATTAAAAACAAAATATAGTGGAACATAAAATTAGTAACATACCCACAAAAACTAGAAGGTAGCATATTTGGATGAAAATATAACACATATGGATGAAAGTAGCACGTTTGACGAAAGTTAGTACTCGCTATAAGTACCTCATATAAAGCACATGTGCTTTTAGACAAAAATAGCACATCCTGATAAAGGTAGCGCATTTGAGTAAAAAGACTTGAAATAAAATCACCGTTTGCCGATGTATCCCAATAAATTCCCATTAATACATTTGTGATATCTGATTGACATACTAATTTCAACATGCGTTTAACCCCTTGCTGTGCAAAAAGATATTCCATAATATAATGCCCATAATTCTGCCATAAGAATTTCCATTTCACCCAAACGAATTGCAAAGCGAAACAACCACTGCCCATGCCTGTCACGAATGACTCCATCGAGAGATGCAATACCACTATTTGACAGTTTTATTGTACATGGAAAAAATCGGTTTCTATTGCTTGCAAAATACCTAATGTCCATGTGCAATCATTCTGATACTATGTCTTAAAGCAAGAGGTTTGTTCTCTTTCTTAAAATGTAGGTCATGTCTGTCTCATCATATTACCAATAACATGAACCCAAAAATAAATTGCTTTGGGGATCAGTTTAAGATGTCATTCCTTTGGTTTTCGCATGAAAATGGTATGGATCGGAAGAATATTTCCAAAATAGTACGGTCATCAAATTCATTCCTACTATAGGCATTGAAGGCGCTTTCTTCAATGTGTGTATTGGGAATAAGTTTAGTAATTGTACCATTTTAAGAATAATTTTCCAATGCGTACCATGCTCATTTTTGTAGTTAGCATAATGTTACATCTAATCCAGAGAATCAAGCCATCTCCTATTGCTTCTATTTCCCACATATTGATAACTGGTGCAACTATAGGACGCTCCTTGAAGGCATGGTAATGTCTTCCTTAATCATTCCACATCTCGGGCATGAAGCATCTACTTTAATGCCTCTAATATTGAGATTGATAGCTGTTGGTATACTGTTCATACATATCTAATTCTTTGGTTGTAGTCTTGCATTGGCTGAAATGCCACGTTGAACCACTACTTGCTGATTAAGAATAATGGGTCCAGTCCCACAATATAGTTGATTATTTTTGAAAGAACAAATCCAATTTTCTCATTTGACCAGGTGGTTTCATTTATCCTTGCGTCCTTTAATGTTTAAGAAATCGAATTTTCATGAATAGTTCCCTCAATGATTTCTCTAACTATATAATTTTCTAACCTCTTGTCAAACCAAAATGTTGCGTTATATCCATTTCCTACTAGGCCATTAGTTATAGGTGTACCTTTCCAAGTACACAAAGCAAGATCCCACAAGTATGAGAGCCAATTGATTTAATCCTTTGCATTGAAATGTCCTCCTTTAAATGTTTATAATTTTCTTCCAGAAGGTTTGTCCATATAACATTTCGAGATTTGAGCTCATGAGTATGCTTGAAGTTGAACAAACCTAAGCCTCCCTTATCTTTTGTTGTTGTAACTTGTTTCAGATTAATCCAGTAGGTCTATTTAATTTCATTTGACCCATTTCAAGCGAAGCACCAGCAATGTAAGCTTTGTTACTTGACATTGGCAAATCATGTCACCTTGAGGACCTATAAATCATAAGCACCATGCTTTTGTGTTGGGTGGGTTTCATGTAGGCATTGGTTGGGCTTGACTCATGCCCAGGTGCAAGTTTGAGATAGCAGAAAAAGGACCACCACTTGCTCCTCCCTCATAGTGCTTACTCATTCTTGAATTCAACCCCCTGTCTTTGCATTTGAAATATGCTTTACTAAGAGAAAATATCATATTCTTTGTGCAATATAGATGATGAAACTGAGGAACATCTATTGAAAGATTGCCAGTGCTATAAAATGATTTAAATGTCACTAAATAACTCTATATAGTTTGGATAATCTTTTTTCACTTACATTCAACAAGTCACCTGAGAATACAGACTCAAAGAGGTTGCAGTTCTCTACCTTCTTGCTCACCATTTGGGGAATTTGAAAGGGAAGGAATATGAAATCTTGAATACTTTTAACCAAATCGTGTAATAGCTTAATCAAGTAAAAATCATGCCGCGAATTTTCAAGCTTTACACAAGCTTTAGAGATCTAGTGGATCCTTAGCCTCGAATTTATGTACTTATACCAAGTTTTTTATATTGATTCCATTCAAGAGATGATGATATGCCCATCTTAGAGTGAACCATGTAAGAATTGCTACTTTCTAAGTACAAACAATAAAAAATAAAACATCAAATTTTTGCAATATACCTATTAGACAATCCGTTTTCTCATTAACTAAACAGATTTTCTCTCCATAGAATTATACAAAACATTATTACATCGTGAGCTAGCCTTATAATTAGCCCTAAGCTGACCCAAAGATATCTCATGAAAACCATTGCCACAAGCGACCATTTTCTTACTAAGAAACACATCTGTAATGTGTTTCATTGATGGTCGTGAATTTGGCATGGGAGATAAGCATGCAAGTGCGTAATACACAACTTGAAGAATTCCCACAATCAATGAGCCATTGTGTGGACAAGGTAATCGAGGATCTAATATTTTTGGTAATTTCATATGCTCAATAGATGATGTTGATAGCTGGGAGATAATTTCTTCAGCATGTTTGCCCATTGTCGTTCCCATAACCACCACTCCATAGCTATAAACGTCGCATTTTTCATTTAAAATCATCGCATAAGCAAGTTCTGCAGAAACAAAAAACAAAGCTATTTAAGAGCAATTTTACCATGAGAACTAAATGGAGTTTCTTAATCTATCAGTTTCCAAGTTATGGCACAACACTTCTTATGAAATTGAATCATACTTTATAATCCGTTAGTGTCCAATTAGTTAAGAATAGGTAGAGGCAGAGGCAAAGCTGTGGAAGTCCACACAAATGCTGCCTTAACTTTGAATTTGCTAAATAAATTAAGCATAGAAAAAAAATTCTTTAAAAAGATTAATATTTTTGTCCCTAACATGAAAATTAAAATACGTTGTTGGAGTTTGTGACCTGATTTCTATAACTGACTCCCGTAGGTAAATGTTAATGAATGAATATTTGACTATCATTTATTATTCATTCATTATACATTTAGCAGTCATAATTCAGGCATTTGTTACTCATTAATTACATATTTAAATGTCATAATTAGGTCATTATATCGGTTATCCTTACACACACACACACACACACACACATATATATATATATGTGTGTGTGTGTGTGTGTGTGTGTTGTTTCTAGGGTTATATACACAACACATACACAAAATTTCCATTGAGAGATCTGAAAGTTTAGAGTGATAATTCTCTCAAACCTTTATACTCCTACTTTGATATACTGTGATTCCTTTCTCACCTCTGCTTGTGGTTTTCCCTGAAAAGGTTTTCATGTAAAATCTGTGTGTTCTTTACTTTCTACTTACTATTATCATTTTCAATTGTGCGATTTGTTTATAACAAATTGGTATCAGAGCGTAGGTTTTGATAATGGCAACCATGAAGTGCGATATTCCTCTTTTGGATCGCAACACCAGATTCTCGTTGTGGCAGGTGAAGATGTGAGCAGTTCTAGCACAAATGGATCTTGATGATGCACTTCTAAGGTTTGACAAGATGCCTGCATCTTGGTGACCAAATGAAAAGCAGCAAAAAAACCGAAAAGATCGAAAAGCCCTTTCGCAGATCCATCTCCATCCCATCTATCGAATCAAATTCTTTAGGATGTGCTTAAGGAGAAGACCGCGGCCGCATTGTGGTTGAAACTGGAACAACTATGCATGACAGAAAGCTTAACCAATAAGTTGCATTTGAAATAGAGATTGTATTCTCATTGTTTAGAAGAAGGTGTGTCTCTTGATAATCACTTAACAACCTTTAAAGAAATTGTTTTTGATTTAGAAACGTTAGAAGTTAAGTACGATGAAGAGGATTTAGGTTTAATCCTATTATGATCTTTGCCTCCATCATATGCGACCTTTAGAGATACCCTTTTGTATAGTCATGATACTTTGTCGATTCATGAAGTTTATGCTAGTTTAAGCTCTTTTGAAAAGATGAAACATCTTGTAATTAAATCTGAGTCTACTTTTGAAAGTTTTGTAGCACGTGGTAGGAGTCAAGACCGTAAGTCTGGTGGGAATTCTAAAGGTAGGTCTAAATCTTCAAATAGATTTAAAACTTGTAACTATTGCAAGAAGAAAGGCCACATTAAGGCAGATTATTATAAACTAGAGAATAAAAATAAGAAGATTGGTAAGAATCAAAATTAAAATCAATATGATAAAACGGTTGAGGCCGATGTTATTGAAGATCATACTGATGATGATCTTCTTATTGCTTCTAATAGTGATTCATAGGCCAGTAAAGAGTGGATTTTTGACTCTGGATGTACCTTTCATATGTGTCCCAATCGAGATGGTTTTCAACATATGAAATGGTTTCCAGAGGTGTTGTTTTGATGGGAAATAAAACTTCTTATAAAGTTGCAGCTATCGAAACGATTAAGATCAAAATATTTGATGGCATGGTTAGAACACTTGGTGATGTGAGACACGTTCCTGATTTGAAGAGAAATTTGATTTCTCTTTGTTGGGTTTCCATAGGGTTTTAAAATTATACATATCAAATCTTTCACAGCGGAATTCAAAAAGAAAACCCTAACCCAGTATTCATGTGTATTGATTAGATTAAAATAAACAAATAGTTTGATTGCGTACCTCTAAAAGCTTGAAACTTGAAATCAATTTGCAGATCGGATCTGTAGGTACTGCAAAATCACAATACCCTCTACGGTATCCACACGAACGAGAACTCTTCAAAAGGATCTTCATGTGCTAGCGTGATCTAGAACATTTCTAGATGATATTGGGATTCACACATGACTCTTGTGCTTCACTCTTCAAGGTTTGCAGATTTTCTCTACCAGTCTAATGTCGACAGACAAGTCGTTAACCCTAAAGAGATCTTTTGTGTGCCTTTTATACTCACATGAGTAATGACAGTAGTGCCCCTTAATCTAATAAGGGATAATATTTCCTAAAATATAATTCTTGCACATAACAATGTAATAATTTATTATTACTCTCGATAATAATAAATTATTATTCCTACAAGATATCAAATTTAGTCTATGATCCTTTAATTTATTATTATTCTTAATAATAATAAATTATTATTCCCACAAGACATTAAATTTAGTCTATGATCCTTTTGACTCGTTCTTTTGTGTGTGACCCTAGGTTCACTTAATGTTGGCAATTGACCTAAAACAATTTTAGTCAAAAAACAAAAGTGGCCTCTACAAGACATTATGTTTATCCAAATTAAGTGAAGATCGGTGATCCGATTTTTACCTAATCCATAACTTATGTCATTATCCTTTTGTCACATGATATCTAGATTGAACATAAGGCATGGATAGTGTCATCCTTATATCGTTCAATCTTATCATTTCTCGATTTCTAAGTAAACTGATAAAAACAAATGAAATTGATTACGCTATCAATTCATTTGAGCACGGCCACATTTCTCAGTCTCACTCATCGAGGGGCCCAGAGATATCTCTCTCAACGAGAGGGAAATCCCATCTTAATCACTCAACTTCCTCTACATGATTTACATTATGCCAATCTCAACCTTTATAATTATCTAGTTAAAGACAACGTTTGATTGAGTTGAAACATAATATTCCTCATGTTGGAATCCATGGTGATTTCAGGTCTGAGGATACGATGCATTTTATTTTGAGAATCACTTATGACACTAATCCATGTAGTGATCTCAAAGCGGGTCATCCAGTACATAGTTCTCCAACATGTACCTATGAGTTTGATTTATATCTCTATATAAATAAACATCCATGATTATCAGTCAAACCTCATACTAGATTTAATTCATTATTGTTCCCACAATAATGAGCATCTAGGGACATTTAGAATAATTAAATTATTCACGGATCCTATTATAAAGTAAACATGCAAACAATATAATAGAAATGTTTATGAATGACAATATCTAGTAATTGGCCTAGGGCACAATCACCAACAATCTCCCACTTGCACTAGGCCAAATCATACATGTATCTAATACCCATTGACCTAGTATGATGATCATGCTTTTGCCTGTGCAAGAAGCTTGATAAGTGGATTAGTAATATTGTCATTTAGTTGATACTTTGCATATCTTCACAGCATGTGATGCTGTTATACACTCGGTTTTCTTATAGAATACTATAGTATTCTGTTTGAACTTTTCAAGCTTACTTACCTCCATTGAAAAGAAAAATATGTCCAGATTGTGAATAAAATCATCCTTGTATATTGGAAACTAACATGTGTAACTATTTACAACTAGCTCGTCTTCCAATCCTCCATCTATCAAGAATGCATCTTTAGTTTTCTTAAGTACCTAAGAATATTCTTGACTGCTGTTCAATGAGGTTCACTATGATCTAACTGGCATTTACTGGTTATGCTTAATGCATATGACACATCTGGTCGAGTGCATAACATGGCATACATGATTGATCCAATAGTCGAATCATAAAGAGTCTTACTCATGTGATCTTTCATCATTTGTCGTTGGACATTGAGTCTTGCTCAGATTTATATCATGTGACATTGGCAAGAATCCCCTTTTGGAAACTTGCATACTGAACCTATTTAGTACTTTGTTATATATGCACTCTGACTTAGGCCAATAAGCTTTTTAGATCTATCCCTATAGATCTTGATGCCTACGATATAGGCAGTCTTACCTAAGTCTTTCATTGAAAAACATTTTCCTAACCAAGACTTGACATTCTGCAAGGTAGGAATGTCGTTCCCAATGAGTAATATGTCATCTACATATAGCACTAGAAAGACTACTCACTCACTAATTTTTCTTGTAAATATAAGGTTCATCTTCATTTTTGATGAAATCAAACTATTTGATCGCTTCATCAAAACGAAGGTTCCAACTCCGAGATGCATGCTTCAGTCCATAAAGGGATCTTTGAAGCTTGCAAACCTTCACAAAATCCTCAGGACGAACAAACCCTTCAGGTTGTGTCATGTACACATCCTTAAGTAGGTTTCCATTAAGAAATGTTCTGACATGCATTTGCCAAATCTCGTAATTTGGACCCAACATGGCCTCTTGATAGGTAGTGAGCTCATTTTGATCCATAAGCAGCACATCGCGACTATATGTAATGAGAAATCCATATCTCTCAAGTTGATGTCGCACTCTATCAGACCTATATGGGCCTTGTGTTACCTGTGGAGCATCAACAACTAACTATATATCTTGTTGACTTTCAACTGGCGGTGCAAGACTATTTTATGGATCTCGAACCACTTCGAGATATATTTTACTCCCACTGGTTCTTTTAGAGATAAACTCTTTTTCTTTAAAAGATACCATTCCAAGCAACAAAAACACTTTGTTCTCAGAGGGATTACAAAACAATAACTTTTGGTTTCTTTTAGATACCCCATAAAAAGTATTTACTTGACTTAGGTCCTAATGTTCTAAGGCTTGACATCTCACATAAGCCTCACAACCCAAATCTTGAGGAAAGACGACTAGGCCTTTTTTCAGTCCATATCTCATATGGTGTCTTTTCAACCGCCTTAGAAGGAACATGATTTAACATGAATGCAGCTGTCTCTAGGGCATAGCCCCAAAAGGATGGTGGAAGATCTGTTTGACTCATCATAGATTGAACCATATCTAATAAGGTTCTACTCCTCCTTTCAGATACACCATTCCATTGTGGTGTTTCAGGTGGAGTTAATTGTGAAATTATTCCACAATTTCTAAGATGGTCCTTAAATTCTTGGCTTACATATTCACCACATCGATCTGATCGAAGTACTTTGATTGTTTTGCCAAGCTGGTTTTGTACTTCATTATGAAAAACTTTGAACATTTCAAATGATTCAGATTTATGTCTCATTAAAAAGACATATCCATATCTACTGAAATCATTAGTAAATATGATGAAGTACTGATAACCTCCTCTAGTAGCAACGGTTAATGGACCTCATACATCAATATGTGTTAGGCTCAATAAATCAATTGCCCTTTCACTGTGCCTAGTAAAAGGATCTTTGGTCATCTTGCCTAATAAACAAGACTTGCATATTTCAAATGATTCAAAATCAAATGAATCTAAAAATCCATCTTTATAGAGTTTTGATATGCGTTTCTCGTTTATATGACCAAGATGATAATGCCATAGGTAGGTCATATTTAAATCATTGGATTTAAGTATATTAGTATTTATGTTATAGATTGATCCATTATCATGTTTCAGATTTAGAACATAAAGACCATCATGTAAGTCAGCATTTGCATAATACATGTCTTTATTTATAAATGGAACATTTATTATTCTTAATAATAAATGTGAAACCTTCATTGTCTAAACATGAAATAGAAATAATATTCCTACTCAAAGTAGGAACATAAAAGCAATTGTTCAATAAAAAAGCCTACTGAGCAAAATCAATTCATAAGTCCTTATAGTTAAAGTAGCAACTTTTGCTCCATTTCCAACTCGTAGGTTGACTTTGCCCTTTAGATCTCTATAACATAGATACCTGAAGCAGTAGTCTGATTACTCTCCTTTTCCTCAGATCTTCCAAGTAGAGTTTGCAGTTCCCCTTCCAGTGACCTGGTTCACTATAGTGGAAACAAACTCCTTCCTTAGGGTTTTTTTTTTTTTTTTTTTTTTTTTGCCTTTGGTTTGGGTTTAGGTTGAGGCTTTGAACTTTTCATAGCCTTAGCATTTCCCTTGCCTTTCTTCTTCATGCCCTTTCCATTCTGAACTATCAAAACATTACTAGGCTTCTACTTCTTGATATTAGCCTTCAGCAGTTTTAAGCATCGAATGCAATTCAGAAATTAATTTGTCCATGTTATTCATATTATAGTTCATGACAAACTGGTCATAACTATCTGGGAATTTAGGATCAAATCAATAGCAAACTCTTGGCTTATAGGAAATCAAGCCTTTCAAGATGATCAATATAACCCTTTGTCTTTAGGACATGGGTACTCACTGATCCTCCTTCAGCCAGCTTGCAAGACTGTAGGGCTTGGGTAATCTCATACCATTTGTCTGACCTACTATTGAAACATTTCCTTAAGATAGACAATCATCTCATAGGCTTCCATGTTTTCCAGACCTTTCTGAAGTTCTAGACTCATGGTAGCAAGCATTAGGCATCCTACATCAAGATAATCATCAGAATGCTTCTTATAAGCATCCTTTTGAGTTCTTGAAGTATTGGCTAGAGGCTCTTGAGAGATAGGCTCATCTAGGGTATGCAGCTTCTTTTCTTGCTTGAGAACAGTTCTCAAGTTTCTGAACCAGTCTAGAAAATTGGTTCCAATCAATTTATCCTTCTCAAGGACAGATCGCAATGATAATTTGAAGTGTTTTTGTAGCCATTAATCTATAATTACTTATGCAAAGTTTATTTTAATAAATTAAAACTCCACTAAATCAATAACCCTCATTATCAATGTTGTTTCATTTAATTATTGCAATCTAGTGGGCTAAGATCCATATTTCACCTAACTTTAAGTCAGCTTTGGCATGACGCTTAAAGTTAAGTTATTTAGGTAGGTAACTCTTTACCAATTACATCGCATGTAACTCTTAGATCTTTTATGGGATTTTTGACATCATATGTCCCGGCATGTTCAAATCCCATCTAACGCCTTAGGCCCAAAACCGTTTTGATAGCCTAATTAAGTCGAACCATATTAAACACATGAGTAGCACCATTACCCATCCTGCCTTACTAAGATAACCTAATGCACCCTGCTTTGGCAGAACCTACATTTTGGTGATCGAAGTCTTGACAGGTGTTTAATCATGGGTGGCATTTAACTTAAAATTTATTGAGGGATTTAATTATTGATATTCCATTTTTTTTATCACGTTTAATGGATATTCAAGCATACGTGGTGGTATATATACATATACATACATATCTCATGATATATCAACTTTATCGAATAAAGAAAAAGTGTCATAGCATGGCCCTTTATTCTACATTGATTTTCATAAGCCAATATGAAAATCAATGGTCCAATCCTAAGGTAAAAACCATCTTTATGGTCTTGAGTTGTAAATTTTCTTGTATCTTCTTCACGATCCTTGTTTCTCCATCACCATGGATTAGGGAGGGTCTTCATGACATCTTCATGTCTTTATTACAATAATAAAAAGATACAAAAGATCCTACGACTACTTGTAGAAAATAAATTACAATAAAATATAAAAACACACACAGGCCGTATTTATAATATTACAACCCATTTAAAAGAAAAGGAATAAAAACCTGCCAATCACATAGGTCTTAGGGCCATGCTATGCACCATACATATAATATAAACATATAGAGAAGACATACACATATGTCACAATACTTCAAAAGCGTGTTTTATATTAAGAATTATTAATTAGAGTTTATTGAACTAAATCATGCACCTTGCAAGGGTTAAGGGGACAGTCTCCTTTCAGAAAAATCGAATCTTTAAATCATACGAAAATTTTAAATTCGATTTTCTGGATATTACTACAGTTCATAAACTGCAATAGGATTTATCCGTAATTGAATCGAATACAGTGCTTATTTGAAAAAACACATGCTCAGACATGCCGCAATTATCTACCGCAACTTGTGACCAAGTGCTCAATTTTTTTTTTATTATTAAAAGAAAATATCATACATCCAAAACATGATCGCAGTTCTAATCCACATAAACTGACGCCAAAAGACCCAATTTTATCGAGGAGCGTATATGCTTTATGTGTCTTACAAACAGATGATCGTTTGTCATCGACCAGCAATATTATTATTTTATTATTTTTACTATAAAAACAGGGCACAATAGATGTCCAGAAGCACCGAATTGATTTAAAAACAGATGTCCAATTCATGCGATGCTATTCGATTTTTTTTATAATAAAAAAAATCCAAATCATGCGCTCAATTTAGACGCTAAAAAAAATTCAGATTGGAAATAGATCGCAAAAATTGATGTAAATTCAGACCGTAACAGCAATCTAATCTCTTATTTAACAACAGTTCGTATCATATACGAAAACTGCAAAATCACGCTATTAAGAAAAACCCTAAAGATTCGTTGTAATCAAATTACACAAGATCCATTCAATCCTTCAAAGCAAGGTGCTATAATAAAATTACAAATCCATATTTGTGTTTATTTAGTTCTTCATAAACTCAAATTGATTTCACAATTAATATGCATAAAAAGGATATCAGATATTCGAATTTCATGGCATCACATGCAAATCATAAAAACCGATTTCAATCTAATCAAAAACACAAGCGGCTCTGATACCACTGTTGGGTTTCCATAGGGTTTTAAAATTATAGATCAAATCTTTGCAGCGGAATTCAAAAAGAAAACCCTAACCAGTATCCATGTGTATTGATTAGATTAAAACAAAACAAATAGTTTGATTTGTACTCTAAAAGCTTGAAACTTGAAATCAATTTGTAGATCGGATCTGTAGGTACCGCAAAATCACAATACCCTTACGGTATCCACACGAACGAGCACTCTTCAAAAGGATCCTTCACGTGCTAGCGTGATCTAGAACATTTCTAGATGATATTGGGATTTTCACACGACTCTTCGTGCTTCACTCTTTAGGGTTTGCAGATTTTTCTACCGGTCTAATGTCGACAGACAAGTCGTTAACCTAAGAGATCTCTTTATGTGCCTTTTATACTAATGTCATTCTCACATGAGTAATGACAGTAGTGCCCCTTAATCTAATAAGGGATAATATTTCCTAAAATATAATTCTTGCACATAACAATGTAATAATTTATTATTACTCTCAATAATAATAAATTATTATTCCTACAAGACATCAAATTTAGTCTATGATTTAATTTATTATTATTCTTAATAATAATAAATTATTATTCCACAAGACATTAAATTTAGTCTATGATCCTTTTGACTCGTTCTTTTGTGTGTGACCCTGTAGGTTCACTTAATGTTGGCAATTGCTAAAACAATTTTAGTCAACAAACAAAAGTGGCCTCTAGCAAGACATTATGTTTACCCAAATTAAGTGAAGATCGGTGATCGATTTTTACTAATCCATAACTTATGTCATTATCCTTTTGTCACATGATATCTAGATTGAACATAAGGCATGGATAGTGTCATCCTTATATCGTTCAATCTTATCATTTCTCGATTTCTAAGTAAACTGATAAAAAACAAATGAAATTGATTACGCTATCAATTCATTTGAGCACGGCCATGCATTTCTCAGTCTCACTCATCGAGGGGCCCAGAGATATCTCTCTCACAATGAGAGGGACAAATCCCATCTTAATCACTCAACTTCCTCTACATGATTTACATTATGCCAATCTCAACCTTTATAATTATCTGGTTAAAGACAACGTTTGATTGAGTTGAAACATAATATTCCTCATGTTGGAATCCATGGTGATTTCAGGTCTGAGGATACGATGACATTTTATTTGAGAATCACTTATGACACTAATCCATGTAGTGATCTCAAAGAGGTCAGTCCAGTACATAGTTCTCCAACATGTACTATGAGTTTGATTTATATCTCATATAAATAAACATCCTATGATTATCAGTCAAACCTCATACTAGATTTAATTATTATTGTTCCCACAATAATGAGCATCTAAGGACATTTAGAATATTAAATTATTCACGGATTATTATAAAGTAAATATGCAAACAATATAATAGAAATGTTTATGAATGACAATATCCAGTAATTGGCCTAGGGCACAATCAACATAGTACTCTTGATCTGAAAGGTATCGGTATACAGTGAAGGTGGGTTTGAAGATCAGTAAGGGTTCGCTGGTGGTGATGAAAAGCCATAGAAAGACTACTAATCTTTATTCATTACAGGGTTTTGTTGTGACAGGTGATGCAGCGTTGGTTTCCTCCTTGTTGGATGAAGATGACTAGGCTATGGCATATGCGTTTGAGTCATATGAGTGAAGCTAGTATGGTGGAATTAAGTAAGCGAGGACTTCTGGATAGGCAAAGCATCAACAAATTGAAGTTTTGCGAACACTATGTGTTTGGAAGCAGAAAGGGTCAGGTTCACCACAGGTACATAATACTAAAGGTACTATGGACTATATTCATTCATACCTTTGGGGTCCTACTAGAGCATCTCTAGTGGTGGTGCCAGCTATATGATGACCATATGATTATTGCTCCAGAAAGGTTTGGGCATATTTCTTGAGTGAATGTGATGCCTTATCTAGTTCAAAGTGTGGAAGACGATGATTGAGAAACAGACTGGAAAACAGGTGAAGCGTCTACGCATGATAATAGCTTAGAATTCTACTCTAGCGAATTCAATGACATGTGCAAGTCTGAAGGGATTGTTAGATATGTCGCGGTTCCTGGTACATCCCAGCAAAATGGGGTTGTAGAACTTATGAACAGGACCATTATGGAGAAGTGAGATGTATGCTCTCCAATTCGAAGTTGCCAAATCTTTTTGGGCTGAAGCTGCCTCCACAGTTGTTTGCTGATCAATAGATCTCCGTCGACTTCCATTGAGATAAGACTCTGCATGAGGTATAGTCTGGATCCCCTGCAGATTATTCTGATTTGAAAAAAATTGGATGTCCTACATATGCTCATATAAACAATGGCAAATTGAGCCTAGATCTCTAAAGTGTGTGTTTCTTGGTTTCAAGACTGAGTTAAAGGATATAAATTGTGGTGTCTTGAATAAAGAAAGTTGTATTAGTAGTTATGTTGTATTTGATGAATCTGCTATGTTGCATGATTTATGTCCTGCTGTTACTTCTGATGGAACCCAACAGAAACAAGTGTGCAGGTGGAGTTTGATATCAATACAAATTCAACAAAGCCTATCTCTCAATCGATTTCTACATCTCAGTAACCACAGTATTCAATTGCCAAGGAAAGACCCAGTAAGAGATAAGGCTCCACAGAGATATGGGAAAGCAGATCTAGTTGCATATGCGTTGAATGTGGCTGATGATGTTGATTCAAGTTTGGAATGATCTACCTACACAAAAACGATTAGTTGTGACAATTCTAGTAAGTGGATGATAGCCATGCAAGAAGAAATGGAATCTCTCAGCAGAATCGAACATGGGAGTTAGTGAAACTTCCAAGGGTAAGAAAGTCATTCACTGTAAGTGGGTTTATAAAAAAAGGAAGGAGACTCAAGTTGTGAAGAACCCAGATACAAAGCAAGGTGTAATGAAAGGATACAGTCAAATACGAGGTATTGATTTTACTGACGCGTTTTCTCCTGTTATGAAACACAGCTCGATTCGAGCATTGCTGGTATTGTGGCTATGGAGGATCTTGATTAGAGCAGCTTGATGTGAAGACTGCGTTTTTGCATGGAGAACTTGAAGAAGAATTTACATGCACCAACCGGAAGCTTTTGGGATCTTAGGGAAAGAAGACCATGTGTGCAGATTAAAGAAACCTTATGGGTTGAAGCAATCACAACGACAGTGGTATAAAAGATTTGATTATTCATGACTTCTTATTTTTTGTGAATTTTGACATACGTTAGATTTTATAAAACACAAGATAATTTTACAAATTAACCACTATCTTTAGAATAAGTAAATATTATCTATATTCATACTATTTATATTTTTGTTGTCCTCATATTAGTATTAATACTAGGATAAATATCACATTTGATACCAAAATTCTGTCTATTCCCACAATTAACTACTTAAAGTTTGAAAGATTCAATTTATTACCTACAAACTTTTTATATTATTTATAATACCCATTAAGGTAGTTAATTGCAAAAAGGTAAAATTCAAGTAATTAATTATGAAATTTAGCAAAATTAGGTAGTTAATTATAAAATAGCACTAAATTGATACTTTTAATTTTAATTTAAAAAAGTTAATTATAAAAAATAAATAAAATTCAAGTATAAAATATCACCATCACCCTTAATACATACAAGTCTTTTACCGTGTTTGACATGATAATCAATCATTTATTTTTTATATACTTATTACTTATTTTTGGGCCTTCCGATACTCATTTGTTGAGTATTGAAAATTCCTACGTGAAGCGAAAGCCTTAGATTGAGTCTTCTAAATCATATTAATGAAATTGATAAGTCAATGAAGGATTAGGTTTGAGCACACACGAGGTGCGAGTGTTTAAATGTTTTATATCTTAGAATATTTATATATCTGTTTTGTGTTATTTATTTATATGTAGTTATCGTGTAATATTGTATCCTAAAATTATATTTATGTAGCATATAGTTAGAAGCTGTTGATTAAATATCATAGATGAATCATTATTTCGTATACTATTTTTAATTATAATAATTATTGCAATAACTATCTAATTTTGTTGTGCATTTGTATTAACGAATCCTTTCATCATGCTGTTTTCACAAATTTTGAACTTTCTACAATTACTATCGTATATTAATAGAACAAGTTCTTTAGTATTATTATTGCGTTTCATTTCCACTCAATTTTCTTATTGCGTAACATTGATAATCTAATGGAGAATTTATACAATAAATTTGAGTAGTAAGTCATATTGTTTAAAGAAAATTCTTATTTATAATTCTTTTGTTTTGGCATCTATATATGAGGTTATAGTCCAACTGTTGTTTTTTTTTTTTAACATGAAAAATATGACATTGAAACATACAAGTAAAGATAACAATTGTAGGTTTTATAAACAATAAAATGTGGTTAGGACAATAAAGTATTTACAAAAGTGATTGAAGACAAGCCAAAATGCATTTGATCAAGCGATTTGATTTAGAAGCCTAAACTGATAAAAGCATCCATAGTAGTATAAAGCATATCATTTTTTTATCTACTTCCTCTTTTTTTTTTTTTTAAATAACAATCAACTGAATGCCGTGTGAGAAATAGGTGAAGTTGATGGGTGTAAAATCTGATCTTCTTGCTGTTTATCTTCCTTGAACCCTTCATATAATATGCTCTTGAAGGCTTCATCTAAATGGCCTAAAGAATATGTGAATACACTTATAACTTAATGAAATTAATAATGGTCTCTCGGTGGGATGGATGATATTCAAATTCCCCTTCCGTTCATAGTTAGGAAAATTAAAAATGAAGACAATAAATAAATAACCGACTACACAATATAGTGGATGAGTTGGTTTAGCACTCGGACAAGCATCAATCATTTAGGACTCGGATAAATTATCAACGTCCTTAACTATCTGTGTACAATAAAGTCAACGTATATATTGGATTAGCGGTCATTTGCATCCATATAGCGAACTTAAAAATTCCCTTTCAGATGAAGAAACACAGTCAGAAAGTGAAGGTCGTCGCTCTATGCTTTTTCTTCAGCATCTCCTTTCAGAAAAAACGTGCATCGTGGGACACGTTGATCAAGTCCAATTGACCAATCTTCCTATTAGCCTCATAGTAAAGGGTTCAATACTAATATCCTATGCTTGTTAAAGGGCATGTTATGGTTATCGGATTTTTATCTGTATCGGATCAGCATTTGAAACTTATCTATATCATATCTATATAGATTCTGTTTGATCAATTTATAAAAAAACTGTCGACAAACATCTATTTAAAAACGACATAAAAATGATATGAAAATAATCCTGAAGTGATGAAACAAATAGCCCTAAATTGCGATTTTATTTATTGGAATACATAGAATCAGTAGAGTAGTATAAAATCATGCAAAACTGATAAAATTATAAACATATAGAATCATATACTTAAATTTATAATTCTACCTAAAATCTATACCTAAATAACTTTACATCCATTTCAAATAAAAAAAATTATAAAATCATAACTTATAGAATTGAATATTTGAATCATAATTTTAACAACCACCTTATCCCTATCTTCAAGGAGAAAAGCGGTATTATTTTTCCGTAGGCATCTGATTTTACAAGTAAAAAAAAAATTTGTTCTTTACTAAAATATGTTATCTATTTAAAACAAATGTCATATAAACAATTGGAGAGTTTTTACATAGGATCATCCAATAACCATCTAACTATTAAAATAAATATAGTAATTAAAATATTAATTATTTTAAAGGTTCGATTACGGTTGGATATATGAACCTTAGAAAGTTGATGAGATTAGTCCGTTAAAATTGTTGATGATAGCATAACAATTTCCAAACAATTGAACTATACATGTAAACAATTAAATATGTAGATGTAGGCACAAATCCGTGAACATTATTTAAAAGATAAAAGTTGGGTATTTTGCCTAAGAGAATGTAATAAGCATTTGGTTAGACAGGGATATGGCGCACGGCCCAATTGTTCCAGGTTTGAAGATCCAGCACTTTCTAATCGATTAAACGGGCCTACGCCGTCTGGATTTATTGAGTGCTATGCAAACAAGGGTCTCAAAAACACCAAAAAATAAAATAAAAAACAACAGAGAGTGGGGGTATTGGATTGAAAGTGCAAATTGTTTAACATGGAGGCTATGGTGATTATGAGTTGATGATTACATTACCTTTTAAACTTTCAATTTTAATTGAATTTAGTTGTTATTTAGTGATTAGATGAATATTAAAAGCTTTGTAAATGATCGGTCATATAGTTATTCATGTATCAGTACTTTTGTATCGAGGAGTTGTTGATGACTCTTTTTAATTTTTTTACCATATAAATATGTTTAAGTGATGAGTCAAATAAAGTTAAGAAAATAACTTCCAAAATATGTGGGAAAAAAAGGTATAAAATGAAAAACCACAAATAAAGAGTGAAAAAAATCATCCTTACTATACTTATTTCTTTTTTTGTCATTTTTTTTTTATTTTATGTGTAAATGTGTTTTCTTCTTAATTCAAAATACCATTTCCTATAATATTAAAATTTTTTATTTAAAAAAAAAAACGGTGAAGTGACCTACTTAACCTGCCAATCCACCTCCATGTAAGTCAACTTGGGCCAAAAATTCTATCCCTTTTTTCTTATACGGGCTAAAGTTGACTAACTTGGATTGAAGCAAAATAGAATGAGTTGGCCTTATATCTTGCTTGCACAATTCTATAAAATATTGATTTTTTTTTCCTAAAATAAAAGAACTTAAACAAGCATTTTTCCCTTTTAATGCCAGGTGAATTTATCATATCAGCCTACAAATTTGCGTGCAATTTATTTTTGTAAATTTTAGACCTGCTAGTTCCATACTTGTTCTGAGGCCATAGGTAAATCACAAGTATTGCATACAACATTTAAATGTTGCAAAAATAAAATTAAAAGCAAAATGAAAGAAGAAGGCAATATAAAAATAAAAGGATAAATTATATCAGAATATATTAATATTTAAGAATAAGTTTATTCAGGTATCAACGTAATGACTAAAAAGATGAATCAACACTTTATAAGTTGAGAAAACAAGGTATAGCAAAATTTTTATTTATATATTATTTTTTTTTTGGCCGAGAAGAAGTTTATTATAAATGCGAACACAAATACATGAAATCAGTCAGGTGGCCTTGCGTGAAGGTCCTCCGTAAAAGTTCCAACAAAGGGTCTGTATGGATGGTTTGTTTTCATCTGTATTTATTTTTTTCAAAATGATATGTATATAAATATATCTAATTTATTTATTTAAGCTATTTGATTTTTTTATGAGAACTGCAAACTTTTTTTTTATATATATCTATTTCTTGCTAAATAATTTGTTAGAAAAAAAAGCTTGAAAAATGTGTCAAAAACAGAGATGCAAAGGATAGAGTTTTAGCCGGATCTTTACACCAATGGCCGGGTAACCTTAGAGTCGGATTATATAATAATATTACTCCATCTCTTTACGGCTGCAAAGGATAAAGTTTTGGAAATGGCATAGGCTTCAGCAAGTGCAACATCTAAGAATGGGCATGGACATGTGGCTGCAATAAGTTGGGAAAATTTGCATCCCTAGTCACAAATCCAATGTTAGCCGTAGCTCTACTTGCGATGACAGATCCGTCGCAGTTTATTTTAATGCGTCCTTCAATTGGTGGAGACCAAAATCTGCTGAATACTTGATGACTTTGCTGCTCCAAAGTTGATGGAATTACTGATAGATTTGCTTCAGATGTGGCCAAACAAAGTTTGTGAATGACTGCCAACGAATTTGGTTACTCCTGCTTGAATATCATGGCTATCACAACCAAAGTATCATTCCCATCAGAGTCTGTTCACATACACGACTTGACCCCATCGAGAAAGCAATCCTCCAGTCTAGTAACAGTCATACGATCAACAAAGTAATTGAAAAGCCCAAAACATACTTTATAAGTCCAAGGACATAAAAGAACATATGTTCAATTGATTCTTCTTGTTTACAGAAATAGCAAGAAGAGTCTTGTGTGATCCTTCTTTCGAATAAAATTCAACTTGCAAGCAATCGCATTGGAGGAAGTGTCGGATTTTTTGCAATACAGATATATTCGAAATATTTTCCAGAGCCTTGATTCTGTGGAGTGTAAAGATTTTCCTGGTTTTTCGCAATTGAAGTTCGTTTGCAAAATTTTATGACTTGACCTTGCTGTGTAGCTGCCGTCTGTTGTTAAATAATGCAAACTTAAATTTTAAGTTTAAACAAATAATAGAGCATTCTTAACATAGTTATGTCTTTTATTATAAATGATGGATCTCTCATGAATTATAATTATTGTTATTTTTAGGAATAGGATTTATATATAAAGAGGATTATTGTAATTGTAAAATGCAAGTTGATACAAAATAAATTATATTCATTCTTTCTTCTAACATATCTTGAGTTGTAACTCTTTTATTCTCTTCTTGTCTTGTTTTTGTCTTAAAAGAGTTCGAAAATTTTAATTTCTAACTCCAACATTTGGTATCAAAGCTTAAAGATCCTCAGCCAATTTTTGTGTATTTCATAATGTCCTCCGATTTCGTACAAGCACAAATTCCCAGATTAACAAAAGAGAACAAAAATTGGTTTATTCAAATCAAAGCATTATTTGGATCCCACGATTTGGGGGAATTGTTGAAGATGGATTTAAGGAACCCACCAAAGTGGAGATAGTCACATACACAACTGAGCGAAAAAAAAAAAAGAAAAAATGAGTTGAAAGAATTGCGACAAATGGATAAGAAAGCATTGTTTCTTTTGCATGAAGGATTGGACAAGTCAACATTTGTAAAAATTTCAGAAGCAACTACGTGTAAGCAGGCTTAGGATGCTCTTGCATCTATATTTAAAATGGTAGATTGTGTTAAAAGAATATGCTTTTAGTCTTTGCAAGCTGAATTTGAAGCAATCTATATAAAGGAAGAAGAACAATTTCTAACCATATTACACGCTCAATAGTAAATGTAAGTTAGCAAAGGAGAAACAGAGAAAAGATTGATAACATTCGAGTAATTGAAAAATTACTTTAATCACTCCAATCTAAATTTGATCGTGTAGTTGTGGCTAAAATATCCTAAATCGCCACCTAGTTAAATTACAAATGGTTTAAATGAATAATATAATAATAACTAATTATGAAAATTGTTTAGATAATTTAAATGAATACAATAAGTAAACAATGGAAAAAGAAATAGATGTTTTGATATAATTAAATTAGTAAATAAGTTAAATTGATATTTGAGATTTTAAATATTCTTTTCAAAATGTTTATTTTATTTAATTATCAGTTTTATAAATCAAATTATCCAATTTTTCTTAATTATCAAATTAATCTACCTTCTTCCTTGTTTCTTAATGTGCCTAAATCTTAGACACGATGATCTCAATTTGAGAGCCCAATTAGATATGATAAAGAGGATATTTTTATGGTTTTTTTTAATATTAGATGCAATGAAATAAAATGGATATGAATGGCGTTGATAAGGGTATTACGCACCAAATCAACACGAACTACGCTAGCCCTAATTCAATATGATGCACGAATAGGGTTCACGGTTTGTTCGCCACAATCACAAGGATTGATAAGAACAGTGTGTTGACCACACTTCATTTAAGAATTGATAAGAATGGTAACTCACCACAATCACATAAGGGATTGATAAGAGTAAAACAAAGAGAAATCTCCAATAACAATGTCAAATATCCAAAAGCTAAAGAGTCTATTACATAAAATGGTATTTACAGTAAAACCCTTAAATAAGGCAAAAACTATTAAAAACTAGTGAAAATAATAAAGGATACTTCGGCAAATACATAAGTTGTCAGCCTAGAAAGTAAGATGGCGGTCTATAATTAAAGGATGGCGGCTTCAGTGGCAGCCTACATGCCATGACACTTGGGCTTCATCTGCTCGTTCTTTTGAAGCACTGACATATGTAGTTTATTGAAGTCATAATATATGGATGGAACATCAACCAAATTAGCTACTTTTGACTCCAAATTGTCAGACAAAACTCGCATAGTAAGATTCTATAATCCTCAAGCTCGGCCTCTAGTGATCGATCCTGTAACTTGATTGACCTGATTCCTATCATTTCTTATCTTTGAAGCCCTAAACAATCAATTTAAAATGCTTGATAAATGCTTTAAAAACCCTCAAACTTTAGTTAACTTTCATTTTGTAAAATCTTATTAATTTTTTTAATTAATTACTTATTTAAAAATATAGTTTTAAACCTGAATCCAAATCAAATATTAGATTTTCATAAAGTAAACTTTTGAATTATGTTTTTATATCAAGTTTTAAATTCCTAATATATATGTTCTAAATTATTTCCTAATTATTTTTAGAACTAAAGATAATTATCAAAAAGTTTAAACTAATACCCTATTCTAAAATATCTTTAATTTCTTTTTCTTTTCTTTATCCTTATCTTCTCTCTCTTTCTTCCTTTTATTCATTTTCCACTCTCTTTTCTCTCCCCTCTCTTTCCCTTTTTCTTTTCTTTCTTCTTCTCTCTTTTCCTTCTTTTTCAACCCTCAAATCCCAATATAATTCAAGATTAATCGAGGAATCAAAGTTAGATGAGAGATAGAAGAAGAAAATCAAGTTGGCGATAGCCTAATAATAATAAGAAGATCCAAGTGCATGTGATTGATGAAAAGATAAGTGTTGTTGTTTTTCTTGTTTTCATTGTTGTTATTATATGTATATGATGTATTGAAACTAGATATAAGTAGAAATTGAGATGAAGTTCATGAATGATGAATATATGAGCATGTGAGTTAGGATTTAGGTTGTGTTATGTGTACATGTGGATTAAAAGCTAGTGGAGTGGTTTTTGATGGAATATGAAGTAAAAACATGAATATAGATATTAGAGATGATGATTTTAGGATTGTATGTAAAGTATAAGATTTTATATGATGTAAAGTGATGTAAAAGAAGTGATAAATAGGTTAAGTTTTCGAAAACAAATGCAGGGTAAAGAACACGAAACCTTATATTAAATTGTGCTCCTTACTATTACTTGAAAACACATGTTTTTAACTTACTCGAGGAGAAGCACAACCAGTACACGACCTTCCTTATCTAATCATTCTCTCTTACCTCAAAAACCTAAAGAATAGAAGTTTTTTCCAGAACAGCACGGCTAGAACATAGGGTAATGTATATGCCTGTGCTTCTCTCTAATTGCGATACTATTTTGATCATAACTTTTTCATCCAAACTCATATTTAAGTGATTCAAAATGTTACGAAAATCTTAAAAAGAGATCTAAAACTTTTATGTTTTAAGGTTTTGCAAAATATAAAAGTATGAAAGCATAAATTTCATTTGATTCCAGTTGCTACATATCCTAAACAAAGTTAAAAACTTATGTTTACAAATTAAATGTTGTAGTAAAGTATAAAATGAACTTAGCTAATAAACCTAAGTTCAACTTTATTAAATAGAATTGAATGAATTAAAATGAATTAGATTGATTAAGTTTAATCAACTTGGCTAAGATTAAGTTAACATAGATGTAGGTTAATATGAAACTTAGATATAAAATGAGCTTAGCTAATCAATCTTAGTCCAACTTGACTAAACAGACTTTGATAGGTTAAAATGAATTAAATTGATTAAGTTTAATCATCTAGACCTAGTAAACGAATTAAATGATTAATTATAATCAATTTGGCTAAGATTAAGTTAAAATGAGTTAATAGTTAATGATTTGCTTAAGTTAATGAGTTAGGATAAACCATAAATAAAAGGGTGAGTATGTTGTTTCAAATCACATTTGAATATGGATGTTTTTGAATATAAATGACAGGATGATGTTTTTATAATAAGAGACCATAATCAAAGCAAAAAGAAATACTTTGATAGACAAAGGAAAAATGTTCGTATTTTGGTGAGGCGATCTTTGCAACCATAGCAGGATTCCTATTTAGTGTCTGATCAAATAGAATAATAAAATAAGTTTGAGATAAGTGGACATTTAATTAGATTTCTTATATGAGTTTAATTTTGAATACATATATGGATGTCTGATTTATCAATTAAGATGGATTCTAATCTACCCTCTATTTTCTGATTGGATTTCAAATATAAGGTACGCAATAACTTGCATGATGTGTGCTAGGATAAGCATACTAAAATGAATTAAAACTAAAATACGGCCTAATTAATTGAGTGCTTTATGCGTGTACCATTGATTCTTGTCCAAGGACTGGCGACCTTGTCTCGAGATGACACGGTAGTTAGGCGCTTAGGTCACCTCTATGTTATGATGTAATGACAAATACCATGATATAATGGCGATTCATAAGATTCAGCAGGTAGCTAATGGACTAAACGATATCGGCATAACTTCTACTTAGACTAGAGGTGAAATAACATATTTTAGTTTATGTTTATGGGCATGACTAAACTAACTGATTTATGGATTGAGATGAGTAGAGTGTGTGTAATAGTTGTGAACCTTATATAAGACTATTTTTCTTTTTCGGATAGATATAAGAGATATAGGTATTCAAGTTGCCTATATAAACTCCCTGAGCAGTTGTTGTTACTTAGAACTCTAGTTTTCCCTGGATTGTTTCGAAGTGTGAGTGCTTCAGTGTTGATTTATTTGCTTTAAATTGAAAATAATAACTTGTTGTTTGTTGCATTACATTTAGCTAGGCTTATGTGCTATTCGGTGTGAGTTTGTGTTACTATATACTAAGCTTCGGCTCATTATTGTTTTTGTTTTTCTTTTTTTAGGTATTGTGTTAAGGATGATGATGACATGTTGATGATGTTGATGCTAGCAGTGATGATGCTTGGCTTGGGTTTGGAGCGATATTGGTTTAATGAAGTGGGTTAGGACTGTGGATTTTTATTTGTATTTCTTTTTTATTTTGTTTAAGTACTAGATTTATATTTTAAGTTGGAATATTCTTTTAAGGGCATGTTGGAGCCCATATTTTGTAAATCAAGTTTTTAGAGTTTTGTACACCATCATTAAAAGGTATATATGAGATACTTGATGGTGCAGTTACTTTGTGGATGTTAGTTACTCATGCGAGTAGATTGCAAAGTGTTTTTGAAAAGTTTTGTTTCTTAGAAGTTGATTTACTCTCATGGGAGTAGAGATGTTTTCTAATTTTTTTTTCTGTGAATTATAAATTTAGTGATTTTTAGAATTTAATTTAATAATTTCATAGTCTAAAAGTGAGTAGCAAATGTTCACAATAAATATATTATTCAAATAAGTTGAGCGTAGAATACATGAATTATTATATATGGTGGTAATGTCTTAATTAAATTTAGGATGTTATAGCAGCCATCGAAGAATAAAAAAAATTGAAAGTCTTATATTTGAAAGCTTCTTGGATCTTTACAAGTGCATGAACAATGCATCCAGAAGAATGTTCAATCTTCTATGATAGAACAACCACTTGAACCTAAGTTAACACTTCATGAGAAAAGGGTGGATTTCAAAGAGAAGGTGATGGTGGACATGACAGATGTCAAGAAAACTATCAAAGTCGAGGCTAAAATAATGAAAAGAACTTTGATTGAGGGAAAAGAAATTTAAGAGGATAGAATATTTAATGATCACAGAAAAACAAAAGACATTCAATGCTATAATTGCCAAATTATGGACATTATGCATCAGAATGTTCGAAAAAAATCCTTAGGGAAAAGGAATCAAGTGAACTATGCAGAAGCGTCAAAGTTAAAAGAGGATGGACCTAATGAAGATGAACCTACATTGCTTTTAGTACATGAAGAAGTTGCTAATTAGGAAAATATGTGGCTTCTTGATTCAGGTGCAAGTAATCATATGTGTGGAAGAAAAGATCTCTTTATGGAGCTTGATGAAAGCATTCATGGAAATGTTAGTTTAGGCGATTCTTCTAAACTACAAGTAGTGGGAAAAGGAAAAATAAAATTTGTTTTAAACAATGGTAAAAAATATATATAAATCAAATGTCTATTATGTGCCTAATATGAAAAGTAATATACTTAGTATTAGGCAACTTTTAAAGAGGCTATACAGTACACACGAAACATAGTGGCTTTGCTTTAAAGATGAAAATAGAGGACTTATTGCACAAGCTCAAATAACAAAGAACCACATGTTCCCATTACATCATAACATAGATGTGTAGAAGTATTGTCTCTATGGGAATATAGAAAATGAATCATGGAAATGGCATTTATGCTTTAGGCATCTTAACTTCAGTGGCCTAAAACTTCTCTCTTAACAAAATATGGTTAAAGGATTGCCCACCATTAATGAACCTAGACATGTATGTGAAGTATGTACATTTGGCAAACAACACAGGCTTCCATTTTCGAAAGCTTTTTCATGGAGAGCCAAAGCACCACTGGAATTAATGCATACGGATAGTTGTGAACCACTGGAGCCAGTATCACTTAGAGCAAATTTATTTTATTACCTTCATCGATGATTATAGTAGTGTAGATGGCTATTTTGGTAATTGGGCTTTAAGCCTAATTTAATGTCATAGGTTGTCTTCAAGACTAGTGATAGAACTTAGAAGACAGAGTCTAATATGAACGTTATAGGAAGATTAAGCTTGGTAGGCTCGGAAAAAGGATCGTTGGGTCAATTCATTCCACTCTTGACCTAATTCGGTTTTTTTATAGTGTAATAAAAGCAGACTCCAAAAATAACTTCTAAAGTTAATTTGGGTTCTTTTAAACTAAAATAGGGCTTATATGTATTAAAATAAGCCTTAAGCCATTTTATATTGAAAATGAGTTATTTTAAAGGATTAATAGGCTTCTTTTATGTTATCAAAGCCCTCAAGCTCTCTCCAAGTTCATCTACAAGTTTAGCTTATTATTAAAGGAAAGAAGGCTTCAGTCAACGTTGGATCCTTAAGAATGATCCAAAGGCTGGTATTAGCCTCCAACATCTATAAATAAGAGACCTCTCTTCTCATTTCAGGGGTCATTTCTGCGGATTGCTAAGATCAAGAGCAATGCAGAAACTATGTCTAAATAACTTTAGAAAGAATCAAAGCAACGACTTCACAAAGAATGAGTCAAGAACAATCTAAATCCATCTAATTTGATCTCCTGTCACATTCATGCACTTAAGAAAATCGAGTTGGCTTGTTTCTCCTCCCCTGCCTCTCTCTGCAACAACTGTATATGTATCATTAATTCAGACTTTCTCTTAGGTAGACGCCACGTTTATTGCATGTGATTGGTTAGCTATAACAACTCCACTACACAAGTAGGAAATTATGGGTATATCTTTTGAAAGAGAATTCAACTGTGTTTTCCACCTTTAAACATTTCAAAACTGAAGTAGAATTGGAAAGAGGGTATTAAGTGAAGTTACTTAGATTAGATCGAGGAGTTGAGTACACTTCAAATATGTTTAAGGAATTCAGCAACAAAGAATGTATTCAACAACAATTCACAACCGCCTATACCCCACAGCAAAATGGTATCGAGGAGGAAGAATTGCACTATATTAGATATGACAAGAACTATGCTAAAGGAAACAGAATTGCCAAAGCAATTATGGTAGAAGTTGTAGCCTAGACAACTTATATTCTTAATCGATCTCTAACAAATAGTGTGAAGAATATGACACATAAAAGCATAGAGTGAAGAGAAACCACATATTGCTCGTTTATACGTATTTAGTTATGTTGCATTTGCCTATGTACCTAAAGAAAGAAGAAAGAAATTAGATGATCGTGGTCAAAAATGTATTTTTGTTGGTTGTAGCACTCGGTCTAAAGCTTAGAGATTCTATGATCCAATCACCAAGAAATTGTTGGAAAGTAGAGATGTAATATTTAATGAAGGTGAATCTTGGAATTGGAATAATGAACAAAAGAATGATGATGGAAGAAGGACTGTAGTTGACGAGCCCAATTTTAAGTACAATATTCAACAAACAAGAGCTATAGATAATTCACCAGTAACACCTTAAATCAAACTTCATCAATTTTATCACAAATAAGCAATAATTCGTCTTAAAAAATATCAGTTTCATCATTAAGAACACCTATTAAGATTAGAAGTCTTTGAGAAATTTATGAAGCAATAGAAGAAGATGGTGGTATAAATTTATTTTGTTTGTATGAAGATCATGAGCCTCTAAACTTTCAAGAAGCTATAAAGGAAGAAGCTTGGAAGTCTGTAATGAAGGAAGAGATCCATGCAATTGAAAAGAATAATAACTAGGAGCTAACCACTTTTCCAAAAGGTTAAAGGGAAATTGGAGTCAATGGATATACAAGATAAAAAGAGGAGCTATGGAAAAATAGAAAGATATAAGGCTAGACTTGTAGCAATAGGATATAAGCAAAAATATGGAATTGATTATGAAGAAAGTTTTGCACCAATAGCTCGTCTTGATACTGTAAGAATGTTAATATCACTAGTAGCACATCATAGTTGGAAGACTTATCAACTTGATGTAAAATCTGCATTTCCCAATGAATTCTTGAAGAGGAAGTATACGTTGAACAGCTAGAAGGTTTTGCGAAAGGGAATGAAAAGAAAGTGTATCATTTGAACAAGGCAGTTTAAGGATTGAAACAAGCACCAACAGCATGGAATGCACGAATGGATGGCTATTTAAGTGAAAATGGTTTCATAAATTTTTCATACGAGCATGCAATATACATGAAGAAGAATGATCAAGGAAATGTTATCATAGTAAGTTTATGTGTAGATGATTTGTTAGTCACTAGAGATAGAAAAAAAATGTCTGATGAGTTCAAAGCAGCTATGTTTAAGGAGTTTGAAATGATAGATTGTAGACTTATGGCCTACTTTCTTAGCTTAGAAGTAAAGTAGCAACATGATGGGATTTACATAGCTTAGAAAAGGTACATAAAAGAAATTCTTCAAAAATTTAAGATGGACTCATGTAATTTGATAAATACCCCTGTGGCAATAGGTATAAAATTAACAAGAGTGTGAAGGTGAAGAAGTGGATTCAACGTTATATAAATGTCTTATAGGAAGCTTAAGATATTTAACTATCATAATACCATATATTGGTTTTGGAGTAGGGCTAGTGAGTAGATACATGGAAACACCAAGAGAATCTCATTGGAATGCTACTAAGAGGATTTTAAGGTATATCAAAGGAACTAGGAATTATAGGATATTCTATGCTTCTAGAAATAATGTAAACTTAGTTGGTTAATCTGATAGTGATTGGGGAGGTGATCAAGATGAAAAGAACAATATAGTAAGATATGTTTTTTTATCTTGGCTCAACAACATTTACACGACAACAAAGAAGCAAGTGGTGGTAGCATTGTCAAATTGTGAAGCAAAGTATATAATAGCTTCATCTACTGTTTGTGAACCAATTTAGTTGTAAGATCTCATTGAAGAACTAGGTTATCCACAAAATGGACCTACTACAGTGTTCGTAGACAACAAATCAGCAATGAAGCTTGCCAAAAATCCAATGCAACATGGGACAAGTAAGCATATTGATACAGGATATCATTTTCTTAAAGGTAATATAAAGCAAGGAACAATTAACTTAGAGTATTTCAATACAATGAAGTAGGTTACTGCTATATTTACTAAGCCCCTACCTACTATAATTAGATTGAAAGAGTTGAGAGAAATTCTTAGAATGAAAATAATTCAAGTTTGAGGGAGCGTGTTAAATATAAAAACTTAAATTTTTTAAGTTTAAGCAAATAATAGAGCATTCTTAACATAGTTATTTTTTATTATTAATGATGTGTATCTCTCCTAAATAATACCCATTATATTTTTAGGAATAGGATTTATATTTAAAGAGAATTATTATAATTGTGAAATGCAAGTTGACACAAAATAAATTATATTCATTTTCTTCAAGCATATCTTGAGGTGTAACTCAATTTTATTCTTTCTTGTCTTGTTTTTGTCTTAAGAGAGTTCGGATTTTGTAAATTCTAACTCAAACATGCATTGTGTCGTTTCACACTCCAAGGGTTACCGTAAACGTGACAGCCTATCAAACACAATATTAAAGCATAGGAATGACTAACTTAGTCATACGAAGGCTTCCATATCATGCGCAAGGCGTACTTCATAATAGAAGAAACATCGATAGAGTTACGCAATTTGAACTGGAAATTATTTAAATAGCGTGCAAAGGAACTAAGCAAAGTAAACTTTTACATGATAAGTTACAATTCTTAAGGGCATTCCTCCACTAAAACCGCAATGCTTCAAAAAGTCATCATGTTCATAAAGTCTTCAAAATAACTTAAAGTTTGTAACATAAAAAAAAAAAAAAAAAAAAATCCAACAGAAGATGTTTTAAGAGAAATCTACTCTAAGTCTTTATGTGGATTTCTTTTAAAAGCTCCCCAAAAAACCATCACCATTTACTTGGGTTTCACTAGCCTAGGACAAAGCCACATATATTCCTAAGATAACAAAAATTTATATAGGTGTAAGCGACAACATACTTAGTGAGCATATTCCTACAAACTTATCATAAAAACAAAACAAGCAAGTTTTTTAAACAGGCATATGCTATGCAACAACCAAATGAATCAAATAAGTATACATGGGTATCCGAAAACTGTATATAGCACGGATTCACACCCTTTGTGACAAAGTTAGGGAATGCTCTTGTAGGTCTTTGTGAGCTCTACTATTAGTCTTCAAGCAACCACCCATAGCGATCTATCTAACATGACTCCCCCATGAAGCCATATTCCTCGAAGATGTAGTTCCTCAAGAAGGAGTAGGACCCGTGTTTTATACGCAATTTGCAGTCTACCTTATCCCATACGTAGGAGTAGCAGCCTTCAAATGTAACTCAATAGGATGCAATGCATGACTAATTCTTAGTTCATACAAACCATGTTAGGTTCATTAAAGGGTAGGCAACCAATTCATCACACCACTCACATTAGAACAACTACAAGCGTCAACGTATTTAAGCAATCAACCATGGTTTCGATATGCTTACGATCCTTTTGATCACATAATTCAAGACACAGGCATAATCCCATAGCATCCCCACATCATATTCCATTTTTATCTTTTTCCTATTATTAGTGCACTACTTTACATGCACAAGAAGATAAGCAAACAAGGAAATAAAACTTACCCGACCATCTAGAAATCTTTTCAATAAAATTAACCTTCTAAAAAGGAGATATCAACTCCTTCACCATCTAAACAAAGAAAATACCCAAAATGAGTATTTCCATTGACTTTGCTTAAATTTTTAATTCTATAAATTTAGTTCTCGGTAGATTTTTCAGTTCTCTAGTTTTGACCTTAAAACGATCATATCTAAGTCAATTTAACTCCAATTTTCTCATATAAGTAGTTGATTTCTAACTACTTTGGATGCTCTATCTATTTCTAGGGCTATTTCAAACATCCAAAGTTATATAGGGGTCATATCACTCCCAAATTTATAATTATGTTCATTTCGACACTTTTTGCAAGTTTTATCCCTTATAAACTCTCTAAGGCAAGTGATTTACATTCTTATGCTTAAACATATTGGAAACTTAGTAATAACTCATAATACATGTATGATCTAGGTGATGTTGCTCAAAATAGAATATCTACCAAATAGCTTTGGTGGCAAGTTGGAAATCTTAGGTTCATGAAAAATGAATTTGAAAAATTTGTAGTGAAATTTTTTTATTTCTTAGCTCTTTCAAATATATTATTCTAAACTTAAAATATAGTGTTATACTTTGTTTTATTCCTTGTAATGTTTTTGTTCAATTTTTATTTTAACTCATTTTTCAAAACATTGATTTTTATGTGTCTTCAAGAAACGAACTCTAAGTTATAAGCATTTCAAAAAAAAAAAAATCAATGCCTATGATCCTAGCATTTCCATGAAAATAGATGAGAGATTTCACTTTCAAATTTTTCTTTCAGTGGACAATTCTTTCTCATGCATAAAATGAATTTTAAAAGAAAATTATTTCACATAACAAAGAAGTGTCAATTCGTGGGTTCAAAAATTTATTTGGGCATTATGGCAACATTACTATGAGTCTTTCATGTATATGAACATAAAAACTAAAACCAAAATATTGCAATGACAAATAAAAGGTGACAAGGTAAATAATAATAAAATGCAAATAACAAAATAAAACATGGAGTCTTAGCTCATAATCAAGGCTCCTAAGGATTTGAAATAGTCCAATCACCATGTAAAATAAATAGAACAAATGTTCACAGGAGAAAGGTGACACGTGTCAACAGGAGAAAGTGACATGTCCACAGTGACTTAAATTGAACCATTTTTCCAATATGTTGTGATCCAAGATAAACTTATCCTCCAAGAATTGTGATCCAAAATGAACTTACCCCAAACGTTGTGACACATTAGTGTACTTTACTCAATTACAAATAAAAAAAAAAAAGGTTTTTGCAATTGATCCTTGATGATAGGATTGTTAACACTTGCCTGGCAATGCGAGAAGGGATAGGAAATGCCGTCATATATCTTCTTCCCAAAGCTAAAGCAGGTCTTTCCCTCCTCTGTGAATTCACCACTATCTATTATTCTTATAACCTCTCTCTAGAAGAGCTCTACACCAAGATCTTGCCTTGTGATGCTTTGATTGTACAAAGTGGCACTAGGGTTTTGAAGGAGGTTTTCATGTCCTTTGGTGGGAGCCTGAAGGTTGTTGGAAGAGCTGGTGTTAGGATTGGTAATATGGATGTTGGTACTGCTGCGGAGTACATCGCAAACACAGTTGCTGCTAATGAGGAAAGGATACAGAGAAAAGGATTATGAAGATGTTTGGTTTATTTCGATATATTTGAAAATAAAGAAAAAAAAATTTTGAGAGGAGTTTTAATTGTTATTAAGAACAAAATATAATGTAACATAAAATTACTAGGATACCCACAAAAAAATAAAAGGTAGCATATTTGGACGAATATATAACACATATGAATAAAAGTAACACATTTCTACGAAAGTTAGTACCACATTTGGACAAAAATAAAGCTTTCAATTGACGATGTATTCCAATAAATTCCCATTAATACATTTGTGATATCTCAGAATGTGATTAACATTACTGTTAATTTCAACATGGTTGTCACCCTTGCTATGTAAAATGATATTCCATAATATATAATGCCCATAATTCTACCATCAGAAATTCCATTTTACACAAACGAATTGCAAAGCCGATCAACCACTGCCCATATCCGTCTTACTCCACCGAGAGATGCAACACTAGTGTCATTGAATGATGTATCTATATTCGATTTAACAGTCTTTCTGTGGTGGACTCCATTTGAAAGTTTTATTGTACACAGAAAAAAAAAAATGGTTTCAATTGCTAGCAAAATACGCAATGTTCATGTGCAATAATCCCTGATTAAAGCAAGAAGTTTGTTCTCTTTCTTAAAAAGTAATTTATATCTTTCCCACCATATTACACACAACATGATTTCAAAAATAAACTGCTCTGGGGATCAGTTTGAGATATCATTTTTTTTTTTAGTTTTCACACGAAAATGGTATAGATTGGAAAAATATTTCCAAATAGTATGGTTACTGAATCTATTCCTACTATAGATATTGAAGGCACTTTCTTCAATGCCTATATTGGGAATAAGTTTAGCAACCATATTGTAATATACAAGTAAATATTACATAAACAAGGATAAAAGTGTCCATTGATAAAAATTATAAGATTAATTTTGTCAACAAAGTCTAATTTTAGTGCAATTTTGGTCACATGACAGACACATGGAAGATGAAAAGTCAAAATCCCTATATATTCTTTCTTTGTCTTTTCTCCAACAAAATCATAAACCTAGATTCTGATCCTCTAAGAGTTTATAGTCGCCAAAGGATTCAGAAGTCCAGATCAAGTAACTAAATCACTATTTTTGTTTTAAGATCTTATGGATTATTAGATTTCTTAGGGTTTGATTGTTGAATTTGTGATAGAATTGGAAAACATACATATCGGGTTTGGAGATTTGATTATGTTGGTCAAAGGAGATCTTGGAAGATCGATTCAGGTAATCAAAATTATACCTTTCCTTTAAAGTCTTTCAATCTATAAATTATCTTAAGATTTTCTTTTGTTTTGAAGAAGAATTAGAGAAACAGTTCTAATTTTCTTGGAGATTTAAAGAGTAGGTGTTTAAGGAAGATTGAGGATCAGATCAGGTCATTGAATAACCATTTTTCTTTTAAGATGTACAATTTTATAGTTCCTTAAAATTTTCTGTTGTTTGAAGGGAGATTGGAGAAAACTTTGATTATTTGTAGATCTGGTTTTGGTAAAGGATTTAGAATTGAATTTAGGTAATTATTTTAAAGTTTCAATCTTTATGATTTCATAAAAATTGGTAGTTGTTGATTTATGATATATGGCATTGAATGAAATTCTAGGGTTTGGAGAAGTAGTTGAGGAGATTTGTTGAATTGAAGGATTTTGGTGTTGTGATTAAGGAAAATGGTATGGATTTGATATTATGTTGACATTTAGGTTTTAGATATGAATGGATTTAGGTTTATCTGATGAGATGTATTTTGAATTTTATCTATTCATGTTATCAGGTTCCATTGAATTAGGAGTTGTGTTATAAAAACATATTTGGGTGATTTAGAGTACTATTCTTGGAATTTGATACAGGTACGACCTTACGTTATTGTTTGTTGTGTGCTCGTAGGTTTAGATTTGTTTGTTGTATGTGTAGTATTAGAATATGAAATTAATCTAATTTTATATGACATATAAAATTGTTTTGTTGCTTGTATTTAGCTTTGGTTAGTAAAGACACGCAGAGTGTGATACTAACGAGGCACCCTGATGATCTATGTGTGAGGTTGTCTCAAGTGGACTCGTGCATAGAAATGATTCCGGTATATTAGGTTTTGGCAAAAGCACGGTGTATGGATGATTCTCCAACACCAATATATTTATAGTTACCTCTTTTCTATATCGATTGCTTTTTAGGGTTCATGAGAAACTCCAGGTTTGGAACTAGAGTACTATAGTTCTAAACTGTGTTGTTTGCTGATTAATTAAAGATAATAAATTATATTCATTGCATTAGGTTAGTTGCATAAAAAATATATATATATGTATGTTGTGTGGCATTTTCATTTTGTTCGTGGTTTGGCGTACTGGGCGTTTTCGCTCATTTATTTATCATTTTCAAGACCAGGTGAGGATCAGTTATGTATGCCATTTCAGGATATGACATTTATGTGAATGAGGGAGAGGACGCTAGTGGAGTAGACTATCCTACTGACATTTAAGATGTTATAGATCTTAAAGATAGACTTGGAAGATGATGTGAAGTTTTAAAAATTTACTTTTTATAAACTTATATATTGTTATAAGTTTTATTTAAGTTTTTGGATTATTAAGTATATCGGCTTTGGCTTATGCCAACAAGGTGTTTTCTTCAAAGGATTTGTTTTATGAGATAACTTAAATAAGTATCTTTTATGAGAGTTTATGGGGTTTTATATTGTGTATACTTGTGGTTTAGAACTTTAGCTTTGGCGTGTTTTTAAAGAGAAAGACACGTGGCAAGTTGTAATGTCCTTATTTTATAGTAAAAATCATATTTTTGCAGTATAACCATTACACGATATGTTTCTCATCAACCAGATAGATTCTTTCTCCATAGAATTATACAAAACATTATTGCATCATGAGCTAGCCTTATAATTAGCCTTAAGCTGACCTAAAGAAATCTCATGAAAACCATTTCCACAAGCGACAATTTTCTTACTAAGAAAGGCATCTGAAATGTGTTTCATTGATGGTCGTGAATTTGGTGTGGGAGATAAGCATGCAAGTGCGTAATACACAACTTGAAGAATTCCCGCAATCAATGATCCATTGCGTGGACAAGGTAACCGAGGATCTAATATTTCTAGTAACTTCACATGCTCGATTGACGATGTGGATAGCTTAGAGATGATTTCTTCTGGATGTTTCCCATTATCGTTTCCATAACTACCACTCCATAGCTATAAATGTCGTTTTTTTCACTTAAAATCATCGTATAGGCAAGTTCTGCATAAACAGAAAACAAATGTATGTAAAAGCTAATTTACCATGAAAAACTAAATGGAGTTTCTTAATCTATCTTTCGAAAGTTACAGCATAGCACTTCTTATGAAATTGAATCATACTGAATAATCAGTTAGTTTCCAATTAGTTAACAATAGGTAAAGCTGGAGACAGAGTTGTGAAAGTCAACACAAATGCCGCCTTAACAGTGAATTTTCTAAATAATTTGACTTAGAAAAACTTTTTTTCTTTAAAAAATTGTTACTTTTTTATAGTTTTTTTATCCAAAATGAAAATTAAAATTTGTAACTCGCCATTTCCCACACAAAATTCTAGTCTCATGATTGGGATTATGTTAGTAGTTTGATTAAGGTATCTGAATCAAACTAAACTATGTTATCCCTTAGTGGCAGATAAGAGTAAATGACAATTTGATATGTGATATACCATGTTTAAAAAATTGTTATAAATGATTATTAATACTCGCATATCTCGAACCTTTTTTCTTTTTTTTATTTGCACCAGTCATTTAATGATCGACATTTTTTTTTTTTAATTGGGCTTGTGCATCTTATTGTTAATAAGTATGATAATAGAAAAACTTAGGTACCAAGTAATGGTATAAAGGCTTCACCTGGTGCAATATATCCAATAGTGCCTGCAATAGCTGAAATATTGCTCGAAGTTGGATCAAGAAATCTTGCCGTACCAAAATCCGACACAAATGCTTGCATTTCATTGTTGAGCAGAACGTTGTTGGTTGATAAATCTCGATGGATGATGGATGGGGAACAATCATGATGCAAGTAAGACATGGCATGTGCTATATCTTTTACAACATTTAGTCTTTTGCTCCAGTTTAATTCTAATGCTTCAGTGTCATTTCTCAAAGCATAGAACAAACTGCCTCTCTCCATATACTCATACACCAAAAACATGCACCTTTTGTGTAAACAAAAACCATAAAGCTTAATGATATTTCTATGTCGAACCTCTGTTAAGAATTTCATTTCATTTCTGAAACTCTTATCAAAAGCTGGCTCTTCAGCTTCTAAACAATGAAGCTTCTTCACGGCCATAACCTTTCCATTAGGCAGCTCGGCTTTATAAACACTTCCATACCCTCCTGTCCCAATACAATACTTGAGTTCGAAGTCTTCTGTTGCTCTAACAATATCCTCGTATGCAATCTTTCCATTGTGATTCCATACTGAAAATGCATCTCCACTCTTTGTAGTGCTTTCATTTGGGATAGATGGCTTGACTCTTCTTTTACAACAAAGCCAAATGCCGAGAGACAGTAAAAAGGAGAAGCATAAAACTATGGGTAAGATTATATTTCTAAGGTGTAAGATCTTGTGGATTGTTTTAGAAAGGGATGTGGGGTACACTAGATCGTCATATCTTTCAAAAGCAGTCCTATCATATTTGTGCAACAAAGAATTCGGGATCTTACCTGACAAGGAATTATACGATAAGTCCAAAGAGGAGAGGTTGTTGAGAGTTCCTAGTTGTGGTGGAATGGTGCCATTAAGTTTATTATAAGAAAGGTCAAGAAATTCTAGAGTAGAAATATTTCCAAGACAACTAGGGATGGGACTACTTAAACGGTTAAAAGAAAGCTGAAGCTTAGTCAATTGGGACAATCGGCTAATAGATGAAGGTATTGAGCCATTGAGGTTATTAGAGGAAAAATCAATAGTGTTTAGTTTAGAAAGATTTCCAAGACAAGTAGGAATAGAGCCATCGAGGTAATTAGAGGAAATATCAAGAAATTTTAGTTCAGAAAGATTTCCAAGACAAAAAGGAATGTTTCCTGCTAGTCGAGTGTGCTGCAGCCGTAGTGTCCGAAGTTTTGCAAGTGTACATAATTGCAAAGGTATGGTGCCGATACTGCCAAACGGAACTTCAGCATCTCCCAAAATTTGGAGAAATTCCAGATTTGGAATAAGAGAAAAGTTCATTTTTCCGATTTCAAAATGAAGATGATAGCTAATATGGAGAGAAATTCCAATTACGCTGCCAAACTCATTGCAGGTGATCCCCTGAAATTGACAAGGAGGATCGGTGGGCTCAGGCCACCACCCGCCGTCACGCACAGCTTTTTCTTCCAAAGGCAACATCTCAATTGTAGTACTGGTTGTGGCCTTAGACCATAACATTGCTAGTGCTACGATCAATGAAAGAACAGAGGAAAATGGAGGTCCCATGGAGATTTTGTGTTTGGGTGTATAGTGAAGGTAATGTGATATTGGTTCTCTCTTCACTAAGACTACGCTTTTTATTTTTCCTGGGAGGCTGGAAGGATGCTACAATAACATACCAGTAGTTGTACTTCACTATTTCTACGCACAAAGACTAGACACATTTGGCTTTGGCAATTATTCCAATGCCGTATTTGACATGCTAGTCAAGCAAGCTCTTTAGCGTTTTGAAAATTCAGCCACATGGGCCCAAGAGAATCCTATGTTCAGCATACATACCTAATTTTTCCAAAGAATTACCGCACTGGGGCCCCTTTGTTATTTTATGCTCGCATAAAAGCGAAAATTTTGGAAAGTTTTGTATGGTCCCTACCTTTTTATTCATTTTCATTTTTTCTTTAATAGATCTCATATAAATACAAATCAATTTAAGAGACTGAATAACCTAGTAACGAGACCATAGAAATTTTGAAAATTTAACTCTCCCCACTTTTACTAATGGATTTCATAAGTGATTCTATAAAGGAAAGAGATATTTATTTAGATTTATTTCACTAAGAATCTTCCATGGCTGCCCGTATTGAAGCTAAAGCTGGTAGCTTTGTGCAAGCATATATTACACGTCTTTTTAGTTTAAAATGATTTATTTCTTTCCTTTTCCTTGAGATTATATATATTGTATTTATTGTTTGCCTTTTAGGATTTGTATTTATTATTTTCTATAGATATGCTTTAAGATATTTTAGACTATTGTATTTATTATTTACCTTTTTAAGATTTTTAGATGATAATATAAATAATCTTTTAGAGCTTTTGTAAAGACAACCAATATTTTGACATCTTTGACATTGAATTATGAAAGTTTTTTTGAATTTACAATTGTTTAGCAATTGTGTGATTAAGTTCACATTTTAAAATCAATCGTTGAATTGGTTTCTATTATTCAACACTTTTGTGATGCGTCAAAGTTGTATCAAAGCACGGTAAAATCCTACAAAAATGTCTTCACGAGGGTGTTGGTGGCAGTCGTATTTCTGACAGTGTTTGGGGTACCGAAGTCTTATATTATAGGTGACCAATACGAAAGGCGATAGAACAGACCATGGGTCAAAAAATCCAACGAAAGGAACAGTGTTGTAAAGCCCTGATATATCGATTCAATACCGATAGTAGCAAGCAAGATTATTAGAGATGACCGAAAGGAGATGTAAAGATCAATTCTGTTACTCATGATATTGATAATGAAGATGAGATTTTTGAAAAGCAGCCACGAAGACGAGGCTTTGATGGCAGATCTAGAAGAGGTAAATCATATATTAACATTATATGTCATTATAGAGGTAGAGTTCATAATTTTGATGAATATTATGAGGATAGGTATAAATCTGGAAGGAATGATTTCAATGTACCGATAAATATTCCATATTTTAGAGAAGATTTAGGGACTCAGGAATTTGTTGATTGGATTAATGAGATTGAGCGGATATTTAAATATGTAAGAATTCCTGAAGAGAAAAGAGTGAAATTGGTAGCTTATAAATTCAAGGGCTATGCTTCTACGTGGTAGGAGAGGCTGCAAAACGGGATGTACCATGAAGGTAGACTACTTGTTAGAACGTGGTTTAGGATGAAGTTGTTAATGGAAGATGATTTTCTCTCTCTGGATTATCCTACAAAGTTTGAGATGTTGGTGCAAAGTAATGATTGGAAAGAGGTAGAAGATGTTGCTACTCCAAAGGAAAGCGAGAAAAGACACATAAAAGAGACACCTCAAGAGACCCCATCAGAAATTTCAGAAGCCAACACTCCTAAGATAGAAGGAAGACCTGTGGTTGAGAAAACTGAACATCCACCAATTATTTCCATTGAGCCTTGTTCTTAATGTACCATCTGAAATTACCATGAAAGATACCGAGACTCCTGAAGTTGTTGAAAGTAAACCTATGGAAACACTGGTTCAAGAGGAGGAAGCAAATGAATCAACTGTTGTTAAGCCAGAGGAAAAGCTGATTGAAGAAGTTGAAAATAAAGAAGAGAAAATAGATGAAGTGGTTGAAAAGGAAGCAAAAGAGAAGCCTAAAAATAAACAAGTTGAAACTGGAAACAAGGAGAAAATAGATGAAGAAGAGAAGGCTAATCTTTTGGTGACTTTAGATGCTAAGGTTGTAGGGTTTGAGCCATTAAAAGAATTATATGAAGCTGATGTAGGTATCAAAGAGATTTGGACTGATATATTTCCTTTCTACCTGAACGACTTACCGTTATGTTCAGACAAGAACTCAGGGTTGAGTTGTTTGCAGGTGGGAGAGAATAAAGTAGCAGGAATTGTTATAGGAGGCAAAGCCGGCCCTAAGTCGTCGACTTTAAACTTCAAGGCCACCAACATTGATAGGAAGACCACCGAGGTTGAATGCTCCATGGCTGCCCGTGTTGAAGCTAAAGCTAGTAGCTTTGTGCCAGCATATATGCCACGTCCTTTTAGTTCAAAATTGTTTATTTCTTTCTTTTTTCTTGAGATTATATATATTGTACTTGTTGTTTTCCTTTTAGGATATTTTTAGGATATTATATTTATTATTTACCTTTTTAAGATTTTTAGGTAATAGTATGAATAGTCTTTTAGGACTTTTGTAAAGACAATAAATATTTTGACATCTTTGACATTGAATTGAGAAGGTTTTTTCTGAATTTGTAATTGTTTAGCAATTATGTGATTAAGTTCACGTTTTGAAATCAATCGTTGAATTAGTTTCTATTATTCAATGCTTCAGTGCTGCATCATATAGTCCAACTATTGATTTTTTTTTTTTTTTACATGAAATATTACATTGAAACATACAAGTAAAAATAACAACCCTAGGTTTTATTTACAATAAAATGTGATTAGGACAATTAAGTATTTATAAAAGTGATTAATGACAAGCCATAATGCATTTTGATGAAAGGTTTGATTTAGAAACTAAAACCAATAAAAGCATCAATTCTAGAGTATAAAGCATACTATTGTTAATGCAGTTTGATTTCGTTCTGTACTTTTGAGTCATGAAAACCTTTTGTTTCATGTGTGTATTATTGATGTCTAACAATTCTTAAATGGAAGTAACACTTTGTGTATTATTATTATTATTATTACAAGCAGTCTTTTTTCCTTCTTTTTTGTTTTCTTAATAACAATCAGTTGAATGCCGTGTGAGGTGGTGTAAAATCTGATCATGTTGTTTTTTCTATACCATGAATTCTTCATCCTGACCTGACTCCTGACGTGAAACATTGCGTATAATATGCTCCTGGGAGGCTAAATGAAATTAATAGTTAATAATGAAGAAAACCAAGGTTTTTACCTAATAGTATGGATGGTTCGCCAACTCAGAGGAAAAGGAGGAACCCCAGATCGATATTCCAAGCTCTCTTTGCCTTTCTTCTTTAAAGGTATTGGACAGTAGAGATCCAAAATCCATAGACCATGGACTTTACATTTCAAGTTGTAGCAGCAAAAGCATGACTCAGCAATAAAGGGAATTATATATAAAACCATTTTTGGATTATCTAGAGGAATTAATACTGTCCCGGTGGCATGAATCCTAGAATGTTCGTCAATTTCATTTCATTTTCAGCTGGAAACTGATGATATCTTCCACAATTGTAGCGGCATTCATTGATTCCTTTGATCGAAAGCTGGATCTATTTGTTGCTTTCGATGCGTAAAAAAGATACGAAAATGTGAATATGTGAATACACTTAATGAAATTAATTATGGTCTTTCGGTGGGATGGAAGATATACAAATTACTCTCCCCGTTAATAGTTAAGAAAATTAAATAAAAAACAAAAACAACTACACGGTATAGTGGATAAGTTGGTTTAGCATTCGAACAAGCATCAATGTCCTCGATTCTATTCAATGGATTCAATATCTACATTAGATTGTGGTAAATTATCAGAAATTTAAAACAAATAATTTATATGTTTATAATTTTCTTAAAATAATTTATAGTACTTGAATTAATTTCATTTAAGTAGTTAATTATAAAAATTAATAAAATTCAGTGATTAATTACAAAAATGGATAAAATTTACCTATCTAAACTGAACCAGCCAAATTCCTCCCCCAACCGTATTGGTCTTGCATAAATCGGTTCATCACAATTGAACAGGTAGTTTCAAGTAGTAAGCATTTATTTAATAATTAATAATTAGATCAATATGGTAACCTAAGTAAATTAATTAACCTAGTTTATTAAAAAAGATGGCTAAGTAAAAGACCAACTCAAAGTTCCTAAACTAAATTGCATGTACTTATCTAATTAGGCTTAATTCCTATGGATGGGTATAAATTGGCAATTAAACCTAAAAATAAAATAAGTAACTAATAATTTCTTATTTCTTAATTAACATATGAATCGTTTAATCAAGGTGATGATTAACTAATTAAGTATCAATTTGTACGGCGACAACTTACATGTAGCAACTAATAGCTATAGTGTACTACATGAATGTTAGCATAAAACTATGAATTGAACTAATATGTAAACTTGATTGAAATAATTCTATGATACTTGTGCTTGGTCATTCTAATTCAGCAAGTAATGCCCCGTCTAGGTTTACTGCTATGGTTATAATTACTTGGATGATATGGTGGTTAGATATTAGAGTAATCAATGGTGGCACGATGAATAGTCAATAGTAGACATCTCTCCAGGTCGGGTCCAAACTGGAACCTAACTTGGCGAGGCAGTTGTAACCTACCCAAGTAGACTCACCGGGTCCACGGATCCATGGTGGGTCCACTTGTTAGGCTTGTGGACTCGGCAAATCAGTAGAGGTCCTTCTTTAAAAAAAATAAAAAATTAATATATGTATTAAAAAGGACAGGGTCAAACCATCCCAACCTACCTCAGGATCTAGCAGGTCCATGAGTTGGACCCATCCTGTTCCTTTACTAGGAGATTTTGGATCTCCAAATTTTAGATCTGGACCCAATGGATCGTGTCCACAAGTCAGACTCAACCCGCTTCGATGAGATGTTTTGTTAATAGGATAGGATTGCATCATATTAGGGGTAATTGAAGTTGTAGTTGGTGTTACAGAAAATTATAAGATTCGTGCGTAATACATTATGAGCGGTCTGCATTTGCCGGTATTTAAAAAACGGCAACAAACTTCATACGAGGCTATTTTTTTTTTTTTTCTTTTATGCGGATAGGATTTGGAAGTCCTCGTTAACCCCAATTGCAATGCAATGGATCGAACTTGGTAATTTCCATTCGATTGTCCAGGTCATGAATACTTTAATGCGACTTGTTACACTTTACTTAATATTGTCAAGTGATAATATTTTTTTATATTAATCTTAGGCACGTATGTGAGTAGCATGAATATATTTGTATAATTAATGTTGTGCTGAATTCTATGTGGCTTACTTCTTTAATCCTATTTTCTGTTTTTTTTTTTTTTTTCTCCTCGTGTGTTGATGTTGTATTGATATTGATGATCTTGAATATAATCACGAGGATAGAGCAGGCAAACGGGCCATGAACTGTGGACCAGCATGTGACAGGTTAGACCAACCTATGGATCATTTTATTAAAAAATAAAAGAAAAATTTAAGAACAAACCAAAATTTTAAATTAAAAAATTATATAATAACATATTAGTAATCATATATAATATGTTATGGATAAAAAAGAATTGATACATACACCATAAATTATAACATTCTTTTTAATTATATATTTATTAGTTTAAACATATTATAATATCTAAGAAGATAAACACTCTATGATTTAGTCACTAAGCAATCGGACAAATGACTCTTTAGTAACCCAGGATGAGCCCTTTGATGCTTCTTTCGTTGTATATCCACTTAATCCTTTAGAGGGTTTATATATATAAGTTACTAAAATAATAATAAAATTAATCGTTAATAGATATAATCATATAATACTTAAATATTCTAATTTCCAAACAAACTAATATAAAAAAATAAAATAAAATTCACTTTCACCTACTTTGGCTTATATAGCCTGTGAGCCAAAATGGATTGGGCTAAGATCAAGAAATTATAGCTTATTTAACAATTTTCTTAGTCCCATTTAATCCACGGGTCGGTCCATTTAGCCCATATGTCCACCTCTAAGGATGGACTCAGATAGATAAGTATCATTTCTATTTTGAAAAAGTAGTGTATATTCTATATGAGACTTAGTATTATTATACACTTGTTAGTTGTTTTATGCACTATCAATAGCTTTATAGTATAATGATATCACCAATGCCTCCTCAAATTGGATAACAAGGTCCAAATCACTACTCCCTTAAGGGTGAAGGGGAAAAAATAAAACGCCTATTTCATGGACTGCATACGGACTTTATGGGCTTTGGGACTTCAATATCTTGGCTTTGATCCCAAGACCTTAAAAGATTGCTACATTATATTAAACTGAATTTGATACTGATATCATAATAGTTATTTATAATGATTTTCAAACTCAATGAATCAATTAAAATTGCAGGAAGGCAAATAAATGGCCAAACACGTAAGTAATTTCCAAAAGAAAGTATGAACAACTTCCTAAATAAAATTTGTTTAGAAATTTATCATAATTCTAGTATTTTTTAATATTTTACTCAGGTGAAATGTGTGATAGGCTGTCCTTTGCCCTTAAGGTTTCAAGACCAACGGCAATTCGTGGAGAAAATTAGAAAAAGAAGCTATAGAAAAAAGAAATACATAAAAGAAACATACAATTAAATGGTATAGAAAATTGAAAGAAAAACTTATTTTTTATTCATAAAATATAACATGTTCTAGAAAAAAATACAAAAAATAAATATTTCTCTAGATTGGATTATAGATACTTCTTAGTGAAAGAAAAATCTCATTGTCTAGACTAATTTTTTTGACCTACATGGGTCAATTCATTCAGCTATCACACCTACCACTTTTTAAACCTATCACTTATAATTTTTATATATAACCTACAATACCTATCACATTTTCTAACCTACCATACCTGCAATTTTGTGCAAGATCCAACGGTGTATCTTGCACCTTCTCTATAAGTCTTCCTTACAAGACTTGACTCAAATTTTTTTCTTAATTTTTGTGTTTCATCTTCTTTGTAGCCCTTAAGTTTTTGTCCCATGTTACTAATACTATAAGTCAAACTGAATGGATACATAAATAAATGGATAACATTAACAGCTCTTTAAAAGTTGGTTTAAGACTATAAGATACTTGGTTCAAATTTTCCTTTAAGTTTAAAGTTTAAGTTTTTAAAATTAAAGTTTTAAAATCAAAGTTTTCCTTTCAAAATTAATAAATTTGACTAGATCAACTTCAAGTTGGAAGACAAAATGGGTCTTTGGACCTAGTCCGAGATCAACCTTGATTAGTCTGATTTTGCCTTCCACAATTTTGAAACAAAGACCCATCGGTTTTAGATCCGGTTCTGAGCCAATTGAAAGTTTTTTCATATTATTGTTTTTTTAAGTTAACCGCAATCTAAATATCCCAACTAGCAAAAGGAACAATTATGGATTCAATAGGTAATTTATGCTATGTGTAATATACATATGGTGAGTGTATATCAATCATTTTTTAACATATGTGGTAGTTATTTTAGAAATTGTAATTGTCCCTTCCATATGTTAAAATACGATTGACATATGGTAATGTATATTATCTAAATTGAGATCACGATCTAGTGGAAGACGTGGGTTTAGGACTCGGACAAATTATCGACGTCCTCAAGTCTCTGCGTACAATAAAATCGACGTATGGATGGATTAACATACATGAAAATCCCCTTTCAGATGAAACTCAATCGGAAAGTGAAGGTCGTCGTTCTATACTTTTCCTTCAGCTTCTCTTCTCAGAAAATCGTGCATCCTAGGACATATTGATCAAGACCAATTCGCCAATCTTCATGTTTTCCTTGTAGAAAAATGCTCAACACTAGTATCCTTGTCCCTATGTTTAAGGAGAAAACCTGTAATTTTTACGTTGGCATCTGATTTTACGAGTAAAAGGGATAAAATCATATTTAAGCAAGAAAAAAAAAATCTGTTATTTTGATACTTGGGAGTGTAATACATCTCTATCATTCTTGTAAAAAAAAAAAATTACCAAAATAAAAATTATAGAAAATTAATTACTATATTACCAATGCAAAATCATATGTCAATTTTTGAAAAGCCCAAAAATCTCATTTATGATATGCGATTTCACAAAAAAAAAAAAAAAGAAAGGAAAAAGAAATCACATTTATTATGAGTGTGATTTCAAGAAACAGTTAAAATTTTGCATTAATTACAAGTAATTTCTAGAGAAAAATTCTATAGCCCCGCCATTAATTTTCTCATCACCATCCAACACTTCACACCATACTCAGCCATCATCGAATCACTAAAGTAGTTAATATTCTATTTATTATATTTATTTTAACGGTTAGATTAATGGCAGGCGGTCCTATCGACAGGACCATAGAAGCTCTCGTCTATATAATACATGTTAAAAATCGCATTAATTACGGTATTAATGTAATCATATCTTTACAATTGGTATTTGTATAAATAAAATTGTAATGTATTGGTAAATAGAGAAATATCTCCCAAAATATGCTTTCCATTTAGAGCAATGGAAAATGCTATGGTTCTATCATTAATTTTAATGGGACCGATCCCGTCACCATCCAATTACTCATACCATATCAAACCATGATCGGATTCCTAAATAGTTAATATTTCATTTAATATATTTATTTTAAAAGAGGTGGGCAAGTGAGTTATGCCCATGGCTCGGCCCTTTTGACCCATTTTAAAACGGATTAGGGCTAATATTTTTTAACCCATTTAAAAGTGGGTCAATTTTACTTAGCTTGTTTAATCCCTAGGTCAAAGTAGGCTGGCCCGCGAGTTAAGTCGGTTAGCCTCTAACTTACTTGTATAAAAAAAAAAAAAAAAAAAAAAGTGGGGGAAATAACTAGTGATATAGTGTTATTCTTGGATCTTTTCATACTTGAGCCTAAACTTATGTATTAATCATAGCAGAGAATGACAGATTGATGTATATGCATTATATTTTTTTTTAAGTATATCTTTAGTGTTTCAAATGAAATATGATATCCAATAAAATTATTTAAAATATTTATTTAATAAATAAGTAATTATAATAATAATGAAATTAATCATTTATATATTTAGAACCTTGCAAAACTTAATTATATATATTTTTATTCAATCAGTATAAATTGGTTAAATAAGTCAATTTGGCCCATTTAACCCAATGGCCAAAGTGAGTTGGGTTAGGGTCAAGAAATTTTGGCCTGTTTTTAAAGTAAGCCAAAATTTTTTAGCTTGTTTAACCCGCAGGCTGAAGTGGACTGGACCGAGTTGACCTGTTTAACCCACTAGCTCATCTCTATATTTTAATGATTAGATTATTGATAGGACCATAGAAACTCCCAATAAACATCGATGTAGTTACAAACTTTAAGGATATTTTGGTACAAATCTGTGACGGTAATTAAAAAGGTAAAAAGTTTGGTATCTTGGCTAAGAGAATGTCATAAGCACTTGGTTAGACAGGGATATGGCCCACGGCCCAATTGGTCTGGGGTCCACCATCGGCTATCGATTCTGCAGGTCAAGTTTCGGCCTTGGTTTTCAAGATCCAGCACTAACTAATCGATTAAACGGGCCCAAGCAATTTGGGATCCATTGAGTCCTATGTCTTGGATGTAAGGTGAATTTTTTTTTTCCACTTAAAATATTAGAGGTATACAAGCTAGCTAACAAGTGAGTCAACTCGTTTAATCTAAAAGGGGGAAAAAAAGTTGATTTGAAAATTTAAGTCGTTGAACCTGCAGTTTATCGTGATTATGAGTTGATGATCACGTTACGATTCAAACTTTCAATTTTAGTTGTTATTTAGTGATTTGAGGGTTGTTAAAAGTTTTGTAATGATAATTGGTGATAATAGTTATTCATATATCGATACTTTTGTATTGCAGAAATTTTAATGACTTGGCTTTTATAAGTGATAAGTTATTTAAATAAGATTAAGACAAATACCTTCAAAAGAATGTGAAAAATGAGGTTCATAAAGAAAAACCATAAATAGAGAATAAAAAATTTTCCTATATCTATTTTCCAATCTTTTGCCATTTTTTTAAACCTATATGTATATAAAATTTTTTCTTTATTAATTGAAATATACCATTTAATATAATATCAACTTTCCTAATCAAAATATATATATTAACTATTTGGTAGAATGATCCACTTGACCTACCAATCTATCGGAGTAGGCCAAATTTCCATGCCGCTTTCTTATTATATGGATAAGCAAACTCACCGAGTCCACAGATCCATGGCGGGTCCACTTGTTGGGCTTGTGGACTCAGCAAATCAGTATAAGTCCTTCTTTAAAGAAAATAAAAAAAAAATAAAATGTATTAAAAGGAATAGGGTTGAACCATCACAACCTGCCTCAGGACCCAGCAAGTCCATGAGTTGAATCCATCCTATTTCTTTACTAAGAGGTTCTGGATCCCCAAATTTTAGATTTGGATCCAACGGATCGTGTCCACAAGTCAAACTCAACCCACTTCGATGAGATGATTTGTTAATAGGATAGGATTGCATCAGATTAGGGGGTAATTGAAGTTGTAGTTGGTGTTACAGAAAATTATAAGATTCGTGCATAATACATTACGAGTGGTCTGCATTCGCTGGTATTTAAAAAACGACAACAAACTTCATACGAGGCTATTTTTTTTCTTTTTCTTTTATATCGGATAGGATTTGGGAGTCCTCATTAACCCCAATTGGAATGCAATGGATCGAACTATGGTAATTTCCATTCGATTGTCCAGGGTCATGAATACCTTAATGCCACTTGTTACACTTTACTTAATATTGTCAAGTGATAATATTTTTTTATATTAATCTTAGGCATGAATGTATTTGTATAATTAATGTTGTGCTGAATTCTATGTGGCTTACTTCTTTAATCCCTTTTTTTTTTTTTTCTCTCTCCTTATGTGTTGATGTTTGTATTGATATTGATGATCTTGAATATAATCATGAGGATAGAGCAGGCAAACCGGCCGTGAACTGTGGACTAGCTTGTGATAGGTTAGACCAACCCACAGATCATTTTATTAAAAAATAAAGAAAAATTTAAGAACAAACCAAAATTTTAGATTAAAAAATTATATAACAATATATTAGTGATCATATCTGATATGTTATGGATGAAAATGAATTGACACACACGCCATACATTATAACATTCTTTTTAATTATGTATTTATTGGTTTAAACATATTATGATATCCATTAAGATAAACACCTCTATGATTTGGTCACTGAGCAATTAGACAACAGACTCTTTAGCAACCCGGGATGAGCCCTTCGATGCTTCTTTCGTTGTATATCCCCTTGATCCTTTAGAGGGTTTATATATATAAGTAACTAAAATAACAATAAAATTAATCGTTGATAGATATAATCATATAATACTTAAATGTTCTAATTTCCAAACAAATTAATAAAATAAATAAATAAATAAAATTCACTTTCACCAACTTTGGCTTATTTAGCTTGCGAGCCAAAATGAATTGGGCTAGGGCCAAGAAATTATGGCCTATTTAACGATTTTATTAGTCCTCCTTAACTCGTAGGTCGGCCTATTTAGCCCATATGTCCACCTCTAAGGATGGGCTCAGATAGATGAGTATCATTTCAACTTTAAAAAAAGTAGCATATATTCTATATGAGACTTAGAATTATTATGTACTTGCTAGTTGTTTTATGCAGTATCAGTAGCTTTATAGTATAATAATATTACCAATACCCTCTCAAATTGGATAACAAGGTCCAAATCCCTACTCCTTTAAGGGTGAAGGGGAAAAAAAAAAAAAAACCTACTTCATGGACTGCAGACGGACTTTATGGGCTTTGGGACTTCAATACCTTGGCTTTGATCCCTAGACCTTAAAAGATTGCTACATTATATTAAACTGAATATTGATACTGATATCATAATAGTTATTTATAATGATTTTCAAAATCAATGAATCAATTAAAATTGCAGGAAGGCAAATAAATGGCCAAACACGTAAGTAATTTCCAAAAGAAAGTACGAACAACTTCCTAAATAAAATTTGTTTAGAAATTTATCATAATTCTAGTATTTTTAATATTTTACTCAGGTGAAATGTGTGATAGGCTGTCATTTGCCCTCCAACGGCAATTGGTGGAGAAAATTAGAAAAAGAAGTTATAGAAAAAAGAAATACATAAAAGAACATACAATTAAATGGTATAGAAAATTGAAAGAAAAACTATTTTTTATTCATAAAATATACGTGTTCTAAAAAAAATACAAAAAATAAATATTTATCTAGTTTGGATTATAGATACTTTTTAGTGAAAGGAAAATCTCATTGTCGAGACTAATTTTTTTGACTTACATGGGTCAATTCACTCAGCTATCACACCTACCACTTTTTAAACCTATCACCTACAACTTTTATATAACCTACAACACCTATCACATTTTCTAACCTACCATACATGTAACTTTGTGCAAGATCCAACGGTGTATCTTGCATCTTCTCTATAAGTCTTCCTTCCAAGACTTGACTCAAATTTTTTTCTTAATTTTTGTGTTTCATCTTCTTTGTAGCCCTTAAGTTTTTGTCCTGTGTTACTAATACTATAAGTCAAACTGAATGAATACATAAATAAATGGATAACATTAACAACTCTTTAAAAGTTGGTTTAAGACTATAAGATACTTGGATTCAAATTTTTCCTTAAGTTTAAAGTTTAAGCTTTTAAAATTAAAGTTTTAAAATCAAAGTTTTCCTTTCAAAATTAATAAATTTGAGTAGATCAACTTCAAGTTGGAAGATAAAATGGGTCTCTGGACCTAGTCCGAGATCAACCTTGATTAGTCTAATTTTTCCTTCCACAATTTTGAAACAAAGACCCATCGGTTTTAGATCCGGTTCTGAGCCATTTGAAAATGTTTTCATATTATTGTTTAAGTTAGCTGCAATCTAAGTATCCCAACTACCAAGGAGAACAATTATGGATTCCATGGGTAATTTATAGTGTAATATACATATGATTAGTGTATACCAATCATTCTTTGAACATGTAGTAGTTATTTTAGAAATTGTAATTGTCCCTTCCATATGATAAAACGTGCATCCTGGGACATATTGATCAAGACCAATTCACCAATCTTCCTATTTGCCTTGTAGAAAAATGTTCAATACTAGTATCCTTGTCCCTATGTTTAAGGAGAAAACCTGTAATTTTTACGTTGGCATCAGATTTTACGAGTAAAAGGGATAAAATCATATTTAAGCAAGAAAAAAAAATCTGTTATTTTGATACTTGGGAGTGTATACATCTCTACCATTCTTGTAAAAAAAAAAAAAAATTACCAAAATAAAAATTATAGAAAATTAATTACTATATTACGAATGTAAAATCATATGTCAATTTTTGAAAAACACAAAATCTCATTTATGATATGCAACTTAAAAAAAAAAGAAAGAAAAAGAAATCACATTTATTAAGAGTGTGATTTCAAGAAAGTTAAAAAATTGCATTAATTACAAGCAATTTCTAGAGAAAAATTCTATAGCCCCGCCATTAATTTTCTCATCACCATCCAACACTTCACACCATACTCAGCCGTCATCGAATCACTAAAGTAGTTAATATTCTATTTATTATATTTATTTAACGGTTAGATTAATGGCAGGCGGTCCTATCGACAGGACCATAGAAGCTCTCATCTATATAATACATGTTAAAAATCGCATAATTACGGTATTAATGTAATCATATCTTTACAATTGGTATTTATAAATAAAATTGTAATGTATTGGTAAATAGAGAAATATCTCCCAAAATATGTTTCCATGTGAGCAATGGAAAATTCTGGTTCTATCATTAATTTTGACGGAACCGATCCCGTCACCATCCAATTACTCACACCATATCAAACCATGATCGGATCCTAAAATAGTTAATATTTCATTTAATATATTTATTTTAAAAGAGGTGGGCAAATGAGTTATGCCCATGGCTCGGCCCTTTTGACCCATTTTAAAATGGATTAGGGCCATATTTTTCAAACCATTTAAAAGTGGGTCAATTTTACTTAGCTCGTTTAATCCCTAGGCCAAAATAGGCTGGTCCCGAGTTAAGTCGTTAGCCTCTAACTTACTTGTATAAAAAAAAAAAAAAAAGTGGGGAAATAACTAGTAATAGTATTATTCTTGGATATTTTCATACTTGAGCTTAAACTTATGTATTAATCATGCAAGAATGACAGATTGATGTATATGCATTATAACATTTTTTTAAGTATATCTTTAGTGTTTCAAATGAAATATGATATCCAATAAAATTATTTAAAATATTTATTTTAATAATAAGTAATTAAATAATAATGAAATTAATCATTTATATATTTAGAACCTTGCAAAACTTAATTATATATATATTTTTATTCAATTAGATAGCGATATGGCCCATGGCTCAATTGGTCCGGGGTCCACCATCGGCTATCGAGTCTGCAGGTCAAGTCTCGGCCTTGGTTTTCAAGATCCAGCACTAACTAATCGATTAAACGGGCCCAAGCAATTTGGGATCCATTGAGTCCTATGTCTTGGATGTAAAGTGAATTTTTTTTTATTTTTTCCACTTAAAATATTAGAGGTATACAAGCTAGCTAACAAGTGAGTCAACTCGTTTAATCTAAAAGGGGAAAAAAAAAAGTTGGTTTGAAAATTTAAGTCGTTGAACCTCCAGTTTATTGTGATTATGAGTTGATGATCACGTTACAATTCAAACTTTCAATTTTAGTTGTTATTTAGTGATTTGAAAGTTGTTAAAAGTTTTGTAATGATAATTGGTGATAATAGTTATTCATCTATCAATACTTTTGTATTGAAGAAATTTTAATGACTCGGTTTTTATTAGTGATAATTTATTTAAATAAGATTAAGACAAATACCTTCAGAAGAATGTGAAAAATGAGGTTCATAAAGAAAAACCATAAATAGAGAATAAAAAAATTTTTTATATCTATTTTCCAATCTTTTGCCATTTTTTTAAACCTATATGTATATAAAATTTTTTCTTTATTAATTGAAATATACCATTTAATATAATATCAACTTTTCTAATTAAAATATATATATTAACGATTTGGTAGAATGACCCACTTGACCTACCAATGTATCAGAGTAGGCCAAAATTTCTATGCCGCTTTCTTATCATATGGGACAAAGCAAACTAACTGGCCTAAATAATGGATCAAAGGGGAATAGATGGGTTGGTCTACATATCTCACTGGCATAGCTTATAAAATATTGATTGAATTTTTTTTCTAAAATAAAAAAAAAAGTAAATGAAAAAAATACCTACTAAACAAGCATTTGTCCCATTTAAAGCCAGGTGTGCAAGCAAAATGAAAGAAGAAGGAAATACAAAAATAAAAGATAATTACATAGAATGTATAAATATTTAGAGATAAATTTATTTAAAATATTAATATTTTAAATAGTTAAAAGAAGAAATAAACTCTTTGTAAAATAAGTCAAACAAGTCATTCACAGTATACTATTGAGGAGAGTTACTCAAAAAACTATGCAAACATTGATAATTTAAATAAAATATGTAAAATGTTGATATCTTATTTGACTTAATTTGTAAAATATTTTTTAACCAATTAAAATATTGATAATTTAAATGATAGTACTCTTAAGATTAATACATCCGTTGTAATTTAGCCAATAATAAAATTGGACCATAGCTAACATAAAAAAAATTGCAAAAAAATAACTCAAATTGTTTATAAATATTGCATCATGCATATCAAATTTTACTATTAGGGATAAGTGGATGTATGATAGATAGAGTATAAAGTTTTATCTCTACCCTATCCTGTAAGGTGTAAAATACAAAATTTTATACCTAATAGCACATTACCTATATTGTACCTTATAAAAACCAGCGAGGTACATAATACCCCATGGAATCTATGAATTTGTCATGGAACTTGTAAATTGTTCATTTCTTTCATTTCAAATTTTATAATGACATACACTTTTCAAACAACATGTAAAACTACCCTTTTTTTTCATATATTCATTATAATCAACTTATGAAAAAAAAAATTAAAAATTATTTCTTAATATCACAAGTTCTCCAATATGCAGAATTTGCTAATGTGTAAATGTTGAAACTTGTAACAAATACTTGTAAAATCTATTTACATGGTATCAAACAATACTATATAATATATGGCAAATTTCTAAATTAAGAACTTTAGAGACACTTTAGTATTAATTACTCTCAAAAGATAAACATTACTTCAATATAATTTACCATTACAAGAAAATACAACCTAAATTCTTTCAAAATAATAACATTTACTTAAAAACAAATAGTTTAAATTCTATCATTCATATGATAGTCTAAAAATGATAATTTGGAACCAAAAGTTATCACAACATAAAAAAGGAGAATAATTATTTATATCTTATTTATTAATATTATTTTATAATTTTTAATAAAGTAGAGTACCCTAAAACTTGCATCATCTTTGTATTAGAGTACAAGTTCCAAAATAAAGTATTGAGTACTAATGATGGGGAATATTTGGCAATAGCTTAGTAGGTCCAACATTAACCTAATGGCCTGATGAGCCCATGAAAAGCCTCCTCGAGTTTTTCGGCCAAGAAGCTCCATGATAACCTCAACCCTGTGAGGACCTCAACCTTTAACATGAGGCTCCTCGTAAGGACTTTGATCCTATAGGGACGTCAACCTTTGCATTTTCTCGCCATGACTCTCTATTATGAGAACCATGTCATCACTTCACACTCCTATCTCTTTGGAGAAACAACTATAAGCTCAGCCACCTCCATCTCATGTAAGGACTACCTTGAGCTCGAGATCATATACCTCTATATGGGCCCAAGTCTATGAGAGATAAGATCCTATGAGCCCCTAATTGTAGTGTGACCAAAAACTATAAATAGACTCTCACCTTAAAGGTATGGACATCTAATTTAACTTAATTCAATCCATTCACTCTTCTATTCTCTTGAACCATAACTAACTTAAGTATCGAAGTGGCTACGCTAGACAACACTCGGCCCATCAATAACCATGCATTATGCTTATATGTATAAAGATACATACCTGCACCATATGTCTTACCATGTGAGACTAGGTCCTAAAAAATCTATGCTCTTACATTATCATATGACTCTTAATACCCATCCAGACTTTATCTAATTAAGCAAGGTGTGAGTAAATATCCTATATAACAGATTACCCGCTAACATATTATAATAATTACAACTTCCTTTCTTATATTGGTAAATTATACTAAAAAGTATTAATGTTTGGGGTATTGAGGTATCAACATTTTGAGTGGTTAAAAAGATGAATCAATATTTCACAAAATCAATCAAATAAGGTATCAATGTTTTGCAAATTTCATTTAAGGTATCAACATTTTGATTTGTTTTCATTTAAGTTTTCTTAATTTTCCTTAATGGTCAATTTACCTTATTTGACTTACTTTGCGAAATATTAATTCCTCTTTTAGATCACTTGAAATGTTTATACATTAAAATAATTTACAAAACGTTTATACTTATAATAAGCTTATCCTTAAAAGTTAATACTTTTCAATGTAATTTACTCTTTTATTATTATAATATTAGAAGTGCTAAAAGTAAGTCAACATCGCAATTTTAGGAATAAATATAACATGTTAGTTACTATATTCTTCCAAAATTATATTAATTACTCAAAAAATATTGTGTTTTTAGTTACCCCCACCAAGTATTGGCAATTCCGTCTTACCAAAGAAGACTGACTCCTTACCAACCCGCGAAGGGTTACCCATAAATCTAGACATTTGAAACTTACGGTGATTTTAATATAACTATCCATGCACTTTTACTCAATCTTCATGCTAACCTTGTTCCCTTTTTTCTTTTGTTTTCTATTTAATTTAAAGGATGAGTATGGTTTTTAAGATTCCAATGAGGAGACAGTAGCAGACAAATTTGATTGTCCTCCGCTTGAGGCAGATAAGGAAGAGTAAGAGCAAGTAGCAGGAGGAGCAGGAGCAGCCTGCACAAACTCAAGACTTCTGAGAAATCACCGTGACCCGTTAAATTATAGACTTTTACAAAACATTTTCGAAAAATTATAGGTCCATACCCAAACACTAAAAGGGTGAAGTTCTCTTTTACCTCATTGATAGAGTTCAATATTAGCACATTGTTGTCTTCAATTAACTCCTTAAACTATGATTTTAATAGTGGTTTATTCTATAAAGTCATTATTTTTAGCAATACTAAAAGATAGGTTGTGCTACAGCAATCATTTATTCATAGATTAGTCTTTTGTTTATCTTCAAAATATTTAAGTAGATAGCATGTGGTGCTGCAATTGCAACACCCTCAAGTGTTTTGGTATGGACCTTTAATTTTTCGAAAATGTTTAGTAAAAGTTTGTAATTTAACGGGTCACGGTGGTTTATCAGAAGTCTTGAGTTTGTGCAGGCTGCTGCTTGCTCTTACTCTTCCTCGGCTGCCTCAAGCGGACACTTAGACCCGTCTCCTACCCTTTCCTGCTTGGAATCGTAAAAACCATACTCATCCTTTAAATTAAATTAAAAAAATAAAAAAGGAACAACATTAACATGAAAATTGAGTAAAAGTGGATGGATGGTTCTATTGTAACTAGGATCACAAACAAATTGAGTCGTGATAGTACAGTGTTGATCTTGACTGATTATAAATTCCAAGCTCAAGTCTAACTCGATTTAATACTACATAAATTGGAGCATGATACAATTAAGGTCACTTAAACTCGATATATTATAAAAATAACATTAATTTTAATTAAAATGATATTAATACCTAAACTGGTTTGAATTCAATTAATATTTATATTTGATTTGAATTCAATTAGAACTAATCAAGCTAAATATTCAAAACTCAAGCTCGAATCGATAAACTACTCGAGTAGCTTTAGCACAAGTTTGACTCAACTATTCTTGAATTGAATTTAAATAAACATTGAGTCAAGCTGAAGTAGTTTGTAAACCAGTTTTAATATATTTGCTGCCTTAATTGTAACTTATAATTGATGGAGTTGAGAGAAATAGAGATTACTGAGACTTTTGAGCACTGGTTATACGTAGACTCGACTTGAGCCCGTGTATTGAGATTGAGATCTTCAAGAAAGAACCATCACTAGCTCCAGTAGGGGTGTTCACGGTTCGGTTTACTAGTCCGTAACTCTATTTTTTGGACCTAGCCATAATGATCGATTTTTTAATATCTCAATCTTAAATCGATCCATTAGAAATGATTAACCGCCTTAATGGTTAACCGTTTTATTTGATTAATTTTTTCAGTTTTTAACCATTTAACAAAATGATATACAAAATTCGCAATTAACTGCATTTTTCAATGTCCATAAAAAAAATTAGAGCATTTTATTTATTAACTTAACCTATTCTGACTATTTATATTTTTAACAAAATAATTATATAAGTATATTATAATTCATTTTAATCTCAAATTTCCTTGGTAGGATCACGTATTTATCCATACTATATATTCCCACCTTCCACTAAATAATAAAAAGGGATGCAAGTTTGCCGACACCTTTCTAACTCATCATACAACTAGTTTATACATATGTTTTTGTCAATTTGGATATTATATACATATTTTTTTTTTGTTGATTTGGTTCCATGTCAAACCAAAAGATGATGTATTTAACTCAATACAAGTACGCCCAACAAGTTATAATATCTAACTATTTATATTTTTACAAAATAATTATATAAGTATCTTTTATTCTTGTTGCTCTGATTCCAATTTAAACTGTCACATCCAAAATGGTATCCTAAACGTGACAGCCTACCACATTAATATTAAAGTTTATGAATGACTACCTTAGTCATGCAAAAGCTTCAATACAAGGTATAAAGTGTAATTTTACAACCATAGAGGACCATAACTTTGAAACTAATAGTTTAAGGAGATATAAATAATAACAATTAAGAATGAAAATCATAATATTATAAATTAATTCAAATATAAGAGTCTTACAAAACAAGGGGGCATACCCCCATCAAATAACCACATAAGGTTTAGAGTCTATTTCCAAAAATAAATTGCATAAGAGTTTTCCTTGGAAGTCTAAGTCTACTTCTAGGCCATGACTTCCTTCAAAAGCTCATGGATGTCAAAAGTCGGTACCTATGGAAAGTATTCTCGGGGCTTCAACCACAAAAAAGGGAACTGCAAAAGATATCTAAATGGATGTAAGCTTACTTGCTTAGTGAGAAATATACTTGTAACACTATACTTATACAACAAAATCAAACAATTTAATTATACAAGCATATATAATGCAACAAACATGTGGATAAGCAATACACATGATTAACCAGAAATCATATGTGTGAATGGATTTACGCCTCCTTTTGGGGCTACGTGTTTCAGGCCCATACGACCATAGTTTGCAAATATGTTTTTGTAGCTCTTTCGGCCTACTACTCGCTTTCAAGTTATAGTTCTTACAGGCTCGCGTCACTTGTAGATTTACAGGTTCTTGCGTACCACCACTACTATGCGCTTGTCCACCAAAGGTATAGTAATGAATGCAATGAGATTTACTTCGTGTTATGCATGAATTCATTTAATTAGATTCTTTTAGCATTATATTAAATATCTTAGAGGTGATTATAGAATTGGCAAACACTTCAATGTAATACTAAAACAACAATTTGATTATCGACAATTCCAGCCTCATTATACTTAATATAATTTCAACCAACGTTATAAGATACATGCACTTTCCATTTTTATCTTTCCCTAATTCTAGTGCTATTAAAGTATAAGCAAAAACATGAGTATGATAATTAAGGAAATAAACTAACTCAGCCATAACTCAGGCAATCCACTAGTCGTAATAATCCCCAGGATAGATAACGGCACCTTTCTCGTCACCTAAATAAAAGAAATACCTAAAATGAGTATTTCATAAAATTTTTACTTAAATTTTCTAATTCTATCTCATCATTCTAGTCAAAATTCAAATTATGTGATATTCCAACTTAAAACGGTCATAACTTAATCATTTTAACTCAGAACTTTGCATATTAGTAATTGTTTTCTACTTACTCGATAAGATCTATCTATTTCAAAGGTTTTTCTAAACATTTAAAGCCAATTGGGTTCCAAAATGGGTCAGTACAAAATTGATACGAAAATTCTAGCCCTTAAATTAAATTTTTTCTAAGTTCTACACCATCCAAAAATTCTATAGCAAGCACATAGATATTTATATAGTTAAAAAATCCTTTTAATATATATATACTCATATTATATGCATGATTCTAGTGGTGTTGTCTGAACAATGATTTTTCATAAAACGAATTGTTTTAGGAGTTTGAAAAATGAAATTTACAAAATCTCTTTTTAAGTTGTTGTAAGGAAAACTTAAATTTTGAGTTATTGCAAATTGATTGTCTTTCTATTATAACTATTCTTTCCATATTTTCTTTACTTCATAAAATAATTTTATGTTCTTAAAAACCTGATCCTTTAGATTGTTTACCAATTTTATTTTCTAAATAGGTTTTTAATTAGTGAGTTGATTTTTAAGCTTGACTTGGAAAAGATGTTTTGTTCTTTGTGTTTATCAAGGTGTTGGCATAAACCATCTAAATGAGTTTTCAAGAAAATTTTGCATAAGAAAAAATTATCAACATTAAAAATTTATGATAAATCTATTTAAATTTTTTAAAGAATGTTGTTGAACCATTATCCTAAATCTTAATGAAAATTTCTCCTAAGTGTTAAAATCATGATTCTTGAGAGTTTAGTCTTATTTTTAAGTGAAAGAAAAATAACTCCTTTTATTTCTTTGAAATTTTTATTAAGACAACAACATTATGATCATGCATGAATATGAATTTGTAGTTATGTTGTAAGATAAAAATTAACTCATATAGAAAATAAAAGACATAGAGGATTAAATAAGAATATATATGTAAGAACAAAAATATGGAAGTCTTACCTTATATCAAGGCTTCTTGGAACTTAGAAATGGACAAGTTCCATAAAAAGAAAAGAAAAGCATAAGAAAGTTTAAAGAAAAGAAAAAGAAAAAAAAGAAAAATTGTGGAAGTCTTAGATTTTTATTCAAGTTTTCTCGGGACTTAGAAATGGACAAGTCCCATAAAGATAAGCAATAAAACAATAAGAAAATCATAGGAGTCTTAGATTCATATCAAGGCTCCCTAAGACTTAGAGTATGGACAAGTCTCAAAAACTTTTTGACTTGATGAGGACAGATCTAAGACTAGAATGATTAATCTTAATTATTTGAATGAAATAAGTAAATATGCAAGAAAATAAGAGCATAAATAAAATGTTAGATTAGTGAGATTTAGGCTATAAGAAATATATATATATACATACTTATACTTAATAATGTATAGAAGTTAGGTTAGGAGCATAATCATAACAAGAACACAACAAAATTTGTAAATAAATATGGTGTTAAATAAGACATAAACAAATTGTTCTTTTCATGATTTTTTCCATAGCATGATGCTCATGGGTTTTAAAAATCAAAACATATAAAGTGTTCATGTTATGTCAACACAAAAAAAAAAAAAAAAAGAGCAAGGGTTTAGATATTTACCTAAGGTAGAAGAGAAGAGATGATGATAGATGATAGATTGATGAAAGAAAAATTTATGAAAATTATTTGGGAATAGGAATGAGAGGCTTGCAGCAATAGAGAGAAAGAGGAGAGAAGTTATGGAGAAATTTTTGTAGAGTTTTCTTATGGTTTGGAAACTATGTGTAAAGAATGAAGAAGGGACGGGATACTTATAGAGTTTTGGAGTAGAAATTAAAGTGAATAAAATAAATTGGAAAAGAAAAAGAATTAGATAGAGAGAGAGAGGAGTGGGGTGGCATTTTTGGTGAAGGGAGGGAAAAATTAATTAATTTTCTATTTTTGTAATGAAAAGTAAGTAATGTGTAAGGTAAGTTATGTATAAAGTTTTATAAGAAAAGAAAGTGTAAGAGATAGGTGCGTGAGAGTGTAAGAATAGGTAGTAAGAAAAAGTAGAGATAGTAAAATAGTAATGAATAGTAGAGAATAGTAACTTGAATAGTAAACAAGACAAATTAATATCGTAGTAAGTAAAATATGCATAAATAGGTTATATCTGATATTTTAGAAGCCAAAAAATTTTAAAACTGAAATTTTATAAAAACCTTATCTTATTACAAGTTTAAATATATTATCAAAATATTTTCACTGTTTTGTGTGCCAGGACCTTGTTTTCAAAAATTGATCTTGTTCGGGTTCGAAAAGAACGAATTTTTGATAAATATCCTTTTATGTTATATTACATTATTTCGATCTATAATATAAGATTATCTCATTTTTATTGTTTTAGGATGAGTGTGGAATTATCAAATCTAAACTTACCATGGTTTGTCAATGACCTAGTTGACTTTTTAAGGTTCCAATTGACTTTCGGTTCTAGATTTTATGCATAAAAACTTATCATTAAATCTAGCAGTTTACACCATCCGTGGTCCATTGTGCAATTCATATAATGAAATTGAGGAACATTTATTAAAAGATTGGCATTGGTTCATATAACTCTGCAAAGTTCGAGGAATTCACTTCATTCAGCATGTTGCTTGAAAATATGCAATAGATCTCGAATCCCAATAAGACTCAAGAAAGTCAAATCTTCTCGTAGATATTACTCACCACATGTAGAGTAGGCTTGAGCTGCTCACGAGTTATGCAAGCTTGATTGGTAAATAAGCTCACTTTAAACTTAAAATAAAACTTATTTGTCTAACAAGCCAAGCTTGACATTCGACTAAAGCTTGCAAGCCGATTTGTGAATAAAGTCGTAAGTTGGCTTATTAACAAGCTCATAAATAAACTTATTAAAGTATCGAAGATAGACTTGCAAGTAAACTCATTAATAAGCACGTTAGTAAGCTCATGGATAAACTCGTTAGTAAATTTGTGAGTTTTATATTTATAATATATTATGTATAAATATATTATAAATATATTTTAAAACAATAAAAACTAATTTCTATTTAATATATATATATATATAGATATTTAGCAACTCTTATATATTGTTTGAATAAAATAGAATACAAACTATCTAAACAAATCAAATTTGAACTTGAATTTTAAGCTAGATAAGAGCTCAGTAGGCTCAATAAAAAACTCAACTCGGATTGAGCCACTTTGCTATGCAATTTTTCAATTGCATTGCTGCAAAATGTGAAAGGCAATTTATGTTTTACCAATGTAAATTCTAGGACAACAATTCATCGCTGCAAAGTGTAATTGAAAAATTGCAAATGCATTGCTATTGAACTTACATTGCACAAAGGACCATCCAAGGACCGCAAATCCATTCATGAATATACATTGAATTTACATTTAATGGTGCAATTTATGCATCTTGCAAATTGCAAGGACTGCAATGTCATGTTGATACCTCTAAAACATAAATTGCACCAAGTGTAGACAACGTTGAACATAAATTAAATTGCCTGCATGGTTCAAGCTTTTAAGAGATTTGACCTAGAAATTGCAAGCTCAAGGCTTTATTTTATTTTGAAAAATCTCAATTTGATATATGAATTTACATAAAAATTTAGTTTGGTACCTTAAGGTTAGTATGTTAATTTAATACCACTCAAAATTTCTATGACTATTTTTATTAACTCCACGGTTTGCTTTTAATTTGACATGTTGACGATGTTAAGAGTATTAAAAAAATTCAATTATATGTTATCTCTTTTGTGTTCAAATAGATCAAACGTGCCAAGAAAGTAGAAAAATAATTAAAAAAATTTAACAATTATTATATTGATTATTTCAAATTTTAAGTATTAAATTGGATTTTTTTATAAAGCTTGCAAATGAAATTTTGCACACCTTTCATTTTTTCCGATGCCAATTGTTGGAACCGGTTGGCCAGTTTTGGCACCAGCATTGGTTAGACGTAGACTCGACTCGTGCCCGTGTATTAAGATTGAGATCTTCAAGAAAGGACCATCACTAGCTCCACCCTTTATTGCGTGCTTACTTATTCTTGAATGGAGAACTACGCCTTTGTATATGAAATGTGCTTTTCCTAAATGAAAAGGACATGACATCCTTGGCCCATTGTGCGATTCAAATAATAAAATTGAGGAACATTTATTGAAAGATTGGCATTGGTTCATATAACTCCACAAAGTTCGGGGAATTCACTTCCATTCAGCAAGTTGCTTGAAAATATGTAATAGATCCCAAATCCCAATAAGACTCAAAAGTCAAATCCTCTCGTAGATATTACTCGCCGCATGTGAAGCGAGCTTGAGTTGCTCACGAGTTACTCGAACTCGATTGGTAAATAAGCTGAGTTTAAACTTAAAATGAAACTCGTTCATCTAATAAGCCAAGCTTGACATTCAACTTAAACTTGCGAGCCAATTCATGAGTAAACTCGCGAGTAAGCTTGTTAACAAACTCATAATTAAACTTATTAAAGGCTCGTGGACAGACTCACGAGTAAACTCATTAATAGGCTTTGTCAGTAAGTTCATGGGTAAATCCGTTAGCAAATTTATAAGTTTTATATTTATAATATATTATATATAAATATTTAAAACAATAAGAACTAATTTCTGTTTAATAAATGTATATATATTTAGCAACTCTTATATATTATTTTAATTATCTAAACAAGTCAAAATTGAACTTAAATCTTAAGCTGGATAAGAGCTCGGTAGGCTCAATAAAAAACTCAACTCGATTAAGCTCAATTTATAAACAAGTTAAACTTGAGCTCAAAGAGAAGTTCGTTTAGCTAAACAAGCAGAGCTTAAACCTAAACTTCATACTTAATAAAAAGCTTATCTTGAGCTTAAGCCCAGGCCCAAGCCCAAGCCCAAGCCTTCAAAAGTTCAGTTTGAGTTCGAGCTTAATAATTTTCAAATAAGTTCAGCTTAAAGCTTCAGTAAAATCCAAGCCTTCAAAAGCTTAACTCATTTACAGCCTGATTGTATATACATGTGTGCATAAAAGATACCTAAATGCTTAACACCTTAATTTTATTTTTTTTTATATGTTTATTTTCATTAAAATATAATATACATTTGAACTCAAAACTCCAATTCTGTCAGCATTACGAACTTGTTCACTATGTTTGGATTTGGATGGGAGGAAGGAAAAGAGGGAAGAACTAAAAGCAAAAATTTTACTTTTTCCTCGCTCAATGCCGCTAAAGGTTCCAATTTCAATGGCGGTGTGAAGCTGATGAATGCGTTTTCCGAAAGTTAATAAGGTAAAATCTCATTTTTATAATTATGCGAAAGTAAACAAAATCCTAAAATTTTGACACGTAAATTCTAAACATTAACGAAAACAATGTATTTAATAAATACCCTATTCATTTTTCTGTTTTTTCATAACATGTGTTGATACTAACATTTAGAAATTGTAAAATGTGTCGTTTTAGCCATTAACACCACCGTAACACAACTCTTATAGCCACTTGTAATAGAGTCAAAATAACGTTGGACGTGAGGGGAAAGAAAAAGGATAAGGATCATCAGTTTTTAGTACCTAATGATATATTTTTTTAATAATTAATTATCATTGGTGATATTAACCTGTTTTTATTATTTAAAATGCCACATCGATTACTTTTCAAGAGAAAATGATTGAAAGACTTGTTCCTATCAATTTGACATTTTCAATATATGAAGGCAAACAGCAAAAGCAGGGAAGAAGTAAAAGTTTTCATTATTTACCAAACTCAGAATAATTCAAAAAGACCCAATACTACAAATGGGAAAAGAAAAAAGAGCATTGTGAGCATTTTCTCACTATATGTATTTTTTGTCTCCCTGTGCATCAACGACACTGTATTTTGTCTGTCTGAGAATGAGAGGAGCCTCTTTTTATGGAAATATGTACAGAAGCTGTTCAAAAAGAAGGGAAAGTAAAGACTGAACAAAAAGAACAGGTCAACAGAAGCCTTGTGTTCCGCAAGACAAGGCACAATTTAGACAAAGGAGAAAAGTGTTGTGTTGTTGTTGTGGCTGCTGCTGTTGCGGCACTGAATTTGAACAGCACCCGGTGGCAATGTGAATGCAAATTTGCCTTACATAGGAAAAGGAAAACATTAACTAATTCCCCACAATCCTTGGACCTCTGTACACTGCTCCAACAACAGCCAAGTCCTCTGGGGTTATGTCCCTCTCTTGAAGCCATGCATGATCTTCCCTCTCCTCTTCAGGAACCGATACCCCGTCGACTGCATTATCGACCCATCTCCATTGTTAGTGTCTTTCATATTCCAAAATGAAACCAAAACACAGCTGCAAAATGCAGTAAGGCTTATGAAGAGGGTAATAATCTATGGTAGTACCTGTGAAATTCGCGAATGGATGGTCAAAGTAATATGTGCAATGCCGACCATCAGGATCCGAGTATGGCGGTCCTAGAACATCTAGTACAGCACAGGCTGTCACTGCTGTGAAGCAATGCATATTGCCTCCGTCTGCTGGATAGAGTATGGAGGTGTTGCATGGAGCCGTAAAGTCAGAATCAACCTTCTTCTTAGCTAATCGGACTTCAGGAGACTGGACTGAACGGATGGAGCAAAAAGTCAAATTAGGAACACATGTTTCATCAAGTTTACACAGCACAAAGAAGTTATAACAGCAAGTCATGTACAAATGGTATGCTAACAAATAAACTCGACTAAGATATACCAAAACATCTTTTAGACTTCTATCAAAACATTAGAATTGTCAAATATTACTGTAGTATCTCAAGAAGTATAATGGTCTATAATGGGTTAGTTGGCTCTCAAAGTCATACTTAGCTAAAAGTTATAGTCATATGAAACATAATAATTACTTGGAATAGAAATTCCCTCTGTTAAGGGAAAAAAGGGCATACCATTGTCATTTTTGTCATGAACAAGAATCTAGACTATCTCTGTCTTCTTCTACTACCACATTGTCAACTTTGTAATTGATTATAAAGGAACTACATAACTAGTGATACAAATGTTCCCTCCAATATAAAAAGACACCCACTTAAAAAACAACCACAAATGATAAAGAGAAAGAGAAAGAAAAGGCATAGAAGCGGACAAAATGCCATGTCAACAAAAATCACATCCAAATAGCTCTTCTAAATGTGTACATAGTACTTCTCATATATATGCAAGCAATGCAATGATAACATGTCATATCGATTTTTTTTCCCCCTGTAATATCAACCATTGATTACACGTGACATGTCTTAAGAACAGAAAAATTTAAATTAAGTAAATCTAAAGACCCATTTCCATAATAACAAAACTAGAAGACCATAACAAAAGGAACTTTCAAACACACCTTGCTCAGGAGTTACAGCTCCGGTGTTGCAAGATGCGTCGCTGGCCCAGTCATATGATTTTATATGCATCGTCCCGAATAAAAGCTTACTGAAGACCGTCATTCCGGGGTGATTATGTAAGGGAATCACACCAGAAGGCGGCAAGCAAAATATTCCCATCTGTGCAAAAAGAAGAAGATTGTATTTATTGCAAAGGAAATCCCTCAATGCCCCAAAATAGATATTGAGACTTCCCAACCTTCCTGCTCTAAGGGAGGGATAGGAGAAATTACATACCGAAAATTTGTCACATTCATGGAGATGCAGATACGTTATTGTTGGGGTTCTTTGAGCACTGGTAGTCTTAAAATAAGCCATTCCGGGATCAAGGCCAACATCAACAGGTCTAATGCAATCTGAAAAAGTGAAATATTTGTATCAATAAATAGAAAAGATCCATAGAATTCAATAATTCAGTGCTTCGTCAATTGGATATGAATTATTCACACAGAATCGACAGATCAATTTATCAGGAGGCATTTCTTGTCAGACACCCTAATTTGAATTGTTTTAAGCCCATAATTAAAACAACACTAAGCCCATTTGCCATATAACAACCTACAGAGATTGGAAGGAATCGAAACTCAAGGTTCTAGGCATGATCTGTGCTCTAATTACACACATCATGCCAGAAGAAAGAATTTGACATCGATTACTCGACAACATTTTCCGTATCATACGATGATAACAAACAAGTAGATTAGATCATCATAATCATCAGTCCAAGAACTAAGCAATACGATTCAAATTAGACAATTAATGGAAAAGGAGAAGACAAAACTTGCACCTACTTAATCTAAAATGCCTTCATGAAACAAATATCAAGACGAATTTATTAAATAAATACACATTCGAAATCAAGACTGATCAAACCAGTATAATTCAACCTCGTATTAATATACAACTACAACTTTAACACAAAATCAAGCAACGCATAAAATATGGAACAAAACATACCCAACACAGTTCTTATCCTCTCAATATCCTCAGGACACGGTACGATATTAGCTCCACCATTGGCAAAGACATCCATACAAGTCTCAAACAAACGCTGTATGGCGGCCATCTTCTTCTGCTTCCTCCGGTTCTTCTTCGAATTACTATTCGTATTTACAACAACTTCTTTGGCTAATTCACCACACTCTTTGCTTTTCTTATCACCCACCGTTGTAGTTATCCCCATAACCAACTCGAAAATCACACCTTTTTCCCAATACCCTACAATCCACAAGACCTATCAAATCCCAATCAAGATATGAATCTAAAAAAGGATCAAATATGAAGCAAATAAGCTTCAAGAAAACTCTTTTCTCACAATTCAGCCAAAAGGGTATCCAAAGATCATATCAAGATTGAAAATTTCCAAGTGGAGTGATGAGTTTGGAAGAAGAATCGAGTGAAAAATGCAGGGAAAAGAGAGGAAAAGAATGATACGAGATAGATATGGGGGAGGTCTGAGGATATTTGTATTTGGTACAAAGTACAACAAGAACAACAACAGAAGCAGTATAAAAAGAGGACGAGGAAAATTTCACATCATGGATGGTAGATGATAATTGGGAAAAAATGGAAGAATATAAAAAGGAGGAAGAGTAGGTTTTGGAAGTGAAAAAACCAGGGGCCATGTTTGAGGTTTCCAATGGGCTGTTTGTTTCTCAATACCAGGGTTTTTCTTTTATCCACTTTGGAAAAGTCTTTCTTCATTATATATTTCCTCGTCCTCTGACTAGTAACTCCACCACTTTTTTTGAACCACGTGTTTCCTATGAAATAAAATATGTACTCTTTTTTTTGTCTTTCCAAGTTTTCTTTATTTTTTAATTAAATATTTAAATTTAAAAAGAAAAAAAATATTAATATTAATGTACCACATTTGTAGTTTTTTTTAATCTATCATGTATTTATTTGATAAATACTAATAAGTGGATAATGTATCCATGATAGTTATATATATAAATAATATTTTAATATAATCAAATGTCAAATGTACATTGGTTTTTGTTAAAAAATAATCACTTGGAGTGGATATTTTTCAAATTCAATTGTGATAGAAAATTAAATTCACTTATTATAGTAAAAATTGAAATAGATTAGATGACTCTAGACTCTAGAGGTGCAAACTGGTGTGAGTTTTTTAGGTTAGGTTATGGGTAGTTAAAATGGAAAATCATGATTTTGTGAAAATATAACATATGAGATAAGAAGTCTTTTTTTTTCTATTTAAGGTTATTGTACAAAATAATTACTTAAATTGGGTTAAATTAAAAAATAATTATCAATATACAATATCAAAATCGCTTCATATACACAAGATATAAAAATAAATATCAGTGTGAGTGTATCGAGTCTTATAATCGTGATATAAGTGTAAATAGTGATAATAGTTCGCGATATACGTGATAAATATACACTAGTGAATAGAGAGAAGAAAGAGACGGAAAAAAATGGAAACACTGGGATGTGACAAACTAAGGAGAGGGAGGGAGAAGATCTGAATGGAAGAGAGGAGAGAGATAAGAGGACAAGAGCAACTGGGGAGAGAGAAAGATCTAGCATTTGATAGGAATAGCTATGGTCTCATCAATCTAATCTTTAAAATAAATATAATAATTAAAATATTAACTATTTTAATGGTTTAATCAATGGTATGAACCGTTGAATAGTAACGATTTTGGTCTTATCAATTTTAATTATGGGACTATAAAATTTTCCCAACTACAAATATAGAAAAAAAAAATATATATATATATATTGTAGTTATATCGTGATTTAAAATTAATGCGTGTAAAACATTAATATCGCATTTTATTTGTGTGATAAAGCAATGGTAGTTAAACATTAAATCATGATTAATACCCGTGATATAGTATAAAAATCAATATTGAGATTAATACCCATGATTTTGCTATGGGATTTTGATAGTTAATTTGGTATCACTTATGTATTGATAATTTATTTAAAGTAACAATAGATATTTATTGGACCCTATGAGATAATAATATAATATTTCAATCTTTAAATAGTTAGTTGATCGGTTATTCTTTTCAAGAGCTTCTGCGGTCCCTTCGATTGGACTATTCACTCAATCATCTAATCATTAAAATAAATATAATAATTCAAATATTAAAATTTTACTAATATGATTACGAATATATGTTATATGAGCCATTAAATAGTTAATAGGACCGGTTCCGTCAAAATTAATGATAGGATCATAGAATTTTTCCATTTTTAAATGGTTAGACGATAGAGTTTAATGGTTTAGCTAACCAGACCCTAAAAGTTTCTATATAGTTATATAGGTTTATATAATAATAGGTGGTTTGATTTTGTTTAAAACTAAATCAAATCAAATTATATCTAAAATGATTTAGTTTGAATTTTTAATTAATCAAATCGTTTAACCTACCCATTTCTAGTACAATACAGTCTGGCTCAAGATCTATGAAGATATGTTTTCAAGTGCTCCATTTCATTTTGCCTTTGTGGTTAAACCTATATTACATTAAATCTCACTTGAATCTCCACATTTGTCCTATTAAGGAGGGATTTGTTTTCAAGTCCGACTCAAACAAGAGAAGTATGTCATGCTAATATGCTTTAGACGATCCACTCATTTAAGGGTTAGGCATTAATGAGCACATTGAACTACCCATAAGGTTAATAGCTCTCATGGCATGTACACGGGCACAAATTTAAGATGTACTTAGTTCAAACCCATTTTAAAGATATTTTATTCTAATTAACAACATTAAAAATTATTAAAGCTTTCAACCAAAGATTTATGTTCATATAAAGAAATATTATGTAAGAATCAAAGTGACATAACACAATATTTTGGGGACATTGCATTGCAAATGATAAGAGAGGATGTGAAGGAAAAGTAATAGGTAGAAAGTGAAATGGATGAAAACAAGAATGAAAATATAAATAGAGATAATGACATGCCAATAGGGCTTAAAAGTTAAAACAACATGCATTTCTTATATTCTAACTAGAAGCAGTGTGGTTCAAATTTAATTGGTTTGGCTTGATTCAATTTAGTTTGATCCCAACCAAACCGCAAACTACTTATAACCTTTCCAAACTAAACCAAAATATAAGTAGTGATGTAATCGGGCACTGTTATAGGGTTTCTAATCCATCCGATCCGTCAAAAACACTATAGGGTTGAACCCTAAAGGGTTTTACAGGGTTTTGGGGTGGGATTTAGATATATGGTAAAAGGTTATAGGGTTATATTTAGATCATATAACAAACTCGATGGATACCTAATAACCCGATATTGTAATTTAAAAATAAACAAATAAATAAAAATATTACTAAAGGAGTAAGAAGAGAAAAGAAGACATAAAGGAGATATCATTTTTTCTAGGATATTTTTCTACCTCCCAAGGATATTTTTTCTTTTATGTTCATTGGACTAGTTACAAATTTTAGAACTTTTTATTAAATTTTGTTTAAGTCATGTTTACTACGGACATTAATATTATTTGATATTTGTTATATTTTAGTTCTAGCAGGAGATTTAATTTAACCATGTTTTTAAAATATTATATAGTGAGAAAAGTAATGTATTTATATATTTAAATGTTGTATGACGAATGTGGTCTACAATGTTTTTTATCAATTCCAAATGCATCTTTTCATTTTTGAATGTATAGGAAACTTATGTTAGAGCACTGGTTTTTCTTAAATTTATTATGAAAATTTGAAAATAGGTTAAAAAAAGGGTTATGGGATCGGGTTCCTGGTTCCAAATCAAACCCTGTAGATGCAGGTTTGGATATAACATCAAAACCCTATGAAGTTATAGGGTTAGATTTGGTAGACCCTATAGGATAGATAATCAGGTTTCAGGTTCGTATGATATGTCAAAAACCCAATCTAGTTACATCCCTAAATATAAGAAAACAATATTTTATGATTTGATTCAGTTCTTGATATTTCGGTTAGATAAACAAGTCTATTCAATAAGTATTCTTCATATTAAATCTACAATAGATGACCTTGTGAAAATGACATAAATATAAAATCCATATATTTTCTCAAAATATATAATGAATGTTGGATGGCATATTTAATTCTATGATAAATAATTAATCACATGCTAATCAAAATAACTAGTAAATATAATAATTTATATGATAATTCACAACGATTCTAAGGCCGGCGTTGAAGATTTTAGGGGGGGAAGAAGTTAAATAGAAATAATTGTATGTGTAGTTTGTATATATATATATATATATATATAATAGAATTATGACAAATCTAGTAAAGAGTTCTAAAAGCATTTTCCAACAGCCAAAGATAAAAGTCAAGAAAAAAATTTAAATTTCCACGCGATTTATCAAACTCGTAGTGCCATTGTACAATAGAAATTGAAATTGCCAACCACACATTCTACTTTGCCATGAGACGATATTATGCATCAATTCCAAGTTCCAACCAATATAATAAAAAATAGCTAAAAAGAAAAGGAGAAAAGTTTACATGGAAATAATAAAACTTATACTTTAGCTTTTCCATAATTGTGATAAATCTACTAAAAAAAAACTCTTTAAAAGCATCTCTTAACAATAAAAAATAAAATTAAAGAAAAAAAAAACTAAATTCCTTTATGAAATTATCAAATTAATATCTTCCCGTTATAGAAATCGAAATTGTTAATTTCAAATTATGTCACACATATTCTACGAAGGGATGACAGTACCTATAAATTTCAAGACCTATGTTCCTTATGCATAATAATATCTGCTATTTTTCGTCTGATTCCTTTCAAACACTATTGAAAATGGGAGACAAAGAGTTGACATCTAAAAGGGGTGGGTTCGGTTTGAACAGTTTTGGATTAGCAATTTATATTGATATCCTTTTTTTTGTGTGGAGGAATTAGGTAGGAACTAGGAAGGGATTGCTTTGTAAGAGGATAAATTGTAAACATATTTCCTTGTATATTTGCTTCATACGTATCTTGTTCTCTAATTTTTGAAATTATGTACTTAAACTCTGAATCTTAAAAAGGAAAAAAAAATAAAAAGAAAGCATTTAGATCCCAAAATACATTTTTAATTTAAGATTTAAGATCTTAAGTGCATGATTTCTTATAGAAAATGAATATTAGTGCGCACGAGCTGATTTAAAGTCCTAGTATGCATCCTAAGAACGTTCCTGCTCCCTTTCACAAAACTTTCATTTTGCTTCAATATTAATTCCTTTTTTCTTGGCTTGTCGAAATCCAATTCAAGTCACCATAGTCAATATCAATTTCATCTCTCTTCCTTAAGGCCTCATAAATCAATTTGGTCTCTAAATTCTCCACTACTACTTCATTTTAAGGATATCTTACCCATCTTATTAAGTAATGTTGGTAAGAATAAACTCCAACAAATGCTCTAGGAATAATATGTTTACTTTTCACTCCAATAATCGTCCATATCAATAGAAACCCAAGTTAAAATGATCTTTAAACCATTTATATGAATAGGGCCCGTTAGCAAGGATGTGGCCGAACCTTACCATTCCAATTTATGAATCAGAAATTTCTATTTTAACCATTTCTAGGTCTGGTTATACAAATCCTTTCCACCCTTGTGCCCTGAAACTATACCCCTTGAACCTGTTTGGACAGGTCATTGCTTGCTTGTATACAATTACTCATGGTCCTATCAAGCACAGATTCAATTAAAAAAGTCCATCTGACAGGCTTAAAGTCTTTGCTTTCTATCCCATTAACTTTTTCCTTCTCATAATAAGAACGAAAGTGAGGTTGGTTCATTTAACTTTGCCATTATTCCTTATGGGAATTCCAAGGTAGATGAGTTCTCATAATAGTTATTAATTTATCTGTCACATTCAAAATTTCATAAGTTTGAACAAAGAAATCCTTAATGCTTCAAATAAAATAGTTATTTAGTTATATGAAAATCTTATCTTCACGTTCTTCTAGTAATACGAAAGGAATTAAATTTTAGTACACTACAAAAGAAATCCTAGTATGATATTGTAGAAGTTTTATTTGTTTTGTTGTATTATGTTTAAATATTGTGTCAGATATTTTTGTAGATTTGATGTTCTTATGTTTATTTTAAGCAAAGTGGGACCAAAATTATATAATAAACTGTGATTTTATGATAGTATTTCATGATATACTAATTACAACATTGTGATTTCATTAAGAGGATGTTCACTAAAAAATTTACATTATAAATATGTAATAAAAAATGGTATAGTTCTATAAAAATCCTATTGAGTTATACACAGTATGGGTATTAGGGAGTACTTACATACTATAAGATAAAGTTTAGATTTTAAATTTTGAAAATCAGTTTGTATAAGGCAGATACGGATGTATCTTATATCTTATCACTTGTTTGAATCCTGTAGATGTTGGACCTTGGTGATTTAGTCTTGGATCTACGCATAAGGGACCTGCAAAGACAAAAACTTAGTTAATGATACGTCAACCATGAGCCAATTGTTGCCATCTTATGCTCTAGTTAGAGGTTATCATAGTAAGCCTGGAAACTAAGAAGAAGTGGTTGAGTGCAATATTACTTATCTCTTGAGAGGTTAATAAGTATTTACCGGTAATTGACCTAGCAATTATGAATGTCATGGGCTAGTGGGTAAGTGGATGGTTAGCGATAATAGTGAAGGATGTGGAGCAGACCCATATTCTACTACTTAAGGATCAGTCCGATCAATTATTTGTGTCAAGCAGTGAATAAGTAGAGGCGATGAGTGAATCATCGAGACTTTCTATGTGAGGCCGAGCCTCTCACTATGGAGTTCGTTGCTAGAGTTTGGGCTTGATAGATCGGTCTAGCCCATTAACATGATGGTTTAGGCTTCATGCCCCATGCTTCAAAATAGATCATTAACATATCCTATCTATCTTTAGTCGCTAATACAAGAACTATGATTTATACAGTAAAATTCTAGTTTTCATTTTTTCCAATTAAAATTTTGGTTTTGTAATTTGAAAATCAACATCGACAATATATAAATAGTATCTTATATTCTGACCGCCTTGTTCCGCTAATACAAGATTATGCCAAAGAACGTCAACCTTTTCAATTAGTAAGTATTAACTTAATAATTAATAATGAGAAATTGATTTTTTTGAGACGACGATTACCTAGTCTATAAAGAGATAAATACATGAGAAAAATATAATATTTAAGAAACTTTTATAATCCCATTACTAGGATTATCCAGTAACATGGTTTTACCGTCCATAGAATTTAATTTCCTAATATTTTTCACGTAGCATGTTCACAAGTTGCATAAGGACTATCATAAAAAGAAAAAAGGAAAAAAAAAACTAAAATTAGAGAGACATGAAGCCAATTTAAAGATAAAGGAGATCTAATATGCATATAAGGAAATTTTTTTTTTTTTTTGAACTTCAGATAAGGAAATATAGAAAGGGATTTTCAAACAAATTATTCATGGGAATAATGTAATATTTTTATCCAATTACCATTAGCATCGTTTGATTCTATTTTATTTTCTATCAATTACTATTACAACAGCAGGAACTAAAATATAAAAAACCGAAAATATCCCGTTCAATTGAAAAGTTAACATTCATTCTATTAGATCATTCGAATCTTGCCTCAATTATTATAGTATTACATATAACTTTCCCATCAGGATATATTTTTCAAAAATATAAAGGTAATTTGCTTTAAGGAAAATAATATATTTATTAGTACTTAATAAACAGATGAGATAAGTTCGTTTTCCATGTGATTTCCCTGAAGTACGTACGTACAAACTTCACCCTGCTTACAACTGTTAAATTAGTGCATATCGTAATATTGTCCCTACCTTGCTTGATGACCTTAGCTGGAATCCCTAACCCTCCCAAGTTGTCTACTTTTTCCATCACCTCTGACATCTTTCTTCTTTCAGGTGCAACTTGATTATACTTACACACTAATTGACAGCTACTTATATAGCGATTACTTAGTTTGATTTTTATTGATATTATATTTATATTAAAATTTATTAATATTTATTTAGTATCGATTTAATTTTATTAATTTATAAATAAAATTATTAATTTTTTATCAGTATTATATCTATATGGATCTACTTTGAAAATAAAATCAAAACGAAACCAAACCAATCATCCAAAAATGTATATATCAATTCAATATCTATTCAGTCTCGATGAGAGTATTGAATAATTATTTATTATTTTATATTATAACAATAATTTATATAAACTATTCTTTAAAATATAATAATGAAGTATTATGATAGCAATTTTATATGGAATAAAAATAAAACAAAATAATTATCCTTTCAAATAAACACGCAACTATAGTGCAGGCATCGTGAGGCGGGTAAAAAATAAAAGAAAAGAATTAAAGGATAAACCTCGGGGCTCGGGCCATTTCGAGCAAATATTCTGAACCATATAATGTAAGACCAAGTCGAGACTCAAGACTTGAAAAATGTACGAGAAATTACCGGTTGCTGGCCCGGCCAAGTCGTCCGACCATTTGTGCCGAATTTAAGTACCGAGTGACGTGAATAATATTTGACTGGCAGGCAGCAGGCTCTATATTTTCATGGTCAATGGTCCAAGTAAGATGAGAAGAATTACGTTTTTTTTTTTTTTTCAGATTTTTATATGTTAGATCCGTATTTATAACTTATCATTATTTATAACATATCAGTATCATGTTTATTTAGTCATTTATTAATAAAACTATTAATTTTTTATTAGTATTAATTTTTTTGATAAACATCTGTTTAAAAATAACAAAAATATGATACTATAATGATCAAAAATGATGAAACAACAGACTATTTTCCTTGGTTGTTTTGGATAGGAGAATAATAAGGAAGAAATAAGATAAGCATCGCATTTGATATATAATTTTGCTTATATTTATAATTAACTAGCTGAAATTAAAAATATTATTTTAATATATGCAAAATTTTTCAAATTTATTTATACCATTAATTTGTTAGATCTGTTTAGGTAGCTAACTAAAAAAAAGACGTGTAGAAAATTAATTGTAAAATTGCACAAGATTGACTTTTACTGTTTAGTTGGTTAATTATACATATGAGTAAAGTTCAAATAGGTAATTGAAAAGAAGAAAAAGAAAAGATTATGGAGAGATTCTTTTCAAAATAATATATGAAAATACTTTTGACTATACAATTATAATATCATCCTAGAAAAATAACAAAATATTAAAAAGAAAAAAGTGCTATTATGCCACAAAAAAAAAAAATGTGTAGACTGTAGAGAACATTTTTCCACAAATCCAAAGGCGCTAAATATTCATGTTGAATGTTTCCAATTGGTTTCGGAGAAAACATGTAGATTTCCAAATAAGACCATGTATAAATGAGATGTTTGACACAAGTTCTCATATCAAGAACCCCTTTTAAGGCTTCCCCATCAACAGGTACAATTTGTTGTTGTATTAAGAAGCTAAAAAAGTTGTTTTTTCATTTCCTTTTTTTTCTTTTAATTTTGAAAAATATGAAAATAAATCAATATTGTTTGGTCTCTATACAATTTGGAATCCTCGGCAGATAAATTTAGAGCAAAGTAAATTGGTATTTATCAAGATTCTTACAGCTAAGTAGTATAAACATTTATCTTTCGTTGAAACTGATTTGCATTATTAAATTCTTACTCTCTTAAAAAATTGTAGTAGATGGTAAGTTGGATATATATATATATATATATATATATATTTTTTTTTTTTCTTCCAGAGAAAGGTATTTTTAAGAAATTAACCTGGTTATTTAAGAATATATGGGTTACTGGTCTACAATTTCACCATGTATGCGAAACTTCGGATAAAATTTCACCATGACAACCATTTTTCCATTATTTATATGTTTTGCATGACGTCAAATAGTAAATCTAGTTCAACCCTCGTATTCCGGAATAAGTTAATCAAGTCAAATCGATATCTTAAAGACAACACAATATCACCATATCATTCTCCGAAAAAGATACCGCAATACAGAACAGAACATCCAGTGCACTTGGTCATGAAAAGAGACCGTATTCATTAGTTTTAATTCGTACATAAACAATCTTAAAACCATCAGAAAAATACTATTTAGCTTCAGTAACATTTGAACAGGAAATGGTTATTTTAAAAGTATATGCCTCCAACTTGGGTTGCTTGTATAGCAATAGAATATTATCAATTCAATTTCCATCCGTGGATGAAAATGTTTTCCGAATATAAAGGCATGATGAGCGAAAAATATTTACCCTAGGATAACAATATATTGCAATAAATAAAAATAATCAGTTTGATAAGATGGAGAATATTTATTTAGGGTTTATATCAAATGTGATATCCAAACTTTCACAAAAAAGTTCAATTAGATACCTAAAATTTAATTTCAAATAAATTGATACCTAAATCAAGTTTTTACATATATTTTTTTTACCTAATTAAACTTGTTTTAATAAAAAATATATATATATGCGAAAACTTATTTTAGATACTAAATTTTTTAAAACCAAATTTTAGGTATCAAATTAAATTTTTTGTGAAAGTTCGGGTGTTATTTTTAATATCATCCTCCTTTTTTATTATCATCCTCTACACAAACTATGGATGCTATTGTTGGTTATCAATCACCACTATTTTTTTTTTATCCTCCTCTAATAACTGTATATTGCAACCATCAACATCGAGATTAAATGTGGTCCATCCCATGTTTACTAAATTATAAAGGCTTTAATCAGTTACCTCTAATCTATTTTGCTGTAGAGCTCATAAAACTAAATCTTTATGTACTATATCATTCATATTTCTTCATATTTATTATAGTTTATGATGTTCGATTTATCAAGAGTGACTTGATTCCTCTACTGTTTTGTGTATAGAACTTTGAAGTCATGGTAAAACTCGACGCATATGAGATTTTGATATTTATGTGCATGTCTAATTGGCATTGGGTGTATTGTTTTTCGAACCTGAATAGCCAACTCAGATAGATAGATGGTCAATGGCTAGATCATTAGTTGACCGCCAAACCAATTTTGAAGAACGATACTCAAGCAAAGGTTTGGTGATTGATGAGGCCTTGGCCTTGGCCTTGGACTAGGTGTCGCTCACTTTTCTGTTTTGGTTGAAAGTTTCTATTTCTATGTGTATCATTTGCGGCTATTCCAAAGTACTCATAAGTTGGTATTTTGAGTTTTATATCGTAACCGTTTTATATCATATCTCACTTTGAAATAGCAAGGCAGGGAGCACTCGTGTTAATATCATGAGATATATGTGAGGGCTTGTTAGTTATTGAAAGAATGATATGATTCTTGTACACTCTATCCTTGTTTTGTAATATCAAATTTGATGAGAAGCCTTAAGAAATTGTTGTAAAAGGCATGCAACACTCTTATGATGGCTATTTACAGAACAGGTCCAATTCAAAGTTGAAACATAATAAAAGGGTGAGTCATTATTATATATCATGAGAACAGGACACATAAACATCCAATGCTTTAAATTGCAAAATGTATTGCCCATAATGACAATAAAGGGAAATAAGTTGTCCATATTACAAATGTTGCTTATACTAATAATTAGGAAAGTGAAGATTCTTTGATTGGTGGTCAATGATAGGGTGAGATCTCAAGATAGTGATTTCTGAGGAGGTTTGTGCATTGATTTAGATTGGGGGTGTTTTTACCACATGTGTTTTAACTAGAGCTGGACAAATGGGTTATGGCCCGCGGGCCAGCCCGTTTAACCCACTTTAAAAGTGGGTTAGGGTCAGCTTTTTTTAGCCCATTTAAAAGTGGGTTAATTTTACCCAACCCACTTAACCCGCGGGCCAAAGTGGGCTAGCCCGCGGGTTAAGTGGGTTGACCCACCAACCCACTTTTATAAAATTAAAATAAATAATTATAGGGTAAATATGTATTAATGAATGTTATTCTAGAGATTTTTTATACTTGAGATTAAATTTATGTATTAATTATAACAAAGAATGACAAATTAATGCACATGCACCATAAAAATTTATAAAATATATTATTATTGTTTTAAATGAAATATATTATCTAATAAGTTATTGTAAAAAATTTATTTTTATATAAAAAGTAATTAAAATAATAATGAAATAAATCATTAATATACATAACCTTATAAAACTCTCTTTTTTATTATATATATCTTATTTAATTAGTATAAATAAGTTAAATGGGTCAATTTGACCCATTTAACTCACAAACTATGTAAGTGGGTTAAAAGGGTCAAAAAGTGGGTTGGCCCGTTTAACCCACCGGCTAAAGTGGGTTGGGTTAGGGTTAGGCAATTTTGGCCCGTGGGTTAAACGGGCCAAAGTAGGCCGGGCCGGGTTGGCCCGTTTAACCCACTTGCCCACCTCTAGTTTTAACACAAGAGAAGGTGGAAATATCATTTTTGATTGATGGTCAATGATACAGTGAGATCTCAAGATAGTGATTTCTTAGGAGGTTTGTGCATTGATTTAGATTGGGGGTGTTTTTACCACATGTGTTTTGACACAAGAGAAGGTGGAAATATCATTTTGGATAATGAAGTGGCTTAAAAACAATTAATATTGATTTGGTGAGAATAGCAATGTAGAATAAGGGTTCTCAAAAATGTTATCCAATGTAAGTCATGTGGCCAAGTTGAAGAGGAGAAATCTAACGTTGTTGGGCTTTTGGGTGCTAATGGTTATAAAATTGTGATCCAATAAACAACTTTACGATTTTATCGATGCACTTGTTGTTAAGAAGGCGCTAAATTTGATGGGTGTATGTTTGCAAGACTCATAATTTTAAGAGCAATAGATTTTACCACCATGTAAGGATAGATGCAAGAAAAAATGATAGCATATGTAGCTTAGACATATGATTAAGAAAGGAATATTATTGTTGAGAAAGAGAACTTTATTTGAGGTAAAAAAGTTAACAAGTTGAAGGTCGGTACACATGATGCTTCAGGCAAGTGAAAAAAAAATCTAACTTCAATATGGCAGTTCACAAGACTAAATGGACATGTGATTGCACCTATATAGATGTGCGGGTTCCAACTCCATCTACCTCCATTGGTAGCTACAAAAATCTCCTTACGATTGTTGACATTTTCCTCATGAAGCGCGATAAGATTAACATTTTTGATAATCTCAAACACAAGGTAACTATGTTTAAGTAGAAAGTAGGAAGAATGTTACAAGAATTGCATACTATCAAAAGATTTTTAGGTTCATTTGGTTCATATTTTTTTTTTTATCTGTTGAACTTTTGTTAAGTGTCTAATTGGTGTTTGGTGTTTGTCTAAAATAGATTAAAAGAAAAATGGAAAACTTAATTACTCATATACATATTATACATATCAAATGCAAATTAGTTGCAAATAATAATATAATGTTGATGAAAAATAGACGATTTAGACTTGTACAGTGATGTTGTTAGACTTGTAGAGGGGCCTTTTTGTAGAGAATGAATATGGCTTGGTCAATTGCTAATCACTAATTTATCTTAGTGACCTCTTAAGTGTAAAAGTGGCTCTCTAACTTTTGTCATTAAATATCAATTGATTAGTAACATCATGCATATTATGTTAATCAACCATTTAGAAACATTAAAATCCAATTCATTAAATATATATCAAAGATACTCCAATCTTGTATAAAAACATAAAAGACTTGAGCTACACTTAATAAACTCATTCTTGGCTTGAATTTCATGTAACTACAATAAACCCCTGAAACACACCTTAAGGACAATAACGTCTTCTTTGATACATTGTACACTTTCTTATTTTAACAAGATATTTTCTAAGTGAGAGTTTTTTTTTTTCTCACCTTTTCGGTGGTAATAAGGTTGCAATCAAATAGATTTTTATAAGGTACTCGATCTGCCTGACCCTATAAATACTATATAAGGTTGGTGATAGATTTTGGAATCTTGAGCGAAATCTTATGAAGTTTTCAGTTAGGTTTTGGATGGATATAAAACCCATTAAAAACTTGAACCTTCTTAAATTTATTTCATGTAACTACAGTAAACCCCTGAAACACACCTCAAGGACAATAACGCCTTCTTTTATACATTGTATACTTTCTTATTCTAACAAGACATTTTCTAAGTGACAATATTTCCCCCCTTTTTGGTGGTAATAAGGATGCAATCAAATAGGCTTTTATATGGTACTCGACCCGCCTATAAATACTATATAAGGTTTGTGATAGATTTTGGAATCTTGAGCGAAATCTTATAAAGTTCGGAGTTAGATTTTTAGATGGATATAAAACCCATTAAAAACTTGAATCTTCTTAAATTTATTTCAATTAATAAAATTAAAATTCAAGTCAATTATAAGTTCTTTATATTTAGATACTAGTTTAATTTAACAAATTGTATATGCATTTTTAAACTGGTAGAGCATTTAATTTTAATAATATTTTATTTTAATTAATCATGGTGACTCTCATTGCGACGTTAAGCTAATGGAAAATAAATTTAAATGATTTATTATATACACAAATAATGATGGAAATAAATTTCTAGTAAATAAGAAGAAATTATGGGAATGTTCGTTGTGAAAAAAAATATTTTTATTTAAATAACTTTAAACATAAATTTTGTATTTTAAAGACTATTAGGTCTATTAGACACATTTTGAGCTCATGGACAAAAACCTTACTCAATTTGAGAAGAGTTTCAAAAATCCTACAAAATAATGAATTCAGGTTTAAATTTTGTGAAGCTGATTCTGATTGCATCATTGGATGTAACTTTAGATAAACTTATGAACATATTTTTTTCATTTCATATCTCACTTCAGAATAATTGAAATGCTTCTATTTGAATTATGAGATTTGTGTAGAGATCTATGGATTATTAAGAATTTTTGTGATTCTTATGTATTCTTCCGGCCTTTTATCGCCATCGTGAATCCAACCCTTATTCTCTCATGGCTGTTCCCCGATAACGAGATTCTCCACTAGGTGCTCCACTTCTTCCCTCTCTCCTCATTTATTACTTCATACTTTCTGGCTTGTTATCATTTTCTTTTTCTAACATCAAGGGATCCCAAGCACGTGATTTGACAATGAGAGAACAACGACAAAAAAATGAGGTCACACCGAGATCTAATACGGTAAATCTTAAGGTTCCAGCGAAAAAATAATGGAAAAGGAAATGATTGGTCCTTATATTGTCAATTAATAGTAAAAAGAGCATAACATCATTGGGATGGCCTCCAACTCAATTGTCCCTTAGGTCATAGCCATAGCCATAGCCATAGCCATATTCCAAGTAGGAGTAGCCATAGTCTTGTTCATTACCAAATCAGAAATTGACAAGCATCTAAAGGAAAACCAACGCAAATCCATGTTTTTGAACCCTGAATTGATGAAATATTCCTCGACAGCTTTCATAATTCGTCTTTTCTGATTGATCCAAGACAAGAATTACCATTAAATGATTAATCTTCCCCACACGAAAGAAAAGGCGGGTAATAAGCCATCCTTTTCTCAGGTATTAATCCATCCTTCTATCATGCACCTTAACACTATTTATTTTTCATAATCTTGATATTTTGTATTAAAATTATTGTTTTATTTATCGCAATAGTGTTGGTAAGTTTTTAACCGAAGCTCTTTATTATCCTAATGTGTTTGAATTTGGAAAACTATATAATCTAGCAATGTCTTATGTGTTCCTATTTTAAAAGTATGATAAAGTTAATGAGAATTAAAAAAAAAATCCGCATACTTTTAAGAAAAAGAAGGTTAATATATATGTATATATCATGTATCTTATTTGTTTTCTTTTTTTTTTTTTTGGTAAAGGAAATTGCTTAAATAAAAGAGTTCACAATACAAAATAATAATAATAATAATAATAATAATAATAATGAGCCCTCCTCGTAAAATAGATTTGGTGGGTTATAGGTGTTACACGCCACGTGTAATGTACATGTGATGTGTAATTTCAAATAGTATTCTAACACGTGGATCTATGGGTGGTGGTTATTTTAATAACCCATATGATGTGTACTGACTCAAGATTTTTCCTTAGGGATGATAGGGAGTTCATCTACTTACCTAATCCTGCTTTAGCAAGTTGGTCCGCATCGATGTTGGTTTAAAGTCATGATAAAAATGGTGTTGACAAATGAGAATTAGGAAGTGAAAATTCATGTATTTTTTAAGAAAAATGTTTAAAATTATATAATTATTATTTTTAAGGAAGAAAGGTTTAATATATTATGCATTGAAAAATGAAATTTTAAGTTTTTATTTCGTTAAAATATAAAATAAAAAGTAAATAAGTTCAGCTCTATAAATTTTACTACGTACGTCTTTAATTTTATGAGAAGGGCATGTATACTTATATTTTCATCTTTTTAATATCCTGTTTCACTAAAAGTTACACGCTCACTTAAAATCAGTATCGAAGACATTTCAAAAAGACGGGGAAAAATGAACCAAATTGAGAAGAGACCATTTTCTTTTGTTTTAATAAATAAAAGTAAGAGAGTGAAGAGATTTTGAAAGTGAAAAGGACCGATGATGATAAGGACAGGAGGTAAATTGAAAATTACTAATTTGAAGTCATTGCTGGGGACGGTGCTGGGATAAAATCATATAGGTCCAGATGATAAACAAGGGGAGAAATGAATCGTTTGTAATTAAAGCTTTTTGCTAAAAATAAATTATATTAACTTACCGTGCATAAAGGATGATTAAATGTGATGCAAATATTTTTTTTTTTTTTTGACAAAAAAATGATGCAAATAAAACAATAAGAAATTAAAGTAAGTCATCTCTTCTAGCTTCATTGCTGGGGATCCGATCGTTCGCACTAGCCTTTCTGTGAATTGTATACATTAAAGGTTTATCTTTATTAAAGCTTTTTGCTAAAAATAAGTTATATTAACTTACCATGCCTAAAGGATGATTAAAACTTATGCAAATAAAGCAATAAGAAAATAAAGTGCGTAAAATAAATGAAACCCAAGATTTATAGAGGCTACTCCTTCTAAGTCAGTTATTTTTTCCAACTTCATCGTTGAGGATCCGATCATCCACGCTAGCTTTTCCAATTCAGTGATTATAACCACCAACGTTATCTTACTCTATCTCACCAACCTCAGATCTAGGCTAATCACAAAACTACAAGATACTAAGTATAATCCTCTCAATCTAACTCTCAAAATAAAAAGTAAGGATAGTTTCAAAAGAGATATAATGGGTTCTCAAAATTTAAGCACTAAGAGAAATATAAATTAGTAAATGTAGGCAACTCCTAACAAAGGTTCTAATGAAAGTTCTGGCATATGAGAGTATGATAATATTAAACTTAAAATGTGGGTGCAAGTGTGCCTTCAAATTTAAACTTTGGCTTCTTATATATCCTTCAACTATAAGGTCTTCCTTGCATAAATCTCTCTAAAGAAACAAATTTCATCCGTTGAGAATTTGAACTTTGAAGTCTTGAAAAATCTGCATTAAATCTCACACGTTGTTATCTTGAGATATATGAATGAATTGATCTTATCTAAGTTTGAAATTGTTGTCGCCTTCAACGTTTATAAATCATTGATATTAAGTTTTTTGAAATTATTTTGAATATCTTGAAACCATATAAAATAAGGCTCCAAAAAATCTGGATATTTTGTTGTAACTGAAACCTTATCTATATCCCTATATGTCATTTCCTCTTGATATCCTTTATGTTAAAGTTAGATATATCTTCAAAAATATCTTCATTAAAAACGGAATAACAAAGTTGTTGGAAAATCCTACAAAACAGTAGGATTAAGCATCATCCCTCATGGATTTTTAGGTTCTCCTTGAGTGAACACATTAGATATATTACCAAATACATCTACTGAGTAAAGTTAGGTCTTCATCGTTAAAACTTGTCCTTAATATTAAGGAAGTTTATAGCAAAATTCTTATAAAAACTTTCTTATCAACTTAAACATTCTAGAAAAAGTTCTAGCAAAGCTTCTCTCAAATGTTGTTGCATTGTTTCGGGTTGAATCTAACAAAGTTTCTTAATATATCTACGCCCTTAGTTAAATTAATTAAACAACTTTATTTCCTTTTTGTTATCATTGACACCAATAAGGAGATATCTTAACAAATCAACCAATTTGCTTTCCTTCATTGCAATATTACAAAAATTTTCTTTCCTTCTGAAATCATTCCTATGCTCATTTTTAAGCGGGTGTAGTACGTTTTTTTTTTTCCAATTTGAACATACTCATATAGTTCGGTTCGTAATTTTTTTAAAAAGAAAAGTTTTGTACAGTTTTATTTGCAGTTTAAACTTTTTTTAATTCTCAAAATAAAAATATAATCTATCGACCCGCTTCAACTGCATATTTCTTATAGCTAATGCAAATATAAATAATAATGTTTAAAATTAATTATTTACCCAAATAAATATGTAACACTCATTGTAATGAATAACTTCATTCATCATAAAACTATAATTATATGCTAGTCTCATTCTTTTAAATTATCCAAAACTACAATGATATTCTAGACTTGATTAAATTAGAATATGCTATCCCAATATGAGACGCAACTTTTAATTTGCTGTGCTTTTAGTCAACACATTATCAATTAAAAAGCAATAAGTAACTAGGTAATAGAGGTGAACTAACCAATAAGACAAAAAAGTTAAAATAAAAAAAAAAACAAAAAGAAATTCATAACGCTACAATTTGAAACCTAAAAAATAACATATATATATACACACACCCACACCATAATAATCAAAACATGACAGGACTAATCCATTCCATTCTTATCAATGTAACGACCCTAAACTCCTCCCCACTAAGGTATTATTCGCTTTAGCAAGATACCGCATGGTTTTTATTCTTAATGTCAACTATTTCCTAAGAGGTCACCCATCTTAAGAGTACTCTCCCATAAGCACAGTTAACTTTATAGTTCTCATGAGCTCTAAGCCATTACACTAAAAGGCGACTCTATGATTTAAGTTCCACCACCTTATATTGGAAGGGTATTATATACTTTCCCACTTACAGAACTGATGTCCTCGTCAGTTTCTTTACATAAGCTCATAATCATATCAGGCAAAGAAGACACTAGAGGTACTTCATACAGGCTTAAAAGATACCTCCACTTTGAGGCACTTTGCATTGCACGACACTTAGCTCCCTCACTTCCGACTAATAAAGTGCTCGATCCCACTTGTAACTATCTAGAATTCCGCCTACCAAGGTATTATCCGCTTTGGCAAGATGCCGTGTAGTTTTGTGCTTGGTGCTAGTTACTTCCCAAGAGGTTATCCATCATGGGAGGATCTTGAGAATGCTCCCTATTGAGCATGGTTAACTTTAAAATTCTAATTAATTCTAAGCCATTACACCAAAAAAGGCCCCGATAATTAGAGTTCCACCACCTTATATTAGAGGGGTATCATAATCAGGGTTATATATATCTAAATAAAAACTAAAATATAATTATTTCTTTAATAAAAAAATTATAAAAAAAAACAATATTTTTAGCTTTTCCATAAATATGTAAAACGATTCAGTATGGTTCGAATGATATAGTTTCGTTTAAAACTGAATAATAAACCATTTACTATTTACTGAAACAAACTACGAACTAAATTGTTTTGTAAGAAAAAAGAAAAAAAGAAAAAACCTAATTTCACTTTGGTTTAGTTTGACCCGCTTCTCATAGCCTTGGTTCATTTTATCCCAACAAAATGGAAAGGCACTTGGTCACTAATTATGCATCTATATCATGTTAGCGCCCTGTATCTATCTTTTTCATTTTTTTTCTAACTTTTCCAAATTTGGCAATGTTTCGTTGTATTTGTGGGGTGCTATACTTTGGTATTTCACATTTTATTTTCGCAAAAAATCAACTTCCGTTTTTGTTTTTATGAAAAGATCCATGCACATAGCACTACGTAACCAAACCTTTTGGCATAATTAACAATTGGTGATAGCTTTTTCTCACCCTCTCTTTTATGGAATTTCTACGGTCTCGTCCATTGCAATGACTTGGAACTCTGTCCATTGAGATGTTACCTGCTTTAGCAAAATGCCACACAGTTGTATTTTTTGTGCAAACTGCTTCTCCAAAAGATATCCCATTATGGGACTATTCTTCGTTAAGTATGCTTAACTTGAAAGTCTTGATGAACTTTAATTCATTTTACTAAAAAACACAATGATGATTAGAGTTCCACCACTTTATATTTAAGGGATTTCATATTCTCTCATGCATAGAGAATTGACGTCCTTATTAGTTTTGTCATACAAGTGGAAAGACCCTAGAGGTGCTTCCATATAAGCACAAGAGGTCTTCCCACTTTAAGACATTTTGCCTTATGTAGCACTTGCTTCTACCACTTATGGCTGGTAAATTGCTCTAACACCACATGTAACAACTCAAAACTCCATCTACGAAGTTATTGCCCGCTTTGGTAAAATGGCGTATGGTTTTATCCTTAGTACTAGTTGCTTCCAAAGGGGTAACTCATCCTAGAAATGATATCCACTGAGCACAATTAACCTTGGAGTTCCAATGTACTTTAAGCCATTACAACAAAAAGCGTCTTGATGATTAGAGTTCCACCACTTTATATTTTAGAGATATCATATCAATAAAACGTTTAACCAATCATCTAACTATTAAAAAAATACAGTGATTGATATATTAGGTATATCAATGATATAATCACGGTTGAGTATGAATATAAGCTATTAAATAATTGACAAGGTCGGTTCTGGTAAAAATCATGATAGGACTATAAATTTTTCCTTTTGTTCTATTAAATAGTTTTTTTCCCCTCATTTTGTCATCTAAATTGACAACTTTTCTTAAATTTGAAATATCCTTTTCTAATCTTTTCTATTATCATAAAATTTCCTCTTACCACCATTTATAAAATGGTAATTTTTTTTTTCACATTTTCAAACTTCTATATATTTCACTCTTTTTTTGTTATTTTGTACATTAATTATCCATTTATTTTTATGTTACATGACTTATCTATCATTTCCGTTTTCTTTTATAAAAAAATTCGCTAATTTTATAAAAATTTTGCATCTTATTGCACAATAATCCTATATGAAGTCATATGCATGAAATCACGTGCATGAAGTTATGTTTATTTCTATGCCTAAGGTGACCTCAAAAGGATATATGTGTGTGTGTGTGTATGGGCTTTTAACTAAAGCAACCAAGTCATGGAAAAGAAATAGAGGAGATTTTTTCCCACTCATGCTATTAGAATTGTTGATCTAATCATTATTGCACTATTGAAATATTTAATAATCAAATGATTGATTTGACACTCAATAAAAGCTCTATAAAGATATTGACAAATAATAATGAGAAAATGAATAGCATACTTAAAATTAGCATATTTAATTGAATTATTACTTGAATATCACAATATCTCTTTATGGAAATTGCAAAAGTTACTAATGTATAAATGGCATGAGTTAATTATTATGTATAAAACATATACTTTTGGCACCCGACTTTTGAACTTGTTTTTTTGCTAAGTAGGTTATTAATTGCCTAAATATTTCAATGTAGTCTTTAAGGTAATAAATCAATAATTTTAGGAATTTTTTTTCCTCTAAAAGCTCTTTACTTTTTTCATGAGGTTTTTGAAAAGAGTTTTTAGCAATGATTATTTTTGTATATAAATGGTAAAGTTTTACTACTATCAAACAATTAATCGTAAATGTATGGATTTAAATAAAGAGATCATGCATGTATGGTGTGATATCGTGTTATACATGACCTAAGAATAGTGACATGTATTGTATGAAAAGGATGAGTTAGTTAGGTGAGTATGTAGCCTCACATGGTTTAGACATACTCATGATCGATGAGAGAGCTATAAAACATCAAATTTTACTATACTTGATAGATGGTCATGTGTTCTTAATCACAAACAAGTACTTGCTCTTTTGAGTTGGAAATTTGACTACATAACCATATCTTAACTAAATTTATGATGAGGACTCCTAGGCATTTATAAAGTCAGGTCACCGATATTGTCCATTGGATCATGCATTAACAATTGATGACTAAGATAAATCTCTCTCATAATGGATCCCATGATCGACTCATTTTGCATGTTGTCCTATAAGAACTTTTGTTTGATGGAAGAGTTGAGAAAAGTTGAAATTCAATAAGTTGGTTTATTGATTCATACTTCAAGCCCATTGGATTAATTCTCAGTTAGTTATCCTAAATAATAAAAGAGTTTGAGCTTTCAACTATGTTACCTTAACTTGAAGAGTACAAAAAGAGTAAAATCTATATTTGTACTAGGCCCAAGCCAAAAATTGGATTCAACCCTCTATTTTAATAAATGAAATATTAAATTATCGTAGCTATTTAAGGACTAATGCTATTTCAAAAATCTAGTCCCTTTTTTTTTTTTTTTAGAACCTACCTTTATCCATTAAGAATGTTTATAAAGAGGTGCTTATGGCACGTAAGGTACACTAGAATGAATTCAACATAGCATTATGATTCAGGGTTCTGTTCCTTTTACCATGTTTCGAAGCACATTTAGAAGCTAAAATAGCAGTTCCTTTCCTACATTTATAAGGAATTTGATTCTGCCTTCTCATACGTAGAATTATAATTCCCCTCCACCTCTATGAATGGTCATTACTTTATTTACCTTTTTATCCTACACATTTTTATTAAATATTTATGGGGATGTGTATTGTTGATAAATTTTATTACACATTCATTTCATTCCATTCCATTCCATTCCATAAATATATCTAAAGGTAAGAATTGATTTATCATTTTATTATTTATTCCATTTCATTTCATTCCATTCCTTTGATTTTAATTTATTTCATTCTAGACGATTTCAGTATATCAAATATAACATTAAGGAAATGTCCCGGGTTAAGATGACAGAACATACTGGTTGTCACAAATTTATGCACCTTAAATTGTATTAAAATTATCAAAGATAATTTGGTTAAATTAATATTTATTAGCGGTAAGATTACACATATTCTGTGTAGACCGATTCCAGTTGCTTTTTCTGAAATTTTACAAGTCAAGATTCGCAGGCTAGATATTTTCCAATCTCTCTTGTTAGCTGGTTTAGTATGTTTCTGACGTGAAATAAATGTTGCAAAGCGAAATGTTTCAAAGATCTTGACCTTGTGCCTTGTTGGTCGCAATGGTTTCAATGATGTTGACATCGATATTTTTGTGCACGGATCAATCTCCTTCGAACATCTCCATTATTTGCGCAACTTACATTAGCTATCCTTTTCATTTGTTGTTGGAACAATACCTCCATTTATGGACACAGTAATAAACATATAAAAAAGTAACTAATGATGTAATAACTCGTGATTATCCGTCTTTCAAAAAAAATTATTCGTTCAGTTCGTCATCAACTAATAGTCATTATATGTGATAGTTAGGAAAAAAAAAAAAAAGGTTCAAAAGATAGAAAATGAATTTAGACCTCTATTAACATGATCCACAGATTTATTAAAACACTAATACTTGCTTGATAGTTCACATAGAATCTTGAACAGTGGGTGAGGTGGACTGAGTGAGATTAAACTGCTGTTTTTGTGACTAGTGTTATGTAAGTTGATTATTAAAATTCTATAGTCCACATCAATACAGATATCTTTTTTGTTGATTGAAAAAAAAAAGTCAAATTTCTAAGTTTGATTATATATTTAGAAGGGAAAAAAAATTGACCAATCTAATTTTGTTTTTATATTACAAAGAGTTTTAGTAAGTAATTTGGTTTGTGTTCATTTGTTATTAGGGTTTTAATGATGGGGGTGTTTTTAGTTGACATGTTTGTTATCCTTGAGACCTTTGGATGTGATTTCGTTGCATACCTTTACACATATATACAAAATTCTAACATTATGTTTGGTATAAAATTATTGATTAGAGGATAAAATAAGGGTGATTAAATGTCATTTCTTATATTTTTTTTGGAAGGAAAAGATAACGAGAAAGGAAAATGGATACAATATTTTCCATAAATTCCACCGTTTTCTTTTGTCCCCTAAAATGGATAGAACAAAGAGGAAGAGGGAAATTTTTTTATTATTACTTTTATACCTTTATTTTTTAAATTACTTATTATCGATTTTAGACATATAAGTAATATATTATAATATGTTATTTTGTCTTTTATAATATTAAGATTTCATTCATTTTCCTATCATTTATTATATAAATACTAGATTCAAATTCTCCTATAATTTATTTTCTCCATTTTATTTGCTTTGATAATATTTTCTTCTTAATTCATTCCATCATGCCATACAAAGTTTAAAAGTCTTTTTAATACAATCCAAATATATATATATATATATGTATGTATTAAAAGATGTATATGACTTCCAAATTCTCATAAGCCAATATATTCCTTATTAACTAAAGCATATGTAGAGGCCCAAAAAAAAAAAAAAAAAAACTAAAGCATATGTAAAATGTTATAAAAAAAAGAAGGTAATTATTCTCATAACTCATACATTCTCTCTAAGTTATTAACATTTAAGAGCCATTATTTATAAAAAAAACACCTTAATTAGGTCTATTTATGATTATACCCCACCAGGATCTTTTTTCCAACTCCAATTTCTACTTTTATATAACCCAAAATTTGCAAATGAAAAATCAATAAATTTTATAAATATCATTGCAGGAGTACATGCAGAATTGCAGTATGAAACAGCCTTAATGGAGAATGTTGTCAAAGATTGGTGGTTGAAGAACCATTCGTGTTTTAGTCATTATTAATGAATCTATTGTCTTATCACGCATAAGTATGACCCATTCTTGATGGAGGGAGTTGTCAAAGATTAATGATGGAAGCACCATCCATCTTTTACTCGTTATTTGATGAATCTGTTATCTTGTCACATATAAGCAGGATATTCATGCCCCACACAAATAAGACTTTTTGAAGTATGGGTGAATATTGCATTTGGTACTTGCTATTTGTCAATTTTTGTAATTGATAACTTAAAGTTTAAGAATATCAATTGACTATCTAAAATTTGTTTATTTTCGCAATTAACTATCTAAATTTTGCAATTAAAAATATCAATTGACAAAGATATTATTATCGTGCATGAAAAGTTTTATAGGAACTAAATTGATTAATTCAAAGTTTATGTATTAAATTGATTGATTTCAAAGTATAAATACTAATTGCCTTTTTTTTATCAAAGTTTAGTGCCTTTCACAACATTTACACAATAAACCATATCTCTTCTATGTGTTTTAAATTTGGATCTAATATTTATAATTAAGATCGAGCATTCAAACATATATCCTCTCTCCAATTGTACGCAACCTAACTCTGTCTCCTCTCGTTGCGAAGATGAGTTGATGACGGAGTCCAACTCTTCTGGTGGGACTCCCAAAGCTTGTTGTTTCGATTGATGGTGCTTATGTTGTTGACTATGATATTTGAGAATGTTCCATTCTTGTCGATGACAACAGTACGAGCTCTTCCATGCGGAATTGGATTTCACATCCAAACCATTATAAAATGAGAATGAGCTTGACATTAATTATTAACTTAAGCCGAAATTGATTGGAATTGATGTTTTCATTCTCCTCTTGGGGTATTGTTGATTCAAGTATCGTGAAAGCGGTGAAAAAAAAAAAAAAAAAAGAATCTAATATGATAAGATTAACGAATCTTGGATTGTAGTGTAAAAAAATATTAATCTTTTTTTTTTTTTTTTTGTATCCTACACTGGTTATAAGAAACAATTACTACCCCCTTCTTTCTCTCTGTCTCTCTCTCTCTCGATTAAAATTTTTTTTTAACTGTCCCATTCTTTTTTTTCTATATACATGTCCTGCTCCTTTTTTCTTTTTTTTTAGCACACGCAACATGGGTGCGTTATATACTAGAATCTTATATATTGGAATTATCAATATGTAACTACTCTGCTATTATAATTTTTGCTAATGATTTTACTATAATATTTTTAGAACTTCATAAGAAAAATTAAAAGATATTTAGTATATTTCATAAGAGATATATATTAGTTGAAAATTAATTATTAATTAAAAATTATATAGATAATAGACAAAATATCAAATTGTATGATTAAGATTATTTAATAATATTTTATGCAATAAAGTCAAATATTTGTAATGTGGATAATATAATTATTATTATGAAAGAGAAAAGTTAAAATGAAAAAGAAGAGAGGAGAGTCATAAGTAATAAATACATGTTAAAAAAAAAGTAAAAGTGATTTGAATTGAATCCATTAATTAGTTAAATGTAATTTCATCATAAATAAATTTAATTATATTAGTTATTATGAAAGAGAAAAGTTAAAAAAAAAAAAAGAACGAGAGTAATAAGTAATAAATGCATGTTGAAAAGATAAAACTACACTAATAGAATTTGAATCCATTAGTTAGTTAAATATAATTATGATAAATGGATTTAATTCTATTTATTGTTATGAAAGAGAAAATTTAAAAAAAAATTATAATTCATAGGATTTGAAGGCATAATCTCATGGATACAAAACAATATATTTAACCATCATACTATTTCTTTTTTAAAAATTTCCAAAAAAACTCAATATTTTCAAGTCTCCGATGCGCTTTTAACCCTTGCCATTATTAATATTATAATATGGATTGGTTATGAAATTACTATTACTGTTAATTAATGCTATAACAAACTCTTCATGTAATAAGATGTAATGAAATAATATTATAATAAATTCTTCATAAGGAATAAGATAATAAACTAGTAATAGTGATAAGATATATTGGAATCTAAAGGATTAAATAACTAATGTAACCAACCTTAATACGATAAATTTTTGCATTAGCAATGAAAGAGGGCAAGGAAAAGGTTATATTTACAATTAGGTTAATATCACAAATGTATTTTTGAAATTTATTAATTTGCTACTTGGAGGAGCTTTTCATTTATAATAATATTTAGTAGTACTTTCATCAAATTGGCTTACCAATACAACCAAGTTATTGTTTGCATAGGATTTTTTTTTTAGGAATTAAATTGATTAATTTCAAAGTTCAGTAACCAAATATAAATTTTACTACATTTCAGATAACGTTTACAATTAAGAGCAACTTTGTCCGAGTCCTTGACACAAGAACCAAGAAAAAATGTCCACATGGAGTTTCTTTAGAGATAAATGGAGGTTATTCATGAAGCAACCATATTCTACTAGGCAACATTCTTTTTGTTTGCCTTTTCTAGCATTGTCAGGATTAATGCTACCATGGTTCAATTTTTTCTTGAAAGGTAGGTATTATATGGTTTTTGCAACATCAATTTGCCATTGATTGGCAGTTTGTAATATAGATTTTTTAAAATTTTATATGCAGTTAATTTATTAATGTTAAATTAGGGGTGAAAAACATTTCTACTATTCTTGCAAAAAAATTATAAAAATCCAAATTGTTTTAAAAAAATTTACTAAATTACCATCTCTATATTACATGTTAAAGAAATACAAAATTTTCTAAATATATCATACGTTGAATGAAGATGATAACTTGTAACAACATTGTGCAAAAGTTGTATAAATCATTGTATCAAAGTACTGATACTTTGCTTCTCCCATGTTTGGAAGCACATTTAGAATGTAGAATAGCGATTCCTTTATTGCTCTTAGGAGAAATTCGATTCAGTCTTCTCATTTTATTTACCTTTGTGAATGGTTATTTGCTTTATTTACTTTTTTATCCTACGCATTATTATTATTATTATTATTATTATTATTATTATAGGGATGCATGTTTTTGATAAATTTTATCATATATTCATTTCATTCCATTCCGTTTCGTAAATATATATGAAGATATGAATGGATTTATTATTCTATTGTTTGTTTCATTTCATTTCTTTAACTCTAATTTATTACATTCAAAAAGATTCTAATATACTAAACATGATATTAGTACAATAACCTAGGGAAATGACCCAGTTAGAGATCACAGAACATACTAGTTGCCGCAAGTTTTATGCACCTTAAGTTGTATTAATATTATCAAAGACGGTTTGATTAAATTAATATTTATTAGCTGTAAGATTACACATATTCTGCGTAGACCGATTCCAGTTGCTTTTTCTGAAATTGGACGAGTCAAAATTCGCAGGCTAGAGATTTTCCGATCTCTCTTGTCTTGTTAGTGATTTAGTAAGTTTATGATGTGAAATAAATGTTGCAAAGTGAAGCGCTTCATGGATCTTGGCCTTGTGCCTTGTTAGTCGCGGTGATTTCAATGATGTTGACATCGATACTTTTGTGCACGGATCAATCTCTTTCGGACATCTCCATTTGAGCAGCTTACATTAGCTAAGCTTTTCATTTGCCGTTGGAACAATACCTTCGATTAGGGTGAGCGGGTAATCTTATCTTATAGGATATCTATAATAATTTACTTGATGAAATAGGATTCGGGTGGATATTAAATGTCACAAAATAGGATATGAGTATCATTTTTCAGAACCTCCTCTCATAGAATAGGATATGAATATGATATCTTCAAACTCGGTATCCATCCTGGAATTTATCCTATGCTATAAAAGATACCAATTTCAGGATATCATATACTTTGTTAAACATTATAATAATATAATATATATAATGAATAATGATACTCCACGTTGTATTTTGTAACCACTTATATTTAATGTTATTATTTATATATTATATTTCGGAAAGTTTTATTATAAAAGGATTTGTACTATTCTATTTTAAAATGACTTGTTATTTTTATTTTTAAAAAACTATGGTTGTATACATGTACTTGAACTTTCAAATTATATAGAGATTTCTTATATTATATTACTAATTAATATATAAAAGCAGTTGCAAATTTTTTAATTTTGGAATTTTGTGCAAATTTTATAATTTTGTTTGATATCACATAAATATATTCCATAAGTATTTGTTGTAGGTTATAACGTTCATATATAAATAGATTCTATATATTATAGAACTTGTGATATTAACAAATTACTTTTTACTACCTAAACTTTATTCATTTTTGCAATTAACTATCTAAATTTTGCAATTAAAAATATAAATTGACGAAGATATTGTTATCATGCATGAAAAGTTTTATAGGAACTAAATTGATTAATTCAAAGTTTATGTATTAAATTGATTGATTTTAAACTATAGATACTAATTGCATTTTTTATCAAAGTTCAGTACCATTCACAACATTTACATAATAAATTATATCTCTTCTATGTGTTTTAAATTTGGATCTAATATTTATAATTAAGATCGAGCATTCAAGCATATATCTTCTCTCCAATTGTACGCAACCTTACTCTGTCTCCTCTCGTTGCGAAGATGAGTTGATGGCGGAGTCCAACTTTTCTGGTGGGACTCCCAAAGCTTGTTGTTTCGATTGATGGTGCTTATGTTGTTGACTATGATATTTGAGAATGTTCCATTCTTGTCGATGACAACACGTACGAGCTCTTCCATGCCGGAATTGGATTTCACATCCACAACCATTATAAAATGAGAATGAGCTTGAGATTAATTATTAAACTTAAGCCGAAATTGGTGGGAATTGATGTTATTCATTCTCCTCTTGGGGTATCTGTTGATTCAAGTATTGTGAAAGTGGTGAAAAATAAAATTATCTCATATAATAATATTAAGGAATCTTGAATGATAGTGTAAAAAAATATTAATCTTACTTTATTTTTTTCTTTGTATCCTACAGTGGTTATAAGAAACAGTTACTACCCCTCTCTCTCTCTCTCTCTTATTAAAAATTGTTTTTAATTGTCCCACTCTTTTTTCTTCCATATACATGTCATGTCCCTTTTTTCTTTCTTTTTTAGCACTCGCAACATGCATGGGTGCATTATACACTAGTATCTTATATATTGGAATTATCAATATGTTAATGCTCTACTATTATAATTTTTGCTAATGATTTTGCTATAATATTTTTAGAACTTCATAAGAAATAATTAAAGATATTTAGTATATGTTATAAGAGATATATATTAGTTGAAAATTAATTATTAATTAAAAGTTATAGAGATAATATACGAAATATCAAATTGTATAATTAAGATAATTTAATAATATTTTATGTGATAAAGTCAAAATATTTGTAATGTGGATAATATAATTATTATTATGAAAGAGAAAAGTTAAAAGAAAAAGAAAGAGAGGGAGAGTACTAAGTGATAAATACATGTTAAAAAAAGTAAAATTGATTTGAATTGAATCCATTAATTAGTTAAATGTAATTTTATCATAAATAAATTTAATTATAGCAGTTATTATGAAAGAGAAAAGTTAAAAAAAAAAAGAAAGAAAGAGAGAGAGAGTAATAAGTCATAAATGCATGTTGAAAAGATAAAACTACACTACTAGAATTTGAATCCATTAGTTAGTTAAATATAATTTCATGATAAATGGATTTAATTCTATTTATTGTCATGAAAGAGAAAATTTATAAAAAAAAATTACAATTCATAGGATTTGAATGCATAATCTCATGGATACAAAACTGTGAAGATTCAATTTGATTCAAGATCCAAAGAAGTAATGATGCAAATGAAATCAAGACTAGCTGAAATGTTCTTCATCAAGAACAGAACAAAAGTAGAAATATAACAGAAAGTTTTATAGAATGAAAATCAATCATTATTTCTGATGAGCAAAGGAATATATATGTGTACATAAGACCAATACAAAAAGGACACGTGGAAAACTAACTAACTATAAATAAAACTAACTCTGACTTCTATATGCCCCTCAAGTTGGACTAGATAACAAGCCCAACTTGACCAAAGAAGAAACAAATTGTGAAGAAGGTATAGATTTGGTAAACAAATATGCCAATTGAGACTTAGAAGAAACATGAAAAATTTTAAGAAAACCACGAACAATATGATCACGAAGGAAATGGACATCTATATCAATATGTTTCGTTCTACCATGCAAACAAGGATCTTTAGCAATTAGTTGAGCAGAACGGCTATCACAATGCAAAGGAACTGGAAAAGTAACAGTAACATCCAAATCCCTCAAAAGATAAGATAACCAAAGGAGTTCCTTAGTGGTAGAAGCGAGACTATGATATTCAGCTTCAGTAGAAGATGTAGACACGGTAGCTTGTTTCTTCGTCTTCCAAGAAATAAGAGAAGAACCAAGGAAAATACAAAAACCAGTGAGAGACTTTCTATCATCAAGATTAGCACCCCAATCAGCATCGAAATAACCTTGCAATTGTAAAGATGAAGATGAAGAATAATATAAGCCTTTGTCAAAAGTCCCTTTGAGATAATGAAGTAAATGCAGAGCAGCTTGGTAATGAGAAGTACGAGGGTGAGCAACAAATTGGCTGAGCTATTGAACATTAAAGAAAATATCAGGACGCGTCATGGTTAAGTACAGCAAGCGACCAATAAGACGCCTGTAAGAGCTTGGATCAGAAAGAAGATCTCCAAATTTAGTGTTGAGTTTAAGCCCTGAAGGAAAAGGAGCGTGAACAAGCTTGGAAGCAGTCAGACCTGCGTCCTCAAGTATATTTAACAAATATTTCCTTTGATTAAGCATAAAACCACTCTTAGTGCGACAGATTTCAATCCCAAGAAAAAACCGAATGTCTCCCAAATCCTTGATCGTGTATGCACAATCAACAGCTTGTTTGATTTCTTGAATAGCAGATAAAGAATTTCCAGCCAAGAGAACATCATTAACATAAACAAGCATCACAGTAAAAGTATCACCACATTTTCGTGTAAACAAGGTATGATTATGAGAGGATTGAACAAATCCAAGAGAAATGATAAAATTTGTAAATTCTCTATTCCATTGGCGAGATGCTTGTTTTAAACCATATAAAGATCGAACCAATTTGCAAACATGACCAGGAGGAACACCATGATAACCATCAGGAGGAAGCATATATATATCCTCATCCAAAGAACCATGTAAAAATGCATTATTCACATCCAATTGGTGAACAAACCAATTTTGTACAGCAGCAAGAGCAAGAACCAATCGAACAGTGGATAACTTTGCTACAGGGGAAAAAGTATGAGTATAATTAACACCAAGTTCTTGATTATACCCCTTTGCTACTAACTTGCTTTATATCTTTTATAGTACATCGGGTTTTATATTTGTTTTATAAACCCATTTAGATCCTATAGCCTTCTTCCCCTTAGGTAAAGGTACTACATCCCATGTATGATTAGATGATAAAGCAAACAGTTCGTTATTCATAGCCTCAATCCAGAGGATCTTTCTTAGCTTCATGATAATGCCTAGGTTCATGAACAACTAATACATTTGCTAAGGAACTAACATAATCATGGGGAAAAGTATATAAAAGTGTATTAGGAAACAAAGGATATAAAGTGGAAGATGAAAATTACTTACTGATGGATCTCGATGAACAGCATGTACATAATCCTCAAGCCAAGAAGGTGGTTTTCTGATACGATTAGAGACTCAAGAGAAGAATTAGAAGGATGTGTATGAGGACTAGTAGATATAGCTGAAGGAGAAAGAGTATCATGATGAAAGACTCAAAATCAGGAACATGAGAGATAGAAGGAAACAATTCTGATGATGGAAAGATATATCAGAAGATGTGTCTTTGAAAGGAAAAATATGTTCAACAAAGATAACATCTCTACTCACAAAGATAGTGTTTGAGTTGATCAAAAAGTTTGTAACCCTTTTGATTGTGAGGATATCCTAACAAAACATTTCCTTCCTTTAGCATCCAACTTGTCAATGGATTTATCCAAAACTGGAGCAAAACAAAGACATCCAATTGTCCTAAGTTCAGAATAAGAAGGACTCTTCCCAAATAAGCATGATAAGGAGATTTCCATCAAGATTTGCAGCGGCATTCGATTGATTAAAGTAGTGGCCGCCAAGATACATTCACCCCAAAATTTCTTAGGCAAATTAGCATGTATTCGAATAGCACGAGCTGTCTCCAATAAATGTCTATGCTTCCGTTCAACCACACCATTTTGCTGTGGTGAATATGCAACAGTTCTCTGATGATAATTCCTCTATCAAAAATATATGTTGACATTCATTAGACATAAATTCTCCACCATTATCACTTCGGATATGCTTGGGTGTGACATGAAAATGATTGTACACATAAGCAAGAAACTTCAAAAGATAACTAGATACTTGAAATTTGTTATGCATAAGAAAAGTCCAAGTACATCGACTCTTGTCTTCAACTAAAGTAAGAAATAGCGAGCACCAGTAAAGGAAGGAATGTGATAAGGTCCCCAAACATCCACATGAACAAGATCAAAGATGTGAGTAGAAATGGAATGACTAATAGGAAAAGGCAATCGATGAGACTTTGCCAAATGACATGTATCACAAGTAAAAGGTTCTTTATGAGATACATCTTGTAAAGGAATGTGTTTGAGTTTATCAAAAGAAATATGACCCATGCGATCATGTAAAACTTGGAAAGATATAGTTTTTGAACTATTACAAGTAAGAACAGAATTTGACAAAACACGAGAAGGATCAGAAACCATTCTATCTAAAACATGAGACTTAAGCACATAAAGTCCATCTTGAACATCAGCAGTAGCAACCACTTCTCTTGTTATGGTCCTGTAAATAACATGAAGTATTAGTGAATTTAGCAGTCAAATGTGAAGTGGCTAAAAGCTTGGATACTGAGATAAGGTTGTGTTTAAATTCTGGGACAAGAAGTACATTATAAAGAACAATATGCTCATTTAAATGTACAATACCAGACCGTGTAACTAGTTTTAAACTACCATCAGGCAATCGAACACGAATAGGTTGAGATAGATGTTGTGGGTGATGTAAGATAGAACTGAAAGGTGTCATATGGTCGGATGCACCTGTATCAATTATCCATTGACCTATAGCATTATCATGAACAAAAGAAGATCCAGCAAGAGAAGTAGAGACAAAAGAATAACCTGCAAAGTCATCCGAACATTGTGAATGCACAATATCAACATTATTTGCTGAAGAAGACTGTTGCCCAACCACTGATTTGTTGCCATATCCATGTAACATTTTGACAACTTCTTGACAAACTCGAGCAACCAAATCCTTATCACCATTATTATTTTGTTCATGATATAAGGAACCACCAGAATTAGCATAATCAAGTGGTGATTCTTGAAGAACATGTCCTACATTTCTTGCAAACTTTGTGTTTTTCTTGTCTCGATTTCCTTTGTACCAATCCGAAAATCCAACTATTTTAAAACAATTATTCACCAAATGACCTGTCTTCTTACAATACGAACACACTAACTTTCCAGCTGGTTTATTTCTCCTAAAATCCCTTGAATCAGAAAACTTATTCTGTCCTTTCACCATACAAGCAGAAGCTTCATCATTAATTGAAAACATTCCAGAAATTTGTTTTTGTTTTTCAATTTGATGAACCAAGTAATACACTTTGCTTATTGTTGGTAAAGGATCAAGGGAAAGAATATGACTTCGCACATTCTCATAACAATCATTAAGCCCCATGAGAAACTGAATTAATTGATTCCGATTATTCAATTCAGTAAATCGGCCAACAAGATTACATGTACAATTCCTTACGGCATTACAAATACATTCAGGAATAAGATTCAAGCTGCTTTGTTCATCCCATAACCGTTTCAAACGATTGAAGTAGGTCGTAACATCAGAAGCTCCCTGTCTAAGGTTGACAATCTCAAACTGTATTTGATAAAGTAAAGGAGCATTCATTTGACCATAACGATCAACAATCTCCTCCCATAACTCTTTTGAAGAACTCGCAAACATGAAACTTTCAGTTAATTCAGTGGAAATAGTATTCAAAATCCAGCATCGAATCATACTATCACAACGAATCCATTTCTCTAATTGAATTTCATCATGTTCTGGTTTCACACAAGTTCCTTCGATAAAACCTAATTTTGACTTAGCAGCTAAGCCAATCGAACAGATCTACTCCAAGTCATAAAATTCTTGCCATTAAATTTCAAATTCGTAATTTCTGTTCCAGGATTATCCGAAAGACAAAAACAAAGGATCTCCATACATGCGATCAACAGGAAGATGCGCCATATCTAATACAAAAAAAAAAATCAGGTAATTCGAAGAAGCTTACTAATATGATCTTGATTGCTCTGATACCATGTGAAGATTCAATTTGATTCAAGATCCAAAGAAGTAATGATGCAGAATGAAATCAAGAGGTAAATGTTCTTCATCAAGAACAGAAAAAAGTAGAAATATAACAGAAAGTTATAGAATGAATATCTTATTATTTCTGATGACAAAGGAATATATATATGTACATAAGACCAATACAAAAAGGACACGTGGAAAACTAACTAACTATAAATAAAACTAACTCTGACTTCTATAAAAACAATATATTTAACCATCACACTATTTCTTTTTTAAAAATTTCCGAAAAATTAAATATTTTCAAGTCTCCGATGCACTTTCAGCCCCTGCCATTAATAATATTATAATAAGGATTGGTTATGAAATTACTATTACGGTTAATTAAATATTGTAACAACTCTTCATAAGTAATAAGACTATAATGAAACTAATGTTATAATAATTCTTCATAAGGAATAAGATATTAAACTTGAAATGATCTAATTTTAATTTCTATTTAATTTCCATGTATATATTTTATTTGACTTAATTATTGAACTTTATGAGCATGTTGATTTATGAGAGTCATGTATGATAATATTAATATTGGAGTAGAGGAGTTGGTAATAGGTTAAATGTGTTTAAGTTAGTATATCTTGAACATTACACATGTGTTATTTTGCATGTGCAATGAAATTAATGTTATTATTTTATATATATTAATGTGTGTATAGTATAATTAATATTTGTGTGCATTAATATGTTTGTGTTATGTTTAAATTTATAAAATCAACTTTTGAATTGTCTAAGGAATTGTTGAAAGAAATTCTACAAAATTAAGCCTATATTTTCATGCGTAAATTACACCCAAATAAGCTCCAAATTCAACCTAAAGTCTTATATGCCTTAAAAGTCAAACTTAAGATAATAATGAGTAAAAAATTTGCTTAATTAAGACCTATTTTGGCAGCCCTCCATTTCCATACGAATTTTCATTTTCTTTCTTTCCTTTTCTCTTTTCCTTTCCTACAAACTAAAAGCCTCAAACCAAAGAATAATACCCAGCTTATTGAATAAAAAACCTCTCCAAGCTAAGGCTTACTCATGTAAGTTAATACAAGTATAGATTTTGTTTTATTTCCTTTCTTATAGTATCTATGTGAAATTTATGGTAGAATGAGTTTAATGTCTTTTGAGTTGTTTGGTTCATGCATTGATATAGGTTGGATTGTGTTTTGTTATTGCGTGAATTTGTTTATGTGTTTTAGTAGTTATAAGAAGTGTTGGGAAGGAATAATGTTGATTTGAGTAGTTGAAGTTGAGGATGAGTGGAATGGGATTTGAAGTGGTTTAATGTGTTGTTTTAATGTTCTAAGTTGCTAGGATTGATTAGTGTGGATAAGAAATAGTGTGAAGCTAAAAATGAACTTGAAGAAGGATTAAAAGTATTGTAGGTTAGGAATTTGCAAAGTGCAAAACAGGGGAAATAAACTCTTTTCGAATAGGTTTGTTTTTGAACCTACGCTGACATCTGGCACTTCAACACCACCGGCATAGAGGTGGTGTTGAAAGTGAACAGAATCGATTTTTTTAAAGCCGCTTCGAACACCGCCAGCTTTTGCAAAAAAACTTTGTTAACATTTATTTTTCAAAGTGTACGCGGCCATTAGGGCTTCAACGCTGCCGGCGTATGGGAGGTCTTGGATGCGAACATAATCAAAATATTTAACGCTGGGAACAAAGCCGTCAGTGTATATTTCCCATGCTGTCGACGTTCATTCAAATTTCGCCTACGTAGGAAGGCCGCATATCCCCTGAGTTTTTCAAATTCAGACTTCTTCAATGTTCAATCTTTACTTCATATATGATCTCCTAATGCATATATAAGCTAGATAAATATGTTTTATGCATGAATTAGATATTAAAACTATATGCAAAACTTATTGAATCTCCTTGTATAGTTAATCTAGGATTGTGATGTATATATATATATATATATATGTGTGTGTGTGTGTGTGTGAATTCTACATTCAATTATTGATTGGAATTCTACATTCAATTATTGATTGTTTTGATATTCTTATTTCAGTTAAAGGTTCTTTGGTTAGTTCCTTTCCGAGTGAATATAGTGATATACTATCGGTTTTAGGTATGCAATATCTTGTTTGTTGTATGCTAGGACTAGGTATTCCTAATTTAATTTAATTTAATTCGGCTTAATGTTTTGATGAACTGGATATCTATTACGCTGTTTAATCTGGTTCGAGGAGTAGCAAACCTGTCATGATGCTATGACATGTTAGTTAGGCACTTAACCTAAGTCATGATGGAATGACTTTACATGATGCAATGGTACTCTATGATGCAATAGCGATCATTTTGGTTAAAGTGGGTAGCTGATAGAGGAATAGTATCGAGTAACATTTACTTAAACTCAGGGGAAATACCATGGTTTAGTTAAAAGTTTATGGACTTGTGAGCTAGGCTCATATTGTGGACTGAGTTTAAGTAGAGTCGGACAACGATTTTTGAACCCTAAATGAAGCTATTTTCTTTATGGAATAGATACATGAGATATAAGTATTGGACTGCTTATATCAACTCCCAGCAGCTGCTATTACTCAGGACCCCTAAATTCCCAGAGCGTGATCCTGGGGTTTGAATACTCTCCTGTTATTTTGTAAAAAAACTTAATAAGTAATAACTTGTCCATGGATGCATTTCATTTGATTTAAGTTTGGTTTGATAAATTGTTCTTGTATTTTGTTATTGTGTACTGGGCCTTTGCTTACTTTTGTTGCTTTGCATGTAATAAACGAGTTATATGATGATTTGGGCTACGGGTCAGACTTTGAGAAATTTATGGATGAGTGGGTGAATAGGACTCGAATGCCTTGGATTTTGAGAAGATTTTGTTTAAAGCAAAATTTTCTGTATAGAAGGCTGATAGATAAGCCTAAGATGTAATGACCTTAAGATCTCTTAGGTTACTTTTTGTGCTAAGAAAACTTGTAATTTTTGTAGTGTCTTTATTGACACTAAAACTTTGTACATGATGTATATATTTGTATAGATTGCTTTTATTAGCAATCTTGTTTTGTTAAAGGTTGTTTATAAAGTTTTAGTAGATTTGATCAAACAATTCTCATAAACTGTTAGTTTTAGGATAACCTTACATATAATGTGAAACGTTATATGTGGTTGGGGACTTGGTACTTTAATCTCGAGGATTTAGTGGGTCGGGTCTTTACAAAACTAGTAATAGTGATAAGATATATTGGAATCTAAGGGATTAAAATAACTAATGTAACCAACCTTAATACCATAAATTTTTGCATTAGCACTGAAAGTGGCAAGGAAAAGGTTATATTTAAATTAGGTTAATATCACAAATGTATTTTTGAAATTTATCAATTTGCTTAATTGGAGGACTTTTCGTTTATAATAATATTTAGTAATACTTTCATCAAATTGGCTTACCAATACAACGAAGTTATTGTTTGCATAGGAATTTTTTTTTAGGAATAATTGATTAATTTCAAAGTTCGGTAACAATAATCAAATTTTACTACACTTTAGATAATGTTTACAATTAAGAGCAACTTTGTCGAGTCATTGACACAAGGACCAAGAAAAAATATGTCCACATGGAGTTTCTTTAGAGATAAATGGAGGTTCTTCATGAAGCAACCATGCTCTACTAGGCAACTTTCTTCTGTTGCCTTTCTAGCATTGTCAGAGTTAATGCTACCATGGTTCAATTTTTTCTTGAAAAGTAGGTATTATATGGTTTTTGCAACTCAATTTGCCATTGATTGGCAGTTTGTAATATGCAGTAATTTATTAATGTTAAATGGGGTGAAAAACATTTCTACGGTTCTTGCAAAAAAATTACAAAAATCTAAATTGTTTAAAAAAAAAAATTTACTAAATTACCATCTCTATATTACATGTTAAAGAAGATATACAAAATTTTCTAAATATAATCACGTAATGAAGATGATAACTAGTAACATTGTGCAAAAGTTGTATAAAATCATTGTATCAAAGTACTGATATTTTGATTCTCTCTGTTTGGACGCACATTTAGAATGTGGAATGACAATTCATTTCCTGCTTTTAGGAAAAATTCGATTCAGCCTCCATTTTATTTACCTTTGTGAATGGTTATTTGCTTTATTTACTTTTATCCTACACATTTTTATTATTATTATTATTATTATATATATATGGAGATGCATGTTTTTGACAAATTTTATTATATTCATTTCATTTCATTCCGTTTTGTAAATATATATGAAGATATGAATGAATTTATTATTCTATTGTTTATTTCCATTTCATTCTTTTGATTCTAATTTATTCATTCAAGAAGATTCCATCATACCAAACATACATTAATACAATAACCTAGGGAAATGACCCAAGTTAGAGATCACAGAACATACTAGTTCGCAAGTTTTATGCACCTTAAATTGTATTAATATTATCAAGACAGTTTGATTAAATTAATATTTATTAGCTGTAAGATTACACATATTCCGCGTAGACCGATTCCAGTTGCTTTTTCTGAAATTGGACAAGTCAAAATTCGCAGGCTGGAGATTTTCCGATCTCTCTTGTCTTGTTAGCTGGTTTAGTAAGCTTATAATGTGAAATAATGTTGCAAAGTGAAGTGCTTCATAGATCTCTCTTGTCTTGTTAGTCGCGGTGATTTCAATGATGTTGACATCGATACTTTTGTGCACGGATCAATCTCTTTCGGATTCTCCATTTCAGCAGCTTACATTAGCTATCCTTTTCATTGCCGTTGGAACAATACCTTCAATTAAGGTGAGCGAGTATCTTATCATATAAGTATCTATAATAATTTACTCACGAAATAGGATTCGAGTGGATATAAATATCACATAGTAGGGTATGAGTATGATTTTTAGAACCTAGTCACGTAGAGTAGCATATGGATATGATATCTTCAAACCCAGTGCCCATCCTGAAACTTGTACTATGCTATAAAAGATACCAATTTTAGGATATCATATATTTACTTTGTTAAATATTATATAATAATATTAATACATAATAAATAATGATACTCCATATTATATTTTGTAACCACTTATATTCAATGTTATTATTTATATTACATTTCGGAAAGTTTTATTATAGAAGGATTTATACTATTCTATTTTAGAATGACTTGTTATTTTTATTTTAAAAAAACAATAGTTGTATACATATACTAGAACTTCCAAATTATATAGAGATATTGCTTATATTATAATACTAATTAATATATAAAAGTAGTTGCAAATTTTTTAATTTTGGAATTTTGTGCAAGTTTTATAATTTTGTTTGATATCACATAAGTATATTCCACAAGTATTTGTTGTAGGTTTTAACGTTCACACATAAATAGATTCTATATATTATAAAACTTATATATTATAGAACTTGTGATATTAACAAATTATTTTTAAAATTTCTTTCCACATGTTGTTTATATTGAATGTATAAAAATAAGATAGTATTATATATTATATGAAAACATATCAAAAACAATATACTTGATGTTTTGAGAAGAAAGAAAAAAAATATTTTGATTTTCTAAAAAAAAGATTATAAGTTTTACAGGATACCCTATACCCTATTGATTTTAGAGGGTACAGGGTATAGGATGAATACAAGGAGTCACGTGATAGGTTTTGGATACGAAATTCAATATCTCATACCTTACAGTGTAGGATACTGGTAATGTTTCATATCCTACCCATTCTGTACTCAGTTACCCTATCTCCATTTATGGACACAATAAATAAACATATAAAAAAAGTAAATAATGATATGTATCCATTTCAATAAACTCAAATCTATATATAAGGGAGAGCGGTGGTTGTAACTAGTGATTATCCGCCTTTCAAAATATATATATATATATATATATATATATATTACGATCAATTCGTCCATTAACTGATAGTCATTATATGTGATAGTTAGGAAAAAGGAAAAAAGTTCAAAAGATAGAAAATGGATTTAGACCTCTATTAACATGATCCACATATTTATTAGAACACTAGTACCTGCTTGATAGTTCACATAGAATCTTGAACAGTGGGTGAGGTGGACTAAGTGAGATTAAACTGCTGTTTTTTGTGACTAGTATTAATTGTTATGTAAGTTAATAATTAAAAATTCTAAAGTCCATATCAATACATATATCATTTTTGTTGATTGAGAAAAAAAAGTCAAATTTCTAAGTTTGATTATATATTTAGAAGGGAAAAAAAATTACCAATCTAATTTTGTTTATATGCAAAGGGTTTTAGTAAGTAATTTGAGTTTGTGATTATTTGATTTTAGGGTTTTAACGATGGGGTGTCTTTAGTTAATATGTTTGTTATCCTTGAGATCTTTGGATGTGCTTTCATTGCATACCTTTGCACAAATATACAAGACTCTAACATTGTGTTTGGTATAAAATTATTGATGAGAGGACAAAATAAGAGTGATTAAATGTCATTTTCCTATAGGTTTTGAAAGGAAAAGATAATGAGAAAGGAGAATGGATGCAATATTTTTCATAAATCCCACCATTTTCTTTTGTCCCTCTTAAAATGGAGAGAAAAAGAGAAAGGGGAAAAAATTTTATTATTACTTTTATACCTTTATTTTTTAAATTACTTATTATCTATTTCGGGCATATAAGTAATCTATTATTATATCTTATTTTATCTTCTATAATATTAAGATTTCCTTCATTTTTCTCCCCTTTATTATACAAATAGAGGACTCGAATTCTCCTATAATTTATTTTCTCCATTTTATTTGCTTTGATAATCTTTTCTTCTTAATAGGGATGTAAGCAGAGCGGGTCGATATGGGGTACCTAATCCACCCAACACACTAAAAACCCTATAAGGTTTCATGATGGGTTTTGGATTAAGAAAAAACCTAACCCAGTATAAATTTAAAATATTAAAAAAAATATTAAGTTATTAAGGCAATGATCCCATTTATATTCTATGTATGTGAAAGTAAGTGGAAATAAAGTGTTTGCATCATTTTATATGATATTATTATCTAAAATTCATTCTTTCAATATAAGTATTTGCATCATTAATAACTTAAAACAAAATTCATTCTTTTGCATTTTTTTAAGAAAAAAAATAGAAAATCTTGTAATTGGATCAGGTCGAGTCGGGTTATGGGTTCCTTAAAACCCTATCGGATCGGTTTTTGAGAATGGTAAAAAAAATCCAACAGGGTTTTTTCTTGGGTTCTAGGACATCCCATTAAGAATAGAGTTGGGTTCCGGTTTCAAAAGACCTATCCCAAACCCGCCCTGGTTGCTCCCTACTTCCTAATCCATTCCATTATGCGATACAAAGTGTAAAAGTCTTTTAATACAATCCAAAAAATATATGTATTAAAAGATGTATATGACTTCCAAAATCTCATAAGCCAATATATTTCTTATTAACCAAAGCATATGTAAAATGCTATCAAAACAAAGAAGCTAATTATTCGCATAACTCATGGGAACTTCTACGGTCATGTTAATGGGACCGTTCCACAATTAATCTAACCATTAAAATAAATATTAAATAAAATATTAACTATTTAAAAATTTGATCAGGTATGGTGTGAGCTATTTGATGGTGATAAGACCGGTCCATCAAAATTAATGGCGGGACCATAAAATTTTCCCATAACTCATATGTTCTCTAAGATATCAACATTTAAGAGCCATTATTTAATAAAAAAAACACCTTAATTAGGTGCATTTATGATTATTCCCCACTTGGATCTTCTTTCCAACTCCATTTTCTAATTTTATATAACCCACAATTTGCAAATCAAAAAGCAAATTAATTTTATAAATATCATTGCAGGTTTACATGCGAGACTGCAGTATGACACACCATTAATTGAGGGTGTTCACAAAGATTGGTGGTGAAAAACCATCTATCTTTTACTCATTATTTAATGAATCTATTATCTTATCAGGCATAAGAAGGATGTTGGTGCCCCACACATATAAGACTTTTTGAAGTTTGTGTGAATGTTACATTTGAAATATGACACATTCTTAATAGAGGGTATTGTCAAAGATTAGTAGTCAAAGTATCATCCATCTTTTACTTGTTATTTAATGAATCTGTTATCTTATCACGTATAAGAAGGATGTCTGTGCCCCACACATATAAGTCTTTTTGAATTTTGGGTAAATGCTACTTTTGGTACTTGATATTTGCCATTTGTGTAATTAATAATTTAAAGTTTAAGAATATCAATTTACGATCTAAACTTTATTTGTTTTTACAATTAACTATCTAAATTTTGTCAAATTTTACAATTAAAAATATCAATTAATGGAGGTATTATTAGCGTATATAAAAAGTTTATAGGAACTAAATTAATTAATTTAAAATTTATATATTAAATTGATTGCTTTCAAAGTATATGCATTATTTCCAAAGTTTGGATAGTATTTGCAATATTTACCTAATAGATCATATCTCATCTATGTGTTTTGAATTTGGATCTAATATTATAATTAAGATTGAGCATTCAAAACTACATCTCTCCAATTGGACACAACCTTACTCTCTCTTCTTCCGTTGCGAAGACGAGTTGATCACGGAGTCCAACTCTTCTGGTGGGACTCCCAAAGCTTCTTGTTTCTACTGATGGTGCTTACGTTGTTGACTATGTTGTTTGAGAATGTTCGATTCTTGTTGATGATGACACGTACGAGCTCTTCCACACTGGAATTGGGTTTCACATCCACAACCATTATAAAATGAGAATGAGATTGATTATTAAAGTTAAGCCGAAATTGGTGGGAACTGAGGTTATCCATTCTTCTCTTGGGCGTCTGTGGATTCTCAGTATTGCGAAAGCGGTGAAAAAAGAAAAGATGAAGAGGAAGTGGTTTTGAGTCCAAACGCCAAAGGCTCGAAAGTGGTAGGTAAGGGACAAAGAGAGAAGATAGAGTTCATCCCGCATATTCAACTCGTTACTTCAATTTGGATTTGTTTCTTTAAGAGATGGACTTATCGTAATTCAAATTCATCCAAGAGATAAATTTAACTTTGCATATATTTTTGGGATTATTTTCAATAAGCGGGAGTTTTATAATTTTTCATTAACATTTTTTTTCCTTTATCGAGTTTTAAATACTATTTTACTATTTTGTTTTTTTATAATATATTAAAAAACTTAGATTAAAAGTTTTAAAAATTAAATGAAGAGCAAAATGGCATGTAAAATTGCAAAAGCACAATTTTTGAACGATTTAGTGTCTAGCATTATGTATTACGTATTTCATTCTAGGTGATATCTATACGCTATATAGAAATATTAATAAATTATATATATATAACTTACATTAAACATATGAAAAATTACTATAACTACCTATTTCATTACCATTTCCAACCAGTGACCATAGAACTAGAAGTATAAATTTATACAAAGAAACTTTCATCATCCTAATAATAATCTTCTAGTTAATCAATAATTAATCAAGTATGGGTGTAGGATGATATTACTGAAGAGGATAGACCTTAATGAAGTTAAGGTTAGAATTATCAATATGTAACTGGCTTGCTAATATAATTATATTATATCTTATATATATATATACACACACACACAATTTTGCTAATGATTTCATTATAATATTTTTTAGAACTTCATGTATATATAAAATCATTCAAGAAATAGTTGAATGTATTTAGCATATTTTGTAAGAGATGTATATTAGTTGAAAATTAATTAGTAATAAAATTATAGAGTTAATACATGAAATATCAAATTATAGAATTAAAGTAATTTAATAATACTTTATGTGATAAAGTCAAAATATTTGTAATGCGGATAATATAATTATTATTATGAAGGAGAAAAATTAAAAAGAAAAAGAAAGAGAGTGGGTAATAAGTAGTAAATGCATGTTAAAAAAAAGTAGAATGGGATTTGAATCCACGGTTAGTTAAATATAATTTCAGCAAAGTGAATTTAATTATATTAATTATTATGAAAGAAAAAAGTAAAAAAGAAAAAGCAAGAGAGAGGTAATAAATAACTTCATGGTTTGAATCCATTAGTCAGTTAAATATAATTTCATGACAAATAAATTTAATTCTATCCGTAATTTTGAAAGAGAAACGTTAAAAAAAAAAAGCAAGAGAGAGAGAGAGTAAAAATTAATATATGTGATGAATGGGTGGTTACAATCTTATTTTGAAGAGAAAATGTATTTCACAAATGCTCCACAAGTTAGTTAAGTTATATTTAATAAGCAAAACTTATTTTTGATATATTTAAATTTATATTTGCATATATGTGCTAGTGTCTGTATGTGTGTTGTTTCTGAGATTATGCAGGAACAAAATGAATATACATAGCCTTGGTTGTGGCCTAAACTCGAGGGCAAATCAGAATAGACAAGTTTGATCCAGGGTGCGACAAGTGTAAAACCAATGTGCGATGAGTGGAACAAAACAAGTTGAATAGGCTTGATCATGGGTCACGTTGAGGGCTGAATGTGTCAAATGGTTAGGGTGCAACAAGCACAAAACTAACACTCGATAAGCTCAAGTCCCAGGCTCGACGAGATAAAGATAACAAACTTGTTGAGGGCTAATTGAGTCACGACAATTAAGGCACGACATGATCAAGGGTGCGACAAGTTTGAAATCATGGCTTGACAAGAATAGACTTGGTCCAGATAAATTTGAGGCACGATGAGTTTGAAGTGCGACAAGGTTTAGGCGTGGCAGTTTAAAAACTAGCCACTGCAGACTTTTGAATTTGACTGTTAGAGGTTCTTTTGGGTGAACGGCTATGTTTTTACACATGATATATATAGAATGTTTTAGGATGATTTTTAGAATGAGAGTAGAGTTTAATGTGTAGATATTATGTAAAAATACTTCTTTTTATGTTTTGTTTTTTTAGGTGAATAGTGTTATTCGTGAGATAAGTGAGCCAATATTGTAAGACTATTCACGTTTTATTTGAGTGATTTAGTGAAGTCCTCATGTGTTGAGGCATTTGCGTGAAGTCCTATATGGTGTTGTGAAGTCCTTGTGTCGAGACAATTGTTTGTGTTGAATGAAATGCATGAAGTTCTCATTGAACGAGGCAAATTGTAGATCGTAGAGACTAGAAGTGGGCCAAACTCCATGTTAAATCTGGTGTAATCTTCTTTTCCTTTATCTCTTTACTTTTAGTGCTTTAATTGTGCGTAAAAGGATTAAAGAGATAATGGTTGGTTAAGTGTGCTTAAAATTGGTTTAAAAACCTGTTCCGCAGCTCTCTTTGTAATATGTACGTGTAAATAAGCTTAGTTGTGCTTTAATTTTTTTATGTTGAAAAAGTAAAACTACACTAATAGGATTTGAACCCATTAGTTGATTAAATACAATTCCATGATAAATGAATTTTATTCTATTAGGTATTATGAAGGAGAAAATTTAAAAAGAAAAAAAAAGGTAAAACTACAATTCATGGGATTTGAACACATAATCTATAGATACAAAATTATATACTTAACTACCATACTATAGTCATTTTCATATCATTACTTGCTCTTTATAATAAATAAATATCAAATTTTTTTTTTTTTAAATTCTAAAAAAATTAATTTTTTTATGAGTCTCGGATGCCCAGTCTACCCCCCTAAACTCATCCTTGCCATGAATAATAATTGTAATCCACTTCGTTAAATGAATAAGATTGTAATGTAATTATTGCAGAGACATAACAAAAAAAAATTTAGGTGAAAATATTTTGAAAAAAAGATAAATGTAGCATTTAATTATCATTCATAGAGTTAAGAAATAAGGACTTTTCAATATTTTTTCATAATTGTGAATCATTATAAAATTACCATTACAGTTAATTAAATACCATAACAACTCTTCATTGTAATGAAACTAACTCATAATAATTCTTCATAAGGAATAAGATAATAAACCAATACCATGTATTTTGGTGATACCATATATTGGAATCCGAAGGATTAAATAACTAACTTAACAACTTAAAAATAAAAATCTATCTGTGGTACCATAAATTTTTAGCAATGAAAGTGTGCGAGGAAAGGTAACTCAATTTTGAAAAGAATTTTTCATTTATATTAATATTTAATAGCACCTTGTCAAATTGGCTCACCAATTTAAATTTTTGTTTATATTTATACTAGCAATAATGCCCCTGCTTTGCACATGCAATTAAAAATTAATATAATAATAAATAAAAATGAAACATATATATATATAGTAGAATAATATATCGGTTTAAATTCATTATCTAAGGATAATTACTTAAACTATAGAAAGTAACATTAGAATTTTTAAGCACATAATGTAAAAAATTATTAAATTCATTGTTCAAGTTTAACCTTTATATTGAAAAGGTTGACTTTTAATTACTATTAATTATTATATGCCATACTAGCATGTAAAGTTTTTCTAATATATATCTAGAATGAATATGAACTTTTAAATAAAAATAACATCTTTGTTTATTCTTTTTTCTGTTATTTTATCTAAGGTCCCTAATGTTGCAATTCATTTATTATAAAATATAACAAATAGAATGTATATACTATTGAATTATGCCTTGGCCCAAAGGAAAAAGAAGTTATGAGTCTATTTTTAAGGATGAAAGTTCCCTACATCCTTCATAGTAAACTTCAAAAAATAGAACTTGTCTTAAGGTTTGGAAAAGTAAAAATGCAGAAGAAAACTTACTGATGTTCGTTAGAGAAGAAGTCTTGAAGAGGAAAACAGAGTTGATTTTCCGAAATTTGTTATTGTTTTGTTATAGATTGCCCTGTACAATATGCTATATATACAAGAGAAAATAACAAAAGCTAAACTTCTATTGATCCACGTTTCAAAATAAATAAAGCTTGTATTTCTATAATTCCACCCTCCCCCTAACCCAAGTTGGCCATGGTAACATGCCTAACTTGGAAACGAAATGAGATAAGGAAACTTCTCGGACAGCTTTGGTAAGACAATTAGCTAATTGAACCGAGGAAGGAATATGTTCAATAGAAAGAAAACCAGATGACACGTGATCTCGAACAAAATGAATATTCAAGTCAATGTGCTTGGCTTGCCCATGAAGACAAGGATTCTCAGCGATAAGTTTGGCTGACTTACTATCAGTCCGAAGCTGAATTGGCAAAGGCAGAGCAACACCTAAATCCTTTAGCAAGTAAGAAAGCCATAATAGCACCTTTGTAAGAAAGGCCATACTACAATATTCAGCCTCGACAGAAGAGGTAGCAACTATAGGTTGATTCTTAGACTTCCAAGAAACAAGTGAATCACCTAAAAATACACAAAAACTAGACAAAGAGCGACAATCATCAACACATGAACCCCAATCAATATCACAATATCCTATCAAAGTAAGAGAACTACTACTAGAAAGAAAAAGACCAGCATTGATTGTCCCTTTAACATAACGCAACACTCGGAAAGTAGTTATAAGTGAGGAATTCGAGGTTAAGAACATATTGACTGAGTTTTTGAACAGCAAAAGACAAATTGGGTCGGGTAATATTGAGATAAGAAGACGTCCCGCGATTCGCCAATGATGACTTAGATCCTCAAGCAGCTCACCATCATTGCATGTAAGAGAAACACTTGGGGTAAGAGGCACTTTAGCTGGTTTAGCAGCTGTGAGACTTGAATCTGTAAGAATATCCAATGCAAACTTGCGTTGATTTAAAAGAAAACCATTAGGCAAATGGCAAACTTCAATGCCAAGAAAGAAACGGATATCTCCAAGGTCCTTTATGGCAAAAGTTGTATGTAAAGCTTGTTTCACAGTAGCAATATCAGCAAGAGAATCTCTAGCAATTGAGAGGTCATCCGCATACCCTAAAAGCACTAGGAAACCATGTGAATTCTACTTAGTATACATGGAATAATCAGACTTGGATTGAACAAATCCTAAAGTTAAAATAAAACAGCTAAGCTCAATATTTCATTGTCTTGAAGCTTGTTTAAGTTCATGAAGAGGTTTAAGAAGCTTGCAAACTTGCCCCTTTTATGCTAGAATATAACCATCAGGTGGTGCATGTATATATCTTCATCAAGAAACCCATGAAGAAAAGCATTTTTCAAATCTAGTTGGTGAACATGCTAATTTATGATTGCTGCTAAGATAAGAATCACATGAATAGTTGTAAGCTTGGCAACCGGAGAGAAAGTGTGTGTATAATCTATTCCTTCAATTTGGGTATATCTTTTGGCCACCAAACGTGTTTTATATCTTTCAATAGAGCCATTGGGTTTATATTTGATCTTAAAAACCCATTTTGATCCAATAGGTTGTTTACCGAGTAGCAAAGATGTAAGAACCCAAGTTTGATATTTTGGCTTCAACCCCATTTTGAATCTTGCTTTGCTTCTTAGTAGTTCCTAGGTTCTTTTATTACAAGAACATTGGCCAAAGAACATATATAATCGGAAGGCAAATGTAACAACTTTGTGGTTGAAACAAAGGGTATGAATAGTTAGAATGGAAGTGCTGAGATTAGAGATGAAGTCAAGTTTCATGAGTAATTATGTACAAATTCTTGAAGCCATTTGGGTTCATGTCGAACTCTATCATCATTTTCATGACAACCTGCCAGTAATAGGAGAAGAAACAGGAGATTGCAAAGAATCTGTTTGCCGATTCGAACATGGAACAGAAGTTGATTTTGCAAGAGGAAGAGATGAGGAAATGACAGGTTCATCAAATGCAATACAGGAACTAACAAGAAACAAAAGATTCATATCCGACTTAGGAAGTGTATGCTTAACATGTTTAGAAGAATAAGAAAAAATATGTTTAAGAAAAGTAACATCACGACTAACAAAGAGTGGATGAGTGATTAGATCAAAAAGTTTGTAACCCTTTTGACTTGAAGGGTAACCTACAAATACACACTTCCTACTTCTAGCTAGGGGTGGGCAAAAAAACCAACCGAACCAAACCAATCCCATAACTGAACCAATCAAAACCGAAAATGTGGTTTTTTAATGATTTGGTTTAAAAATTTTCCAATCCGACCAAATCGTTTTAGAAAATATAACAATATCTTACTATATGTTCATATGATCTCCTTTGATATTTATTATTTGGTGAATATTGATTAAAATCACATAGTCATTTTATTTTTTTTTAAGGCTCATCATATTTTTATTTATGATAAACTATTTTTTTTAATAGCTTTTAACTTTAAAGTACAAAATTTATTTTTCAGTTATAAATTCTTATTATGTATTAATTGTTTAATATATTTTGTTAAGATCATTTTATTTGTTAATGAATTTTGTTGAAGATGATTTTTATTTTAGCTAAATTTATTGGTAGATAATTGACTTGATGGTTTATTAAAAATTAAAAATTATGACTTACTATGTATTGGTTGATGAATATATTTTATTGGTAGATAACTGATTTATAGAGAACTATAGATTCAAAATATGATGAATTCATAAATATTTTTATCATGGTTTATAATATAGACTTTGTAAAATAATATAAATATTTAAATATCTATACCAATGTAAAAAATACTAAAATAAAGAAAATTTTTAGTTAGGATTTTGATTTAATTCGTAATCCAAACCAAACAAACCGTTATTTAATGGTTAAATTTTTTTATCCAACCAAACCTTACTTAACGGTTTGGTTTGGGAGGGGAAAAAAACCAAACCGATCCGTGCCCACCCCTACCTCTAGCATCAAATTTATCCCGGGGCTTAGGATGAGTAATGGAATAACACAAACATCCAAAGACTTTTAATGAAATGATCTAAATTTAATTTCTATTTAACTGCCATGTATATGTTTTTGTTTGTCTTAATTATTGAACTAAATGAGCATGTTGATTTATGAGAGTTATGTTTGGTAATATTAATATTTGAGTAGATGAGTCGATAATAGCTTAAATGGGTCTAAGTCAGTATATCTTGAATATTACACATGTGTTATTTTGCATATGTAACGAAATTAATGTCATTGTTTTATATATATTAATGTGTGTATAGTATAATTAATATTTGTGCCCTTTATACATTAATATGTTTATGTTATGTTTAAATTATAAATCAACTTTTAAATTGTTTAAGAAATAGTTGACAGAAATTTTATAGTTTAAGCCCAATTTTCCTGCCTAAATTGCACCCAAATGAACTCTAAATTAACCCAAATTCAAACCCAAATCTATTATGCCCTAAAAGTCAAACTTGAGGTAATAATAAGTCCAAATTTTACTTAATTAAGCCCTCTTTTGGCAGCCCTCACTTTCATACGAATTTTATCTTCTTTCTTTCCTTTATCTTTTCCTTCACTCCAAGTTGCAAGCCCTAAACTAAAGAATAACACCAAGCTTATTGAATAAAAAATCTCTCCAAGATAAGGCTTACTCATGTAAGTTAATATAAGTATAGCTTTTGTTTTATTCCTTTTCTTATAGTATCTATGTGAGATCTTGGATAGATGAGTTTATGTCTTTTAAGTTGTTTTGTTCATGCATTGATATAGGTTGGATTGTGCTTTGTTATTGTGTTGAATTTGTTTAGGTGTTGTGTGGTAGTTATATGAAGTGGTGGGGGGGGGGGGGGGGGGGGGGTTGTGATAATGTTAATTTGAGTAGTTGAAGTTGAGGATGAGTGGAATGGGATTGAAGTGGTTTAATGTGTTGTTATAATGTTCTAAGTTGTAGGATTGCTAGTGTAGATAGGAAATAGTATATGAAGCTAAAAATGAACTTGAAGAAGGATTAAAAGTGTTGTAGGTTAGAAATTTGCAAAGTGAAAAATAGGGAAATAAACTCTTTTCGAATAGGTCTGTTTGAACGTACGCCGGTATCTGGTACTTCAATGCCGCCGGCGTAGAGGCGATGTTAGAGTGAACATAATCATTTTTTAAAGCCGCTTTGAACGCCATCGGCCATTAGGGTTCAATGCTGCGGCATATGGGCGGGTGTTGGATTGGAACAAAATCAAAATATTTAACATCGGGGTTGAAACGCCGCCAGCGTATATTTCCCATGTTGCCGACGTTTTCAAATTTTGCAGCGTAGGAAGGCCCCGTATCTCCTGAGTTTTTCAAATTCAAACTTCTTCAATCTTCAATCTTTACTTATATATGATCTCTAATGAATATATAGGCTAGATAAACATGTTTTATGCATGAATTAGATATTAAAACTATATATAAAGCTTATTGAATCTCCTTGTATAATTAATCTAGGATTGTGATAATATGTATATATATCTAATGGATATGAAATCTATATTCAATTATTGATTGTTTTATATTCTCATTTCAGTTAAAGGTTCTTCGGTTAGTTCCTCACCGAGTGAATATAGTGATATACTAATGGGTTCAGGTACGGAATAACTTGTTTGTTGTTTGCTAGGATTAGGCATTGTTAATTTGATTTAATTCAATTCGGCTTAATGTTTTGATGAACTGGATGTCTATTATACTGTTTAATCTGGTCCGAGGAGCAACAAACCTGTCATGATGCAATGACATGTTAGTTAGGCGCTTAACCTAAGTCATGATGCAATGACTTTACCATGATGCAATGGTACGCTATGATGCAATAGCGATTCATTTTTGTTAAGTGGGTAGCCGATAGGAGGAATAGTATCCGAGTAACGTTTACTTAAACTTAGGGGAAAATACCATGGTTTAGTTCAAAGTTTATGGGAACTTGTGAACTAAGCTCATGTTGTGGACTGAGTTTAAGTAGAGTCGGGCAACGACTTTTGAACCTTAAATGAAGCTTCTTTCTTTATGGAATAGATATAGGAGATATAAGTATCGGACTGCTTATATCAACCCCCTGAGTAGCTGCTGTTACTCATGATCCTTAAATTCCCAAAGCGCATGATCCCGGGGTTTGAATACCCTCCTGTTGTTTTGTAAAAGAAAACTTAATAAGATAATCACTTGTCCATTGATGCATTCCATTTGATTTAAGTTTGGCTTGATAATTTGTTATTGTATTTTGTTATTGTGTACTGGGCCTTTAGCTCACTTTTGCTGCTTCAGACTTTGAGAAATTTATGGATGAGTAGGACGAATAGGACCCGAACACCCTGGATTTTTGGAGAAGCTTTTGTTAAAGCAAAAGTCTTTGTATAGAAGGCTTGATAGATAAACCTATGATGTAAAGACCTTAAGATCTCTTAGGGTTACTTTTGTATTATGAAAACTTGTAATTTTTGTAGTGTCTTATATTGACACTAAACTTTGTACATATGATGTATATATATGTATAGATTGCTTTTATTAGCAATCTATTTTTGTGAAAAGCTGTTTATAAAGTTTTAGTAGATTTAATCAATCAATTTTCATAAACTGTTAGTTTAGAACAATCTTACATATAATGTGAAAATGTTATATATGATTGGGGATTGATACTCTAAATCTCGGGATTTAGTAGGCTGGGTCTTTACATTTAAACGATCATATGAAGGTGGTGTGTGATATAACATCTCATAGGGTGATTTCCACCTAGAAATTGCATTAGCATGTGGTTTATGAAGAAAGTGGCTGTCAAAAGGCATTCTCCCCAAAACAATTTAGGTAGATTGGTATGAAAATGAAGTGCTCTAGCTGTCTCAAGTAAGTGTCGGCGTTTCCTTTCAACCACCCATTTTGTTGGGGTGTAGGGTATGGTCTTTTGATGGACAATCCCATATTTATGAAATAATCCCTTACATTCTTTGGAAAGAAACTCCATTCAATTATTGGATCGAATATATTTGGGTGTAACTTGGAAATGAATTCTAACAAAGGCTAAAAAATTGGATAAAATTTGCAAAGTTTGGGTTTTATTTATCATGAGGTAAGTCCAAGTACATCTAGAAACATCATCCATAATACTAAGGAAAAATTTTGCACTAGTAAGAGAAGTAGTATTATAAGGACCCCAAATATCTATGTTTAACAAGTCAACATGAATCACAAAAGAAATTTGAAAGATTCATGTCTTTACAAATTGAAATGTGCCTCATCTTTGAAACAGGAAGATGTCATAATCGACTGTGTAGAAGTTTCATGAGATCTTTATTTGCACAAAAACCAAAAGTTTATACAACAGAACTACAATGATCGATAGAGTTCAAATATGGCTTTTGCAAATGTAGTACATAAAGTCCTCTTTGACAACTAGCTTCAAGAACATTCTCCTTAGAGCCCTGGTCCTGAAAGAAGCAATGTTGTGAAATAAAAGAAGCCAAAAGGTTAGTATCCAGGAGAATTTTGTGAATAGATAGGAGATTACAAGTAAATTCAGGTATGTATAGCACATTAAAAAGGATTATTTGAGGACTAAGGCTGATATTTCTAGATTGATGTACTAATTTTGTACTTCCATAAGACATTTTGATTTGAAGTGGTTTAAGTAAAGTGTATATCTGAGTAAAAAAATGTAAGTGAGGTAATATATGGTCAGTGGCCCTTGTATCTACAATCCAAGAGCACTCATCACTACAAGACATATAACAAGAAGCACTAACTAAAGTATTACCTGAACATGCCATATATGAAGCATGACCTCCTTCTTCAACTTGCTTCTCTTTCATCATTCGCATAACCTGTTGACAAATCTCTGTCATAAACTGATTATTAGTAGTCGTAGAAGTTAAACTTCCTGTGCTCATGTCTGTCTCAAGTGGAGTATCAGAAATGAATTGCTTCCCGTCAACATGTGCTACCATTTGGAATATCTCTTGTTTTGTCTAGATTTTTACCAATCTGGAAAACCAATAATCTCAAAACATTGTTCCACGTTATGTCCACTTTTCTTACAATGAGTACAGACAACTCTAACAGACTTATTTCTCCTATCTTTTCTATCATAATATACTCCTTTTCGTTGCTGTTTAACCACAAAAGCACAAGCATCTTCATTCATCACCGGACTAGAAGTAATTTGCTTTTGTTTCTTAATCGGGTAAAGCAAATGGTATGCCTTGTTAACCGATGGTAGTGGATCCATTGATAATATTTGGCTCCTAATGTTTTCATAAACTTCGTTCAGCTCCATAAGAAATTGTACCATTTTAGTACGATTATCAAGTTCTGAAATTCTTTGCTGTAATGAACACTCACATTGAGCAATTGCACCGCAACTATAAACAAGCATAGTACACAAATCATTCATTTCATTCCAAAACCTTTTAAGTCTATTGAAATAAACTATCACGCTAGCCGTCCTTTGCTTAGCATTAACAATCTAATTTTGTAATTGATACAATAGTGGTCCATTTAACATGCCAAAATGCTCACAAATATCAGTCCATAATTCCTTCGCAGATTGTGCGTAAACAAAACCCTGAGCAAGTTCTTTGTCTATGGTTTTTAATAACCAATACCTCACCATCTAATCACAATGATCCCAAAGTTCCTCATTTGTCAGATCAAAAATAGGTTTAGGACATGATCCATCAATGAATCCTAGTTTAGCCTTCACATTCAATGCTAACTTGATCAAACAGCTCCAATTTAGAAAATTAGATCCAATAAAAGAAACATTCATAAGAATCAATCTTCGACTATCCGATGAATTAAGGAACAAAGGATCATTACTAGATCTCGAAGTCATTCTTGCTGTATTGAGAATTTCACCAATATCCATAAAAAAAAATCGCATTGCAGAAATCAAATAAGAATCAAAGAAACCTTAACCATTCCCATGCTCTGATACCATCTTGAAGTTTGAAAAAGTAAAAATGCAGAAGAAAACTTACTGATGTTCGTTAGAGAAGAAGTCTTGAAGAGGAAAACAGAGTTGATTTTCTGAAATTTGTTATTATTCTGTTATAGATTGCCCTGTACAATATGCTATATATATACAAGAAAAAATAACAAAAGCTAAACTTTTATTGGTCCATGGGTCAAAATAAATAAAGCTTGTATTTCTATAACTTGCTCATTCACTTAGAATGAATCTTTACATAATAAACCATCACTATTAATTTTCCTTTTAAGTCCTACCATATGCACGGCCCAATAGCTATATAATGTGAACTTAGAGATATATATATATATATATATTATTGAAATAAATGTTAAAATATTAGAAAGCAAAGATTGCATAGAACAATTTGCATTTTTGCAAATCAATGCCTCACCCAATTATTCTTTTTCTTCCCTTTTGTTACCAAAAAATAGATTTTCCTCAACATGTGTAAAATCTTTAATTCCTTGCTCATTGAATCTTCAAAATCTTCTCAACTATATCCTTCATCCAAAATTCTAATTTTGGACATTTTGTATTTAATAGCAAGCTTTGGCATCAAATATGCAATAAAAAATAAAGAAATATTGATTTAAATTGGTTTTCACTTAGAGTCAAGGATGATCTAACTTTTCACAATCAATCATCATAATAAACGCGCAACTACATCATTTCGATTAAATAACATCTTTTCAGCATCCATATAAAGAAAAACGATTAAAGAAAATAAAAAATAGTAGAAATACATGTAATTCTAATATGAATAAAGAGTACACGGTCAAATTAGATCATCATAATTTTATTTTATTAAAACCATTAGTCAGGATTCATGATGGAATATATCATCAATAAGAAAATAAAGGGCATAACAAAAAAAAATATATATATATTAATTACATTTGCTTCTAATATTCCACTCAATAAAACATGCACAATAGTTACCTACTAATACACTTCCACTCCATAAAAACTCATTCTAGTTAAAATCTTTGCCAAATCATAAAATTTGACAATATAACATAATTTATAATTAGATTCTTGAATTCTAGTAAATAAAACTTTATTAAAAGATTAAAATGCACAAGTGACAGTAGAATTTTATTCCTTCATGATTGTTTCTACCAAAAAAAAAAAAGAAAAAAGAAAAAGGGACAACTCCACTTAATCATAATTTTAGTAAAAGTCAGTAAATCATTCAATCATCAAAAAAGATATTATAACATAAAATAGATTCGTTCAAACATATTTTTGAATTCCATTCAAAAGGACTTCGCTTAATCATTAAAACTTATACATAATGGGTCTGTTTGGATTGTCTGTTTTTCATCTGTATCTGTATCTTTTTTTAAAATGATATGTATAAATATATCCGATTTACATCTAAATTTTATCTATATTTGTTCTATTTGATCTTTTAATGAAAACTGTCAACTTTTTTTTATCTATATCTATTTCTTGATAAATAATTTGTTAGCAAAAAGTTTGAAAAAGTGTCTGTATCTGTCGGAAAAAAGCCAAAACAAACAGACCCAATATTATAATCCTACCCTTTTTAAGCCTATGTTGCCAAGAATCTTTACTCAATCATAGATTAAACACAATTATTCACTCTATTCCTCATTTATAGTCCAAAACTCTACTCATTTATTAAAAGACAAACATACTACTCGTTTATTAAAAGACATACATACTAATGCCATAACACTCCATCTCATCCCATTCTAACAAGGTGTCTATTTCAATCATAAACAACAAATTCTCTATTTCAATTATAAAAAGGAAAAAAGTTGGCAAAAGAAAAACTCATTATAATAAACAAAACACTATAGATAGTGATAGGAATATTGCCATGTCTACCACACCTTAAAAAAGCATATTGATGCCAATAAAAATAATTGGGTGTTCATACCAATAGATAGCTTCAAAAAGCACATCCAAATTCAAGTTTTTTATTGGAAAAAATACCAAAAACTAATAAACCCAATAAATAACAAACATGACAGAGAGTTTCTATGTGGAATAAGCTAGTATTACAATTTCAAGAAGATAAGCTATTTGTACAATTTCAAGCAGATCCATACAAAGCGGTGTGATGAGAAAGACAGGAAATAAGATATTAAAATTTTATCCCATTATAGCTGCTTGCAGTAAGATGACAGACTGAGAAGAGGTGTAACCATCCATGTTTTATAACTAAAACTCTTCTAATTGCTAATATTAATTACATAATCCCCATCCTCAAATCTCTAATCCATACACAAAAAAAAAAAAAAAAAAAACCACTGAAATTGAAATGGATGGCTCAATAACTATTATTAAAAGAGGGAGAAAATAAAAAGTGATAGAAATAATTCCAGTTAAATACAAATACACATGTGCTCAAATGTTATATGTAGAATTCTACATATAAACCACGAAAAAAGAAAATGTAGTAAATTTAATTTAAACCTTTCACCAAAAAGAAAGTAAACTTATCTTAACCCTAACCCCGCAACTACTATGTTAGCAACTCGCAACCAGCAAAAAAAAAAAATTATATCATTAAATAGAAAATGTAATTCATAATTACATCCCACTTATGTATTGAAATAAAAATTGTATCGTTCAATATAAAAACAAACTTACTTCAAGTTTCACTTTTTTTTTTTTTCGCTTTTATATCAGAAAAACCACGGAGAAAAGTGACATTTGAAGAACTCTTAAACCTGCGAAGAAGAGGCCACAGAACAAAAAGGATTCACCACCATTGTTGGTGGAAGTGATGTAGACTGCAACTTCAAAAATCCAGAAGAAGAAAATAAATAAAAGAAAAACTTGTAGAGCAATTGACCGCTAAAATATGAAAGGGGAAAACCGCCAATATGTTGAAAAAATGCGAAATTATGAAAGTGAAACTGTCATATAAAACTGCCAGAGGTTAAAAACAAACCAAAGAGCAAGATTTTAGTATAAAATTCCAAAAACCCCCTCATGACATTCATGTATTTTTTTGTCTATTTGATGAACAATGTATATAGCAAAGGACATAAGGATAATTTCTATATGTTTAAAAAAAGGAGTCCAACGCAGTAGTATTTTTTTAATAATAATAAATTTAATAATACCTTAATCAAATTGACGTTGTAGTTATTATTGGGATATAAAGCTTCTTTTTTATGAATTAAATGAAAAATTTTAAAGTTCACTAACCAACCATGAAATTTTGCTAAAGCTCAGATTATATTTGCAATAATTGACTCTAGAGCATCCGTGTTTGTTTGCCTATATAAAGCAAGAAAATTGACTTTGGGCAAATCTTCTTTTAAACTGTTGACAACTTTGGGCTTCTGAAATTCACCTGCAAACTTTCTATGGAGGAACCATCAACATCGACGTCCTCAGCCTCTAGCACCACTTCCATTACCGACCTAGACGAGGACGCTCTCTCTCACTGCGTTGATTACCTGACTCTCCAAGATGTATCCAACATGGCCATGTCTTGCAAGCACCTCCAACGCATCGCTTATTCCGACTCCATTTGGCACCATCTCTATAGGTACATGAACTCAGAACTCTCGTCTCTGCTTCTTTTTCTTTTCTTTTCCAAGTTGATTGCTTGAATTCTTCTGTTTCTTTTATATGGTTCGAGTTGGTTGATTGATTGATCGATAAAAGGATTTGAAGGTCTGTTGATTCTCAAAAGTTTTGGTTGATAAATAGCATGTTTGGATATTTTTAGGGCTGAATCAGTACCGGGGATATTGCTACTGTGTTTGGCAAAGATGAAAACAGTGGAAAGTTATGGTAATTGAAAGAAATATAAGGAAAATTTTATATCTGGGTACTTAAAATTAAAGTGGAAAAATGATAGAAATAGACGAAAATTGGTGGAAATATTCCACTTTTAAGGCTAATTTTGAGAGAAACCGGTGGAAATGAGTGAAAAGCATGCAAAATTATAAGAATACCCGAAAAAATGTTGCTTCGTTACAATATGTATATTTTTTTTGGCCGATAGCTTCTTTACAATATGAAAAGCAAAAATTTCATCTAGTTGCCGTCCGTTTCGATCTCAATAATCCAAATAAGAAATGAAACTTACTTTCTTTTATTTTTTTTTTTTACTATTCTATTTTTTCCTGCTTATTTCTGCCCATTTCCACTTTTTGTCAAACTCCGTGTTCAACTTGTCCTTCTTGCCTGTAGCTTAGTTCTTTTTATTTCTATATGCTAAAGTACATCGGACAAATAATCTAATCGAAATGGTATCCATCAGTTAATTGAATTTCCTCTGCAGATGAGGGGGATGGGAGTTCTTAATTGCATTTTGTCCTTATTTCTGAAGATGTTTCTTTATGCTGCAATGGACTTTTGCAGGAAGCAGTGGCCACAACAAGTACATTCTAGCTTCGTGTCTGGAGTTAGAGATGCGTATTTGGCGAGGCACTCTGCATTGCAGCAATTTAAGTTTGTAGATCCTTTAGTTGCTGACATCTATACGCAGACACAACCTTACAGTTCAATTTTATTAGACAGAAGGAATGTCATTCTTTCCCGGGTACTTTTTGAGTTTTCTCTACTTCTGTGCTATCAAACGTGCAAATTAAATTTTTCTCAAGGAAGATGTTCCCAGCTGAATTACATCGTCATGAAGTACTGAATAATGATGTTATTTCCACATCATTCTTTAAACCTCATTATAATATGATTTCTTTTTAGTTTCATATTGGGCAAACCAATTACCTCTCTATCATTTTTACATGCTTTAAACATACATGATCTTGCATCTGGGTTCCCTAGAAGACATGATGGTGGCTAATCAATACTCTGGTGAGTGTAGTGGATGGATTGCAGCACAGTTTTAAATATCTGTAAGGAATTGTGAAGCTACCCTTGATTATGTTTGAGTTGGCCAGAATAAAGTTTATGGCTGACAATGGTGGAAGCAAGACTAAAACTATGCTTAAATTGAAATTAACAATTGAAAGGCTAAGACTTGATACACGAAAAGCATGGTTCATACATAGCATCACTTAGACAGTTGTGAAAGTTGTGAGTGGGGCAAAAATTTTTGACTTTAGGTTTCAACTATTCCGTAAATATTCTGTACTCCCTTTTGGGTTATAGCGATGTTCACTTAATCCAACTATCTGTAGGCAATATTGACAAAAATGTGAATGCAATATGACCTGATGAATGAAGAAATTGCATAGTTAAAATTAGTTCTCCCATTGTAAGCGCACATCATATTGCTGCTGTGTGGAGCTATTTTCAGCTTGACCACTGGATCTTTTGGATTTTTCTATTGACACTAATCTACTTAAAAGTAAGCTAGCTAATGGAAATAAAGCACTGAGTTTATTTTTGAGAAGAGCTTTACACTAATCCAACCTCTGTAGTATTAGCTAACTCAGATTAGACCTTTATGAACAACAGGAGTAAAACCCATTGATATATTAGATACCCTTTTGCATAAGACCACATTCTGCATAACCAAAAGCTAAGCTGCATTATGAACCACAAAACAACTTACCTACAGATTTGACTATGAGACAAACACATCAACACAAGAACATACTGAAGTCTCGATTTTATAAATTAAACTATGTCTTTGAGAGGAAAACACCAGCAACTAAATATAGAGAAAGTTGACACTAAGTTAAATCCAGTAAATTCTACTTAAACTTGTATTAAATCGATTCGTATGAGCTAAAGATAGTTAAAACTTGTTATAGGGATAAAAACTATTTTAAAAGAAGTAAATCTAGACCTGTTTGCAGCTAGGCTTATACAATAGGATTATTTATAGTTGGTTACTCCATCTGCAGGCTCTTAAGGTTATATCTGAATATCAATCTCATGAGGTGACATTTGGACTTTGGACAAAGTCTTCATCTGCTTTCTGCTTGAAGGCTTTTTTCAGATGAAGTAATGGTTGTTTGAATCTCCCCAATGGATGTCAACTGTATGTCATTGACTGACATTTTTATCACAGGACACAGGAGACATGCATAAAACAGGGGATTGGGATCATTTAGATCTCATGATCCACGTTTGAACAATCCCATGCATGATCCATGTCTCTGCACTCTTGATGTCACTCTAGTTTTGCACTCATGTAGCTCAAAAGTGATTTTTTTGACCTCAATTCCTTGGTTCTTGGATTTCACACATTTCTTGCCCTATTATATTTGGTTCGTCTTAGTTTGGTCATTTTGGCATCTTATGCTTGTCGTTTCGACTGTTTGTCAAGAATCAGAAATAGATGGAAAATAAACACTTTTACTCATAAATAGATAAAATAAATTGGATGCAGATGAAAATCAGATAATCCAAATAGATCCTATATTGGCATACCGCACACATAACCACACACATAAAAAAAAAAAAGAAAAAAAAAGGAAAGAAAACAAGAAGATGAAAAAAAAAAAAAACCTAAAATAGGGGTAAAAATTATTTTGGGCATTTAACATGTATAAGCATGGTATATTTGATGGTTTTCACTTAACATTTGCTTTATTTTCTGTATACCTAGGGTTCGTTGGTGGAAATGCTTGACATGGATAAATTTTTGAGCGGTAGGGATTCTCTCATCATGCTAAATGATCATAAAGCAAGAATCACCTGCATGAGGTGAGGCTGCTGCAGCATTGATTACTTTCTTCTGGTTGCTAGTATCACAGTAGCGCACTCCTATCAATTATCGTACTTCTTCTGTAGACTTGTATCTGAGTTCCTTATTTTGTTCAATATTGCTGAGATTTTATGCTCTTTGTTGGTTCACGTAGCGCATTTGTTATTAGTTTGGTTTACTGCTGCAGTATTGATTACCTTCTTCGATTGCCAGTATCATAGCAGTGAACTCCTATAAATTATTAACCGGGACACTTCTTCTGTAGACTTGTATCTGAGTTTCTTCTTTGCTCAATATTGCTGAGATTTTAAGCTCTTCGTTTGTTCACAGTAATGCATTTATCAATGGTGAGGTTCAAGTTGTTATTTATAAGCATATACCAAACAAACGTGCACTGGTCAATTTTTGGATATTTTCTCTATGAATGCCATCCTGGTGGGATGTATTAGGTTGGCAATGTTCTATGGGAATACTTGCTTCTCTTTTTAATTTTAATCTATTGAGTGATTTGGGTTTGTTCCTTTTCCTTTAAGTGGGACATCACATCATTTGGTTATTTCGTGGTGTCACCAAAATGTTAGTTAAGATTTTTGCCCTTAGCATATGTGCTATGAAATGCTACTATGTGCTTCCTATTTCAGCTTTTATCAGAAGCATCGCCACCATGTTACTTAATAATTTTTGAGTCTTGTTTGTAAGTAAAAATTGTTGTGTTGGGGAATGATAGAACTATGCATTGTTGTGATCTGTTGGGGCTCTTCTTAAGAGTCTGTTATGCATGGGAAGAAATGATTGGCTAAAATGCGGGCCTACTGACTGATTTGTCTCTAATGATCAATTGCAGATTTTTGCTCTTGGTGACACCTCTTTGTTTCGAAGTGAGACTAAATGTAAAGAAATGTTCTAGTCACCTCAAGTTGTGATCATTCCATCCGGCTATGGTATAAGGTAAAATCACATTGGCCTAAATTTTAAAACGTTCACATCTCAAAGCTTGCATCAATCTTCTGGTCGTTTGAAATTAAACTCACATGTTTTATCTCTCTAAACTTTTTCTCCTTGATCCACATTTGTTCTTACTTTAAGATTGAAGTTACTTGCAAAAACAGGGTCACTGTAGTATGTTGGATGCTCTGAATTTTTCAGGGGGCATGCCAGAGGTGCTTGCGAGGTCATAATGGGCCAGTTTTGACACTTTCAGATAAATTATTAGTTGATGGAGATGGCAGAATCTTGGCAAGTGGAGGAGAAGATGGGACAATTCGTTTATGGTCCCTCACTTCCAGTGGTAAACGTGGTCGTCATGCTTTAAAAGCCACACTGCATGGTCATGAGAGGCCACTGAAATTGCTTTCGGTTGCTGGGTATGTGTTAATTGCTTTAGAAAATCTTATTTACTCATTGTTTTCTGCTTCTTAGTGGCATTCCTTTTGCCTCGATTTGCTCTGTAGCTGCTTCTCCTCTTCTCTCCTTCTTCTTCTTTTTATTTATTTATTTTTATTTTATTTTTCTCTTCATTCATGGACATGAAACTTGGAGCTCTAGAGTCAGTAAAAATGCATTATGTAAACTAAGTAACTTTTGATCCTCGCTTTTGGCTTAACTTTGATGTAATGGTTCTGCCTTGCATTGAATCCGGCCTTGCAGCCAAGAAAGTAACTGGCTTGACAAATAAACGATGATCTTCAACTATGAAGCAGACCGCATCTATTTGTTGAAGTGATGGAAGGTTTGGAAATTTTGTCGTCTCTTTGAGAGTTTTTGAGCCCAAAAGTTCCCTTGTCAATATGCTTGACAAATAAAACCCTGATGAAGCAATGTTGTGCACTGAGCAGTGGGCTCTCATAGTGGCACAAACAATGACCTGGTTATGTACGACTTAAGTAATGCAGGATTTCAAAGTCTCTGGTCCCATGGATCACCCTGTTATAGCATGATCCTCCAGGAACGCGCATTCCATTCCTACGTACTGCATACTTCTTGAAACCTAATGCTTCAATTATTTTGGTTACAATCCATCTGCCATATTGACAAACTACTCGAGCTTAGCTCAATTTTTACTTGAGTTCTTTTTGATAATTGAGCTCAAATTATTCGAGTAGTGTATTGAGTCAGCTCAAACTTCATAATATTTAGCTCAATAACTTTGTGAGCCTAATCAAGCTCCAATTAAGTATCATTTTTAATTGAGTCCAAGTCAAGTTGGATAATAATATTATTTTAATAAATCGAGTTTAATCGAGTCAAGCTTGAGTTTCTACAATGTCACTTTGAGTTGGGTTCGAGTTTAAAATTTTAAGTTCAATCAAGTTCAAGGTGAGTTCGAGTTTAAAAATTTTGAGTCGAGCTTAGTACCATATCATTTTTACTTGACTCGATTGCAGTCCTAATAAGTTGAAATGTATAATCCATCGAAATTCTATTGAGTCATATGTCTTAGTACTGTACAGTTTTTACTTGACTTGATTGCAGTCTTAAAAGTTGAAATGTATCATGCATCAAAATTCTATCGAGTCGTATTTCTTAGTTTTTTACGTATTCATGTGGATCCAGAGTCAATGCTGTTAATGCTTCTTATATGTGTGTTTTACTTCTAGGCATAAAACTTCTCTTTTGGTCTCCATCTCCAGGGACTCAAAGGTATTTTCTATTTAGTTAGGTCTATTTTTTTATGACATTATTGTTTAAATTTTTTCAATGAATATAGTCCTTTATTTTGTATGATATTCTAATAAATTGAAATGTGTAATGTTTGAATTCAATTCTCTACTGATTCCTTTCAAACTTCTTATTACTGCCTAGGGGTATTGGGGTTTGGATTTTTTATCATTAGTTATGATGTGCTCGTGAAATATTTTCTACTTTTTGTTGGGATTTTATTTTGATGATCATTTAATCAAAACATAAAGTGTGTTAATCATTTTTAAGTTAGTGAACCATGTAAAGATTGGCTGCCTTTTATTAACCAAAAAGAAAAAAAGATTGGCTGCCTTGATATCCGCTGAAGACTGATAGATAGAATTTTAGTCTTTCAAAAAGAAAAAAATGCTTACACATATATTTATTTCTCCACATATTTTGCTATATAAGTTTTTCAATAACAAATGTGGTATCTGACATTTTGGGTTTTTAATAGGTTAGAGTTTGGGATACAACTGTGTCATCTGTAGGCCGTTCTTCCTGCTGTGTAGGAATGATTACTGTTCCTGGTGCTCCAGTAAGTATGAGGTGTCATGAAGCTTTGCTTTACATTGCATCCGGTTGCTCTGTTGCTGTGATTGACTTAAGGACCATGCAAAAAGTAAGTAATATGGCGGTTTCTCCATCAAAGCTGTATGCTTTTGAGATTATGCCAGAGAAACACTTGGTCTGTGCGGGTGAAAATGGAAGGTAAGACTTTTGTCATCTATTTCTGGTTTAGATAATCATTCTTTAGTAAAGTTATTGGATGGGAATCATGATGTTAGGTGGAACATTGATGACGTCCTTCCCTGCTTATCTTAGCTATTTGCGTAATCATACCTTAATTATAGTGATTATATCATAGGGTACATTATACAAAGAATTAACATTTGGGGTTAAGTTTAAATAAGGTATCAATAATTTAAATAGTTAGAAAAAGTAAATCAATGTTATACACAATGGTGTAAATAAGGTATTAATGTTTTAAGTGGTTAAAAAGAAAGGATTGCTTACCCAAAAAGAAGAAAAGGGATCAATGTTATGTAAAGTAGTACAAATAATGGATCCTTTTTCAGTGTTTATATGTTGTCTACTTAAAATGTTGATTTCATTTCATAACTACTTAAAATGTTAGTATTTTATTTATACTACTTAAATAGTGTTGACTCCTTTTCTTAATTTAAGGTGTAATATAATCTTATATCATAATGTTTGGTTGGACTCTAAAACTTTGAGGAATCTAATAGGTTCATAGTGGTCCTTGTGAGGATTCCACAATGAGGCTGAAGCTAGGATGTATGGCATGATTTTTCATCTTGGTTAGAGAAGTTTTCTGCCTCAATCATTTCCTCTGCAAGCTCTCTTTTTTTTTTTTTTTGTGAAATCATTCTTTTGCCTGAGTTTGGGTCAGAATGTTATGAGATTTAGCATGTCGTGAAAATTTGAATTACCTCAGGCTCAGCTCATTCCAACGTGAGATCCTCCTTTGTTATTGACTCCTTAAATTATACAGTGATTCTATATCAATTGGAATGGGAAACTGTATTGCATGATTTGGTCATATGAAGTTAAGTAATTGCTATGAGATTAACAAATTCTTTTCCATAAACGCATGATCTTACCCCAAAGCACCAAAATGGTTATGTATTTTGAGAAGTACATACATTAATCAGTCAGTTGTATTTAATTTAATTTATTGAATAATAATAGCTTTTTTCTTTGGTCATGAATTCTAGTAGCACTTGAATCAAAGAGGAGTGTGCTGTAGCTTGTAAAATGCTCTCTGTGTTATCAAACTGACTAACTTTCTACTGCTGGAAAAGAAGTTTTTGTCCAGCCATTGTGATTTTAAAATCGACAATATTTTGTTTTACAGGGCAGTTTTATGGGATGTGAGGAAGAACCAAGACTCCATAAACCCCAGGCCAGTAGCTGAGTTGGATGGGCACAATGGTCCAGTGGCACACTTGTTTATGGACAAATATAAAATTGTTACTGGAACCTTAGATGATGTCTGGATCAACGTTTGGGAAACTGATAATGGTAAGCGCACAAATTCATTGATTTGTTGTAGTCCAGATGAAGTGGGTTTCATGTTTGGTTGTTCTGCCACGGCTGTCAATGGTAGTAAAATTATCACTGCCGCACATGGTACAGCGTCGGGGCTTTTACGATATAGGGACTTTGCAAATGCAAGTTGTCCTGTTCCGGTGTGTGAAAATCCTCCCACGTCAAAATTTTGGAATGCGGACTCAGAGTCATACTCCGATTCAGATTCAGATGTCTGAAATGGCTCACCATCATTACTGAAAAATTCTTGTATGATCTATGTTTTATTGCTTATCCCATCAATGATATATTTATCTTCTTTAATAATTAATCTTCCTCCCCACCCCCCGGTATGTACACAAACACAAGAGTTTTCTTAGCAACACAATTTAAGTGGTCCAACCATTGTCCATCTCATTGGTGCCACCGCAATGTGTATGACCCCATTGGGAGATCTTGCCTGATCTAGGGTATCATAAAATCTTTTTACTACAGCGATGGTCTATAGAAGGTAAAATGTGATTCAATTTAAGGGCCAGATTAAAACCGAATTGCATTTTACAGTAGATCCACATGATACCATTTGATTGATAATCCTTGTACCAAACTAAAATAAGCAGTTGCGGGGTGATCATAACAATTTAAAACGCCCCAAACAATTTAGAGCGGCTTGACGTGGTTCCCAATGGTCAATGCCAGTTTAAAAAGCTCTCTTTTGTTTTATATTGTTTTGCTTTTCCTGTCTTTTTTAATCTCTCTCTCTCTCCCCCCTCTAACCTTGTACTATCTGCAATTGTTGTATTTGAACAAACCATGTCCAAATAAATTGAATTTTGGCTTTAGACTTCATTATATGTTATTATAAAGAAAATATCAGATTCGTTTACTTGTGAAATCATCTAAAAAGAGGTACGATTGCTAAAGCTTATACACACACATACATATTAGAATTAGATAAATAGGTATGAATGAAAATAAAGCATAAAAGTGTAAAGATCTTTTTCTATACAAGTCATTTTTGTGACCCCTTCGCATAAGGCGATTATGTACATTTCAAAAAAGTGTTATAAGATAAAGTTTTTGCTAACTCAGTATTATGAATTGAATATTTTGAATCATTAGGTCAATTGCACATGAATATTCGCATAGATCTTCGAAAGATATCGTCTAATGTTTTTCTTGATTGTGTTTTGTGGTTTTTTTTGGGTTTGATTCTAAATATGTATTTATATTTAGCATTGAATTAAAGAAAAAAAGGATTATAATGAATTTTATATTTTGGGCCGTTAGGCCAATAGATCTTCAAAGGATATCTTATGATTTTCTTAATTTTGTTTTATGGTCTGATTTGATTTGATTTGATTCAATATATGGTTTTATATTTATTACTACATTATGGAATATCAGGAAGATAGATGGTGTATATTCTATTGTTAAATGATAGTATCCTATGATAAGTTTTCACCCACTTAATATTACTAATAAAATATTTTGAATTAGGGCAAATGTAAAATTTGGTATCTGAACTTGTAAGAAAATTGAATTTAGTATCCTAAATTTAAAGTGATAAATTTAATATTCGATCAAATTTGTGACTATTTTCACTACCTTCTTAGTAACATTTGCCCTATTTGCAGATGCAAAGATGTAGTATATGATTGAATTTTTCCTAATACTCCTAATGTTATTTAGTACGGATAAAGTGTTTCTTTTATGTTAGGAAATAAAGCAAAATAGTATCAGTGAGGTAATAAAAATAGCCATGAAAACTTAGATCGGGTATTAAATCGATGACTTAAAAATTTAGATATTAAATTAAATTTTCGTATAAAGTTTAGATACCAAATATGATATTGAATTATTAAGTCAGTGGCACACGACTCTTCATATAGATTTTTAAAAGATATCGTCTTAAACTATATAATATAATGAAAAATCTTTGGTCCAGGCACAAAACGGGACAAAATCAAGTATGTTAGTTGAAAATTGCGTACAAGATGATCACAAAATCATATTTCGGGTTTCAATCAAGGTAGTTGTGCATTGGCACACCTTTGACTATTCCTTTGCTTTCAGTTGAGCTGGCTTAATTTCTTAATTTGCTGTGAGAGACGAGTGCCGCCAGGGCGTCGAAACAACCAACATCAATGCCATCACAATCACTAATTCACTATTGAGTTGCGTATGTCATAAAACAATCAGTGTAAAGCAAGCACAATTTCTTTGTATTTGACGCCGATGGATTGAATCTCAAGTCATGTGGATATGCTCAAAGATGGTCGATGTTTGATTTTCTCCGTAAGAAGTAAGTTAAGAGATAATAACTATAGCCATAAACGAGTTGAATTCAAAGATATACTGCAGAGTTTGATTGAAAATTTCAAACTCAAATTTGATTAAATTTTGCATTTCATATTTGTTTGTGGGCTTAAAATATATTATTATATTAATATTTATTTAGGCTTGACTTCTGAGCTAAGTACTAGAGCCTAATGAGTTCGGTTTATTTATTAGAATGATTTAGAGAGATTTGACTTGGTACGTTTTAAATAAGGATCACTAGATTAGTCAATTCGTATTCATCCTCTCTCAGGTAAGCTAATGCACATAAAAAGAGATTTGTTTTGATCCATAGTAAGCTCATTCAAATAAGTGTGAATTGAGTTTGCTTCATCTTATTTGTCAATCATTAGGATAACATAACGATCCTCATCTACTCTAAACACCTGTAAATACTCAGTCGCTCATACTTGTTTTCAATATTTATAGAGAGAAGATAAAAAACATTTTATAGAGGAAGTTCTGCTTTCTAGAATCAAACAAATAATTGAGATGAACACCACTCCAATTGCTATCATTTAAATTACTCAAAAATTGTAAGGTTGACGCATAAGATTCATTCAAACTCTCTTGCTAGCCAATTATGCATTTAAGATATTGATATTGCTCCTTCTTTCTCTCAATCGTTCTTTCCAAGTCATTCCATTAAATGTCACTTTTTTATTAACACTCTGAAGTCATGTGCAAGGTATGAGGTTCATGTGACACGTATGTAATCACTCTAGGAAAAATCATATACCTATGATGTTTAAGCTCCACTCAACACTTAGCAAGTCGAAATAGACTTAATTAAACTTATTTTATTTCAATTTTTTTACCCTTTAAAAAAAATCACACTTTATTTCTACTCGAATTTGGACTAATATGTTGTCTCTACTCAACCTTTGTTAGACTCGAGAGTTAGCCAAACTAAATGTTATGAAGTTGAGGTTGGATAGATAACTAGCTCATGTAGCTCTAAGTTGACTTGATTTAAATGTTGTCGGATTATATTATCCAAATTTAAGTAGATTGCAAGTAGCTAAAGCTAATTTGCACCTTTAAGAATAACCCTCTTCAGATTAATTAGTTCAAAGGTGTTCTTCTAACAATCATCAAAACTTTTTACACATGACAGCCATAAAAAAGAACTTTTGTTTTCATATTTTTATTATAAAATTGATTTTAAAATTTTCATCTTAGCATTTTTGGTTTTGTAATTAATATTAAATCTTTTGAATAAGGATCAAGTCTTTGAATTGGAACGTCAACGCCAGAGATATCGAATTAGGAAGATCTCACTCAAACAGATATATGCAACATCAAACATTTCATACTAAATCTCATTATATAAAATATCACATTGCAATATGTTGTACAATTCAATACAAACACATAATGCTCATACGTAATATGTTTCATCCAAATGGGTAAATCGGGGATGAATTTATTTGTCCAAATCTTCCTGCAGCAAGAAAATTATTCAACTTAGGCAGAGAGCCACACGAAAATGCACCATGTTGAGGCTCGATTTTTTAAATTCTAGTTTAATTTCTGTTATCCAATTTATATCAAATCCAAAGCCATTTAACATAAACCCTCAACTAAGAATTAAAATAAATTTAATTATTTTTTTAAAAAATTGAAATTACCATCCGACTAAAGTTGGGGAAAAAAATCAAATTAGGATCAATAAATAGATTGATCCTAATTTAGCTATTGATCAGTGAAAAATTACCTTTTTAAAACAATAACCAAAATTTCATGAGTCCTAAGGCTATCTATTTATCACATTTGATTCTCTAATAATAAGGCGTTCCTTTTAAAATTTACTACTATTTAAGATATATATAGAGTATTCATCTAATTCATCAAAATTTACAAACAAAATATATTTACATGCAATTACCAATTAATTTACACAAAACAATAATATTTATAAAAATTGTCTTGATCACAATAAAATAAAAAAAAATTCACATACTAAGTTCTCAATTAGGTACCTATGTACCTGCTATTCGAGATCGAACATTACGTAGTTTTTTAGGAAAATTCTTAGTATGTTGGTGATTTTTAATTTTTGAAATCTCTTCGCTTCAAGTTCATTAATTTTTATTAGTTTGCTAAAATTTGTTATTTTTGGTGATATAGACCCTAAAAATTTATTGATATTGGTACTTAAAGATTGTTTGGAAATTTTCTATACCTTTCTAGTTGCCTAAAAAACAAAAAATTGAATCGAATCTTGACAATTAAGGAAACTTTTATATTGACTTTTTAGCCTCATTTTGACCTAACCCTAAATTAATTTGCAAATTTGGTATCAAATGAAAGTATTTTGCACCTACTTTGTAATTTCACCATCAATTTAGTGAAATTATAGAGCTAAAGTGGTTGAACATGGCCTTAAAGTGAGCTTTGTGGCGTGTAGGGCGACTAGAGGAAGAAGATGAGCTAATGTCATCATGGCGTGGCACACACCTGGGCTTATCACAAGCTACCACGTGTCCTTATTTCTGGAGTAAAATAAAAGACAATTCACGCCTTTGCCAAGATTTAAATCTAAGATCTCTCATGTGTGCATGTGTGACCTAACCATATGGACTATTAACCTATGCCTTGCTCATGTTTGTATAGAATATTATCTTAAAACTTAAAGTTTAGACCCATTTAAATTAAGGATAAAATACACCAAAAGGTTGCAATGTTTAGGAGTAAGTTCATTTAAGGTTATAATGTTTCGAGTGGTTTATTTGAGGTCATAAAGTTTAGAGAAGTGAGTCAATTAAGGTTTTTATTGACACATGTCACAACTTAGCGAATCTTCTGAGTTTTAGTTAAAATTTTCTCCTATTGACACGTGCCAATGGTGATCTTAATTGACTTATTTCCCTAAATATTATGACCTCAAATGAACTTACCTTTAAATGTTGTGATCTTCCAGTGTAATTTACCCTTTAAATTAATTAACCTGTGACAAGTTATTTAAATGGATCTTAATCTATATATGTAATAAAATTACATCAAATTAAACCCAAATAATTTTTCAAGGCTTATAAAACCAAATTTTCATGAATCAAAATGTGGTGTTTTTGGTTTAATACAATATTTTATATTTGTTACATACTAAAATATATACATACATACATATATATAAGCTTTGATGGGCAAAAGTTGGGTGTCTACAACTATCCCTCTTTGTGGTAAGGTTTGTCAAAACCATATCACAAAGATAAAGAGAGACCCCATTTTTTCTTTGATGAGTTTGGAAACATACTTAAAGGTCCGGATTCATTGGAGTTGGTGATCAAATATTCTCTTGCAAGCGCTCCTTGAGATAGTAGATACTAAATTTGATTGCCTTGGGCTGGCGTTGGATTTGGGTTGGTTATCTAAATTCTTCTTGATCTCGTTATTCTAAAGTTGATCGCACTCTGTGAGCTGGCATTTTTTTTCTTGGTTTGGCGCTTTAGAGCTATCATTTTTCTTAGATTAGCACTTCTTGAGCTATCATTTTCTTAAATTAGTAGTTCTTGCGCTTGCCTTTCTAAATTTGATCATGCTCTTTAAGCTAGCATTTCTTCATAGTTGGATGCTTATTAAGCTAACATTTTTCTTGGATGGGTGCTTCTTGAGATCACCTTTTTTGAATTTGATCGTGCTCTTCGAGTTGGCATTTTCTTCTTGGTTCGGTGATTCTTAAGCTATTTTTTTTTTTAATTTGATCATACTCTTTGAGTTGGCATTTTCTTGGTTTGGCGCTCCTTCAGCTGACTTTTTTCTTAGATTTGTGCCTCTTAAACTTGCCTTTCTAAATTTAGTCGCGCTCTTAGAGCTAGCATTTCTTGGTTCAACACTTCTTAAGCTGACTTCCTTCTTGGACTAGCACTTCTTAAGCTTGCCTTTTTGAATTTGGTTGTGCTCTTTGAGTTAGCATTTGAATCAGGCTAGCACACCTCAAACTGGTCTCTACTTAGTTGGTATGCTTCTTAAGTTGGTTATTTCTTGACTTAACTATGATCCTTTAACAACCTTTTGATTTGGGTTGGTACTCCATGACCTATTTTTTCTTTTTTTTTTTTTTAACTTGACTGCACTTCTTGGGTTGGCTTTTGATTTGAGTTGGTGCTCTTTAAGTGAGTAGTTATTGAATGATTGTGCTCCTCGAGCTACCTTTTTTCTTGGGTTTGTGCTTCTTGAGCTGGCACTTTGGTTGGCTCATGTTGATCACCTGAAAATCAATTCTTGCAAGGGTGTGTAGATTAAGATCTTACCAAGTTCTTACAGAAGCCCCTAACTTGTAAACCATCTTATGAAATCACTAGGTTTTATTTGTCTGACTCGACAACTTTAGAGGATAATTGGGGCTCTTTTTGATATTCATAAGATAACCAAAGTTCTTAAGTAGTTTTTTTTTCCTCTCTATAAGATAACTAAAATTCTTGCTTCAAGTCTAAGCATTTTCTCTTTCTTTGAATATGTCAATTTATTCTGAAAGATTTTTCTATTCCCAAAGCATTTGCCTTTAAAAATTTGGGCCCAAAAGCTCTAACTAAAAAATACTCATCTTTGAAAGGTTGGAGTGAAGGCTCTTGTCAAAAATCTATTCTTTGGAAAATTGCTATCAAGCAGGGACCTTATGAGTTTCATAAATTACAAATAAGTAAAGGCTTGCCCCATTGATCACTCAATTCCACCTTAGGCTTATTAAATGAAACTTTCATAGATTTCGGGGTAACACTCATTGTCTTTTAAATTCAGGACATATAGTCTTTAAGCTTGGGTAAACGACTTTTTAACTTAAGACAAATGATGCCCTGATGATTTCTTTCCTAAGAGATAATTATTTATTTCAAATTGTCTAGTCTAAGAGGCCTTCCTGACATTATCTTAGGCTTATTTTGCTTTTAACTTGGATTCCAAAAATCAATGTCCAACTTGTAAGTGATACGCCTTTGTCAATCTATCAAGTCTTTCTTTGAGTTATAATGTAGGCTTTTGTTTATTGGCTTGAACAAGAAGATCTTATGTATAGGTCTTTTGAAAAAATTATCCTTTGAGTTTACAAGTCAAGAACTCTTGGGAAACTAAAAATGGGCTAGTTCTTAGTTTCAAAAGCATTAATAAATCAATTCCAATAATCAAAAGAGCCTCTGTAGGACGGTTTTGTGGGCAGACTCATAATTATGTTATGGACTTTAGGTATTAATGCAAGAGTTCAAATGTTTGTAGGCTTTGAGTATATGTGTCCATTTCTAGTGATCTTAGGCTTTGAATAGGTGATTTTGACTTCCAAAATGTGTCTGCTTTTTTTGTGATTCAAAGCCTTGAACCCCCCAATTTTGGTTTTAGGCACATTCAATTTGACTAAGCCTCCTCTATCTTTCTTTCCTTTCCTTTTCCTTTTTCTTTTTCTCCTTTTTTTTGTTTTTTTTTTTTTAATGAGGAGCTCAAGGTGATTTTTATTTGACTCATTTTCATTGGATAGATTGAAGAGTTGGAGTGTGTGGATGGTGTATTTAAAGTTGAGCCTCTTCTTCTTTTTAAAGAAAATGACTTATCAGTATCAATTGACTACCCTTGAATTGGTGGCACTTGGATAAGCATAGATTAGTTCATCATTTTCTCTAGATTAATGACCCTAACCTTCTAATTGCCCCATTATGGGGCACCCCACAATAATCATTTTGTCTTAAAGGAGTTGGCGATGGGAAAATGAATGCCTAGTAGATTTAGGACATCAAAATGAATGCCTAGTGTCATTTTGACCTATGTATCAAATTCAAGACAGACCTCCTTTAAGGAATAGGCTCATATCCTCAATTTGATGTCATTCTAGTCTCAAGTGTTTAAGAGTTAGTGTTTAGGCTTGGTTTGCCTCTTGTCATCCTAGACTTTCAAAATAATGATTATCTTACTTAGTTCTCAACCATCCTCATTGCTTATTTGTTGTCCCAAACTGATCATTTCACTTGATGCCCCTTATATAAGCTCACAAAAGTGCCCCCATTTATTGAGTAATCAAGTCCTCTTGTTTGCTCTCTAGTTTTAATATTTTGGATTTATGGAAACCTTTGGCATAGAGTGCATGATCATTAGATCTCATTTTAGACTAGCCTGCTTCTTTTAAAATTTTTCCTTAATGGTTGTAAATGATCCTTGCTTGTTAACATATTTCAAAAAAAAAATATTTTCTTCTTTTTTTGAACATTTTCTTTTTAGGAAACCACGTTTTGAAAAATTATTTACAAGTGATAAGAGAACTTATAAGAATATTTTCCACAGATTAACTATGATTGATAAATTTATGGGAATTATTTAGACAATATTTACATTGACAAATACTTATAACCTAAAGTAAAAACTTACAAAGATGATTTTTTTTTCTCCTAAAGGAACTTATTAGAAAAATGATTCATATGGGATATTGACAAGTTTTCTAAGTTTATATAAAACTTAATTGGAAAATCCTTGAATGTATATTCAGAAGGGATAATCTTTATCATTTACAGTCCCTGAATGCTTTACTAACTTAGCAATAAAAAGAGATGCCAAAAAGGAAAAAAGATTGAATAATAATGTAGCTTCAAGCTTCAAATAAAATGGTGATATCTTATTAATTTTCCAAAGTCAAGTACATCTCTCAAGATCTTAAAGGACAAAGGAAAAGCATATTCATAAGTACTCAAATCTCAAACTGATGAGGATGAATTCTCATGTCCTTCTTGCCGAAGCTGACTTTGGAGCCTCTGGATGACTTTTCTAACATGTGCTAACTCTTCATATTGTCTATCGATGATCTCTTCCAATCTCCCATTCTAGCTTTCCTCTCAAAACAATATCTTTTTCTTCTTTCTTACCCCTTCATGTTTTGCACTTTCTAAGAAGTTAAAGACACACTTCTTGGTAAGTCCACAAGCTTGCCATACTTTGTCAGTCCTTAACTGCTCTTCAACCTTAAGTATTTCTTTAACTCCTCTTTCTTCTAACGTCATTTTGATTGTCATTAGATGTCCTCACTTATCGGCGAGGGTTAGCATGTTATCTTGGTAGTCTAATGTAAGATTTGCAAGGGACTTAGAAAATAGAAGTTCCCGCATACTACCAAATTGTCTTGCTAAACTAGCTGGATAGTATCCAGTGCACCTTGTGATGCCAATCAAAGAGACACCCTCAAAAGGGGGGCATTAAGGAATGACCTCAACGGTATTGCACCAATTAACTTTCCATTTAACATCTCTCCATTCTATCTTTTCAAGAGCTCGATCCACTTTTATATATCATCATTTTGCAGTACTCTTACTTGGTGGGCAAAGTGATAGATCACATTTGTATGACATGACCATGATGCTCTTAACATATCTTCTTCAAAAGCTTTAAGGTGGCTAATGAACAATATAATTAGTAAAGTCGATCCACCTTTGAACATTCCATGTGATTAGTGTTTTACATAGCTTAGGGACCTAAACTATTCAACCAGGACTATAGGGACAAAAGATTTCTCATCTAAAAATTGGGAAGTTAACTCCACTACCTTATAGTGGATGCATCTTCTCTTTTTTCTGAAGAGGATGGTACCAAACGTGGCTAAAATGAAAGCTATAGGTCTCAAAAAAGCCAACAAGAGATTGAAACATTTTAAAAACAATTTTAAATTTTTGAAAAGTTGAATTAAAATCACTAGTATTTTTGTTGTTTTTAAAAGAAATTAATGCACGTGATAAGCACAAAATCTATAACAAAAATTAAAGTGCACAAAAGTATAGGAGATGACAATTTATAAAAGTTCCTCCTTGTGAGCTAGTCCTTTCTTCCAGCTCCACTGCTGAGGATATGGTCTTCCACACAGGTTGTTCCATTAATCCAATAGCAAAGAAGAATTACAATCACTAATAACTCTTGCTTTATCTTTCTGGCCTATCACTTAGCTATGCACAGACTACAAGACTATGTTAGCTAACTTCTATGCACAGTTAACTTCAAGAAAAGCTTTAAGCTTATGAATCAAAACTGAAGCACATGAATTATCAGGAAAAGGTCAAAAAGTCTGTTGCATTCAAGGTTGTTGAGCAAAACATTGAGACAGACAAAGAATTAGATAGCGAGGAAGACAATGATGATTTAACCCTTCTAGTTTGAATATTCTCAATATTAGTCAAGAAGGTAAACGTTATGATCGATCTGAGCATTTTACCTCTAATCAATCTAAGTTTGGTCTAGGAAAAGTATTTAAAGAAAAGGAAAAAAAAGAAGGAAAAAAAGAAAGAGATCGTTTGCTTCAAATGCAAGAAGCATGGAACGTATGAATGTCCTGTATTAATAAATAGGATGGAGAAGTACAAGAAGAAACAAAAAGCATTAATGGCAACTTGGAGGGATCTTGATGAATCAAATGTTGAGTCGGACGTTGGCTTACACAATGAAGAAGCAGCAAATCTTTGCTTCATGGCTTAATCTGAGGTATTTTCTAAATCTGAGAGTGATACGCCTAATAGTTTTAGAAAACAAGTTAAACAACTCTTAAAGGCTCTATTTAAAGAAAATGAAAAGATTGAATATTTGAAAAATGAAAAAGAAACAATATGCCATATTAATCAACTGTTGCTTGATGAAAATGATATTCTCAAAAATGATATTGAAGTTTTACATATATATAACAAAAGTCTAAGAGAAGCTTAAGATATGTTAGCAGTTGAGAATAATAATTTAAAAAAGGAAATTAAGGAGCTTAAAGTAAGGATTGATGTTGTTTTAAAAGATTTGAGTTCTATGTTTACCAAGTTTTCTAAAAGTGATGAAAAATTACAAAAGTTAATATCATCTCAAAGATTAGTTAACTCAAAAGAAAGATTAGGATATAATAAGGTTAAGTCTTCAAATCAAGTTAAGAAAACAATCTTTGTTAAAGGAAGAGAATCGGTCACTAAAGTGAATATTGATACAAGCAAGAAAGAAAATAAAAGTAATCATGCGAAATCAAATAAAGATACTGCTCATAAAGAAAGGAAAGTCAGTAAGTATTACAGACAGAACTATAGACAGAGTTACAAACAGAACTATAGACAAAATTACAGCAGAACTATAGAAGCAATAACAGATGATATTATGGAGGTTATATCGGATCGTACTGTTATCAACAAAATATGATGAACTCATATCATTATCAGTTGAGACCATATCGATATCAGAGAAGGCCAGTAAGATCTAACACTTATGCATGTTGCTTTTGTAATAAGTATGCACATATAGAAAAATATTGTTATTACAAAAATAATAAGCTCAACTAACAATAAGTAAAAAATAAAAATAACATGAGCTTAAATTATAGTGGGCCCAAGTTGGTATGGGTTTCCAAAAAGGTTTGATTATTTCGTTTTGAATGCAAGAACACAAAACAAAGCTAAAATAATAGTGGTAACTAGATAGTGGGTGTTCACGACATATGTCAGGAGATATTTCGCTATTCACAAATCTAGAATGGAAGAATGGAGGTCATGTCAAGTTTGGAGATAACAATAAAGGAAAAATAATAGCAGCTGATACTGTAGGCTTTTCCTCTAGTACAATTGAGAATATCTCTTTGGTAAGGGATCCGAAACACAATCTTTTAAGAATTAGTCAACTCTGTGATAAAAGATACAAAATGATTTTTGGAAAAGACAAAGTAGAAGCTATTGAACAAAATGGAGAAAATTTTTTTCAAGGTTTTCAAAAAATGAATATTTATATGGTTGAACCAGCAAGAGTGGATGTTGAAAGATGCTTCTTAACTATAAATGACAATTGTTTTGTTTGCATAAAAAACTTGGACATGTTAATTTTTTACATCTAGGAAAGCTTTCAAAAAACAAACTTTTTATTGGTTTACCATACATTTCTTTTGAAGATATTAAATGTGACGCATGTTTGCAAAATAAAATGGTTTTCACTTCTCAAAGATAAAAAAATGTTATTTCTATGAAACGACCATTAGAGCTTTTACATCTAGATCTTTTTGGTCCAACAAGAACTTTGAGTTTGGGTGGAAATAAATATGGTTTAGTTATAGTTGATGATTTTTCACGCTTTACATGGGTTTTATTTCTTAAAAACAAAAGTGATACATTTGAAGCTTTTGAAAAATTTTCAAAACAATTACATAATGAGAAAGGTTTTTCAATCATAAGTTTAAGAACTGATCATGATAAAAATTTTGAAATTAAAAGTGTTATAGATTTTTGTGGGAAAAATGGTATAAAGCATAATTTTTCTGCTACTCCACAACAAAATAGAGTTGTAGAACAAAAAATAGAGCTTTACATGAAATGGCTTGAAGCTTGCTAAATGAAAGTAATGTAGCTAAATATTTATGGGTTAAAGTAGTATCTACTTCTTGTTACATCTCTAACTGTGTTTATGTGAGACCTTTCACATAGAAAACAACTTATGAAATGTACAAAGACAGAAATTCAAATGCATCATATTTTCACATATTTAGGATGAAATGTTCCATAAAAAAATCTGGATGAATTCTTGGTAAATTTGATGAAAGAACTAATGAAGGAATCTTTCTTGGTTATGTGAGACCTTGCACATAGAAAACAACTTATGAAATGTACAAAGGCAAAAACTCAAATGCATCATATTTTCACATATTTGGGACGAAATGTGCCATCAAGAAATCTAGACAAAGTCTTGGTAAATTTGACGAAAGAGCCAATGAAGGAATCTTTATTGATTATTCAAAATCTGGTAAGGCTTTTTGTATTTTTAATCTAGTACCTAGAGTAGTAGAAGAATCTATAAACATTATGTTTGTTGATAATCCAATTATAATTGATAATGATGATGATACCGTAAATGAAAATAATAAGAATAACTTTTTAAATCATCAACAAGCTATACAAGATATATATGGTTGTAGTACCTATGGAACATAAAAAGGAAAGTTTTTTAGATAGGCAAGTAGACAGTCAAATAGACATTTCAATAGAAGGTTTGTTAGACGATCACTTAGACAATTTACCAAAAGGTACTACTGAACCTAAACAGGTAGCACCCGAATCTTCTAAATCTTGGAGATTTAAATCATATCATCCACTAAATCAAGTGCTTGGTAAAATAGATTCAGGAATTAAAACTAGATCAAAGTTACAAGAGGTTGAAAATCATTTTGATTTATTATCTGAAATTGAACCTAACAGTGTGAATGAGGATTTGATAGGTAGTAACTGGATTAATGCTATGCAAGAAGAGTTAGCACAATTCCAAAGAAATCAGGCATAGACACTTGTTACAAGACCAAAAGAAAAATATATTATTGTAACAAAAAGGGTGTTTAAAAATAAACTTGATGAACATGGTAAGATAGTTAGAAATAAGTCAAGGCTTGTAGCCAAAGGGTATTCATAAGAAGAAGATATTAATTTCGATGAAACTTATGCTCCTACTGCTATATTAGAAGCTATTAGATTATTATTAACATATGCTTGTTATAAAGATTTTAAACTATTTCAAATGGATATACAAAGCGCATTTTTAAATGGATATATAAAAGAAGAAGTGTTTGTTGAACAACCCCAGGATTTGAAGATCCATCTAAAGAGGATCATGTTTTTACATTACAAAAAGCTCTTTATGGTTTAGAACAAGCTCCAAGAGTTTAGTATGAAAGATTAAGTGAATTTTTTATTAAAAACAATTTTCAAGAGGAAAGGTTAACACAACTCTTTTCATTAAAAATTATGATAATGATATTTTAGTAGTACAAATTTATGTAGATGATATAATCTTTAGCTCTACTAATGAAAAATATTGTAAGGAATTTTCAAAATTAATGCAAGCTGAATTTGAGATGTCTTTAATGGGAGAGCTGAACTTCTTTCTTGGATTGCAAATCAAGCAAACTCCAGAAGGAATATTTATTCATAAAGAAAAAATATCCTAACCAAATACTTTAAAAATTTGGATTTAAAAGTGTCAAAGGAGCTGCTACTCATATGTCAACTTCATTAGGGTTAGATATTGATTTCTTGGGCAAAAGTGAATGAGAGCTTAATTGGATTTTTGTTTTATATAACTACATCTAGACCAGACATATTATTTGTTGTTTATGTGTGTGCTAGGTTTCAAACAAATCTAACTAAACACATTTAAAAACTATCAAAAGAATTTTTAAATATATATCTTGCACTACAAAATTAGAAATTTGGTATCATAAAAATCAAAATATTGATTTGATAGGATATTTAGATGTTGATTATGCAGGCTGCAAGATAAACAAAAAAAGTACTCATGGTACTTGTTAATTTTTAAGGGACAAACTAGTATATTGGTCTTCCAAGAAACAAATTTTGTTGCCCTATCAATAGCTAAAGCAAAATACATTTCAATTGGAAATTGTTGTGCTCGAGTTTTGTGGATTAAACAACAATTACGTGATTATGGTTTTACTTGTAAAAATATTTGAATAAAATGTGATAACACAAGTGCTATTAATCTTACTAAAAATCCAGTTCATCATTCTAGATCTAAACATATTGAAGTAAGGCATCACTTTATAAGAGACCATGTTAATAATGGAGAGATCAATATTGATTTTGTCATTACTAAATTTCAATTAGCTGATGTTTTTACAAAACCTTTAGACAAAAATCGATTTAAATTTATTATAAAAGAAATTGGTGTATGTTTTCCTTTATGTTAAATGTTCATATATTAATATAATTTTTGGATAAACTTAAATAAAGAGGAGGATTCACACTTATCTAGCCGTTATCTTAAACCATACGTGTACCAACCACCAATATAACCCTTTTCAAATATCAAAAGGCAATTTTCCTCCTTCATTTTAGGTGCTCAAAAGAAACCTATCTCTACCACAAACCCTAATCTCTTTTCAAATTGTGGTAACCGAAAATCATCTAAATCTTCTACGATGTTATCTTGTTCTAAAAGGAATGAAAAAACCATCATAGAAATTCAAAACAAGGTTCTTCATAGTCTCTAAACCATGAAATGTCTCTAGAGGAAAATCTTCATGGCGAAGACAAAGGATCTTCGACAAAGTCTAGTAAATCAGATGATAGTGCTTTAGAGGAAGTGGCAATAGACTTTGATTCCAGAAGTGAGAAGGAAGTTTCGGCAGAGGTTTCGAAGGGAAAACAAAAGGTAAAATTTCGAACTAGGTTTTCTTGGAAATTTGTTCTGCTAAAAGGAAAGATCATGGATAGTATGACTCTAGACTTAGATTTTTTTATTATTATTATTAAAAATGGGTTTCATGTTGATGAAATGCTGGATAAGATTGGGTACAAGAAGTTATGTACCTTGAAGTGTATTGTGTATGGGGAAGTCATTATAGATTTTCATGAAAACCTAGACTCCAGAACAAAAGATAAGGTAAAATCAAATGTCTGTGGACAATCTATTGAGATTAAAAAAGATGATTTGATACGTATTCTTAGATTAAAGAATGAAAATGATGATGAAGATATTCTAAATATGAACAAACTAGAATTATTCCAATATTTGAATGATGGATTTGTGATTGAATCTCAATGAGATATGTTAGTCATTCAATTTTCTTTTTTAGTTAGGATAGTTCATAAAGTGATTAGTTCTTGTGTTCTACCAAGGATAGGAAGTAGAACATATATTTCTATAAATAAGGCAAAAATTATTTTAGGAATAACAAAAGGTAAAAGCATAGAAATAGCTGATAAAATTTTGAGGAATTTATTCGAAAATAAAGCAAAGAGACCCTATGGAAGCTCGATCATGCTTCTCTTGAAAGAAAAGAGAATTAAATTTCATAAAGAGGATTATAGTCATTTTCTAGTCAAGAAAATCTCTAAAGGTATCTCTCATCATATGAATATCCACGTATGGAGAAAAGTATGGTTTTCTGAAGATCATGTAGTTAACATGGATAAGGCAAGAAGAGATCTTCTGGAATGGATGGCTAATGTCCAAAGAGGAGTAGCTTATAAAGAGAAGAAGAAAAGAGATGAGGAAGAAATTTTGAAAAAGGGAAAGAAGAGGAAGGGAAAGGAACAGATTTTAGAAAAAGAATGTTGAATAAAGCAAAAGTCTGACAAACAGAATTTGGAAAATAGAGATGAACCTTTGGTTTAGACAAACAGCTCTTTAGACACTACATAACAAACGAATTCAAGGCAACCACTACCTAAGAAACATGACTTTGAAGTAGGAACAAGTTCTAAGGTTCTTAATCTTCAAAGTAAGATGTCAGAGTTGTAAAATTTTGTTAAGAAAAGTTTTTCGAAGTTTAAGACTGTGATAGAATCTTTTGGTACTAAAACAATCGAAGAAAAATTAGATTGTCAACTTCTACCCACTCCCTCAAGGGCTGAACAAAGTTCTCCTAAGATTCCTACTCAAGAAGGTCAACAGGTTCTTTTTTATGATGTTATTGATACAGTTCCAATTCCAATTCCAAGTACAAATCAAGATGTTTTAGGGAATAATAAACCTGAACCACCCCAAGACCAAATAAAAGAACTTGCACCAAAACCTTCTTTAGAACAAGCTCCTGAGCCACAAAAAAAGTCCAATATGACACCTGTTGCAGAATCTATGGATGTCTCTACTCTTGCTAAACCCCAACATGAACCATCTCTTGGTAAACCTTCATATGCTGACCTTGTTCTAAAGAGATTTGGTCGAGTGAAAAGAACAGCTAGAAAAGTTGCGAAGCCTCCTAAGAAAAAGAAGATTTAATGTTTTTGATATTTTTTTTTAACTGATATTGAATGTCTGATTTAGTTTCAAAGACTTCTATTAGATTTTTGCTTGTTTTCTTTTGTTGAACTATTATGGGGTGGTATCATATATCCTTTTTCTTATCTCTTAATTGCTTAATTTGCATGATTATCATATATTCAAGGGGACTAATATTGTTTATCTATTTGTTTTCTAATAACAAAAAGGGGGGAAGGATAAGCTAGTGATAAATGTTTTGACAGGATTCTTTTTACAAGTTAAATTCTATTTTCAAAATCTATTTTGAAAAATTATTAAAGTCTATCACTTGAGTCAGGTTTTGTTATCATCAGAAGGGAGAGAATATTGAGCACTCCTAAATAAGTTTTTATGATAAAAAATGTTAAAAGAGAACTCAAGAGTCTAATTTAAGTGTGTAGATCAAAAGTATTTATTTTTATGGACATTTCATCATATATTTAACCAGACAATCTACTAGATGTTTTGCTAGACATTTGAGCGGACGATTGAACGAATTCTATCTCAGTTCATAGAAAAAATATTTAAACTGTTAGTTATCAAAGATAACGATTTCAAGATGGATTTATTTGAAGCTCCAACTCTACTAATTAAGTGTATTTGGGTAATGTACTTAATTTGTTCCAAATAAGTAGGATAATAATTTATGAGGATTTTTATTTTGGTATCTCACAAGTATTTCAAGTTACTACAAGAAGTTTTGTCAAAGTTTAATGAAGATCGAAGTCTATTGAAGATTAGAATTTAACGAAAATTTTTAAAGTTAAGGTCAGAACAAATATGTTATCGTGATATCTACAGATGAAGATAAAATTAAAAGATATCATCTTTTAAATTGGTGTTTAGTTGAAGCTTAGTCAGATTTTATGGGATATTCAAATTCAAAGTCAATTATTTAACCAAGCTCTTGAAGACTCAAGTAAAGGATACGCATCAAGAATATCAAAAGATAAATGAGCGGATTAAGATAGGTTCAAATCAGTTTGAAGTTTAAAAATATGAATAAGATAATCTTATCCCACATTTATAGGGATATCAATATTATCCAAAGATCATCCAAGCTGTTAAAAGATTTTTGAACGTTTAAAGAAGTCCAGATCAAAAAGAAAACATATATATTCAATTCATTTCATGGCTCAAGAGAAGCAACGAATATAACAATAAAAAATCTCTCTTTTGCTACAAAAGCCTACTGAGCAAACATATAGACACTTGATCAAACACTTCAAGCATCTTTCTTTTACATTTCATACAAGCTTAATATTTGAGATCATATATTATTCTCTTGATAATGTCAGCTTGTCTAAGTTATGAGCTTCTTCAATTGCATTTGTCTTTGAATCCCATGAACTTGGCAGAATTTGTAAAATTTTCCTTACAAGCTCACTATCATCATACTTTTTACCAAGCAAAGCAAGTCCATTAGTAATAAAAGTAAATCTATTAAAACCATCAGATATATTTTCACCAGTTTGGAATTTGAACAACTCATAATCTTACACGAGTGCTCCTCTTGTGATGTCCTTGATTACTGCAACATCTTCATAGGTTTTGTACAACTTGTCCCATATCTCATTGGCAGATTCTCATGATGATATCATAACGAATACAATTTGAGAGATGCTCATTAGGAGTAAATTCTTTACTATGTTGTTCATTTCATCCTTTTTTCTTTTCTTCGTCAACTAGGATTGGATTATCAGTGATAATAAGTTGCTGATCTCCAAAGCAGATAATTTCCCATGAAGTGAAATTAGTTGCTTTGATATAAGTCTCCTTTCTGCATTTCCAATAAGGAAACTTAGTTCCATGTGTTGTTATCCATTGATCAACTCTTATACATAAAATAGTCATTGCTCTGATGCTAAAGTAGGTACCGAAAAAGGCTAATAAGAGGAGGGGAGGGGTGGGTGGGGTAGGGTGGGGGTGGTGGTGTGTGTGAATTGTTGGACTAAAACTTTTTCTAAACAATTTTAAACTTTCGAAAAGTTGAATTAAAATTACTGGTATTTTTGTTGCTTTTAAAAGAAATTAATGCACGCAATAAGCACAAAATATATAACAAAAATTAAAGTGCACAAAAGTAAAGGAGACGGTGATTTATAGAGCTTCCTCCTTATGAGTTAGTCTTCTCTTTCAGCTCCACTGCTGAGGATTTGGTCTTCCGTACTGGTTGCTCCACTGATATAATAAAAATGAAGAATTACAATCGCTAATAGCTCTTGTTCTGTCTTTCTAGCCTATCACTTGGCTATGCACAAACTATAAGACTATGTAATCTAACTTCTATGCTAATCATCACTTCTAAGAGTAAAGGAATAAAATTTGTATCAAGATAATAATATATGATCCCAAAAATTAAGCTTGTATGAAATGTAAAAGAAAGATGCTCGAAGTGTTTAATCAAGTGTCTGTATGTTTGCTCAGCAGGCTTTTGTAGCACAAGAGAGATTTTTATTGTTGTACTCGTTACTTCTCTTGAACCTTGAAATGAATTGAATATATATATTTTCTTTTTGATCTATGCTTCTTCAAATGTTCAAAAATCTTCTAACAGCTTGGATGATCCTTGGATAATATTGATATCCTTAGAAATGTGGGATACGATTATCTTGTTCATATTTTCAAACTTTAAATTGATTTGAACCTATCTTAATCCGCTCCTTTATCTTATAATATTCTTGATTGGTATCCTTTGCTTGAGTCTTCAAGAGCTTGATTGGATAAGCTTTGATTTTGAATTTGAATATCTCATAAAATCTGACTAAGCTTCAACTGAACGCAAATTTAAAAGATGATATCTTTTAATTTTATCTTCATCCGTAGATATTAGAATAACAAATTTGTTCCGACCTTTACTCTAAAAATTTCTGATCTTCATTGGACTTCAATCTTCATTAAACTTTGATAAAACTTCTTGTAATAACTTAAAATACTTTTGAGATACCAAAATAAAAATCCCTATAGATTATTATCCTCCTTATGTGGAATAAATTAAGTGCATGACCCAAATACACTTAATTAGTGGAGCTGGGACTTTAAATAAATCTATTTTGAAAATTTTATGTTTGATAACTAACTATTTAAATGTTTATTCTATGAACTAAGATAGAATTCATTCAATCATCTGTTTAAATGTCTATCAAAACGTCTATTAGATTGTCTGGTTAAATGTTTGATGAAATGTCTGTAAAAATGAATACTTTCGATCTACACACTTAAAACAGATTTATTAGTTCTCTTTTAATCTTTTTGTTGTCATAAAAACTTATTTAGGAGAACTCAGCAAAAGCGTCAACTTTGTTCCTTTCCCAATCATCACAACTTCCACTAAAAATATGTCAATTCTTAAAATAGGATGATAGTTTAAGAACCAAACAACTAGAGTAGAAAGTCGTACGGAATCATATCTATAGCTTTTAAGGGCTCTATTTAACTCGAAGCTTCTAATATTCAACAAAGAGTGGAAAATCTGAACAGGTTGTCCCCTTAACTCAAGGAAGAATATCCTTCTTTCCATCGGTGAGGCTCGCAACAATCCTATATATTCTTGTAGTGTAGGAGATATGTTGAACTCTTCAATGGCAAAGACAGAATAGTTATGATCCCAAAAAAATGAGCTAAAGCCCTAACCAAAATCCATTCTAATTGAACTTCCATGAGGGCTAGAATAGGTCCGACTCTTTGTAGGATGTCTTCTTAATGTTCTTCATTGAAATAATTGAACCAGTCTTTCAATCTATCCTTTGGGTAGCAATAATGATTCATGTGGATTTCATTCTTGTCGACAAGATAGTCATTTAGATTGTCCATTTCCCTGCAGTTATTAAGATTGAGCAGGTAAAGGGTATTAAATTTTGTACCCTAAGTTTACCCTATGTCACGTACTATCTATCCTGTACCTTATAAAATCTACAATGTATAGGATACCTTACGAAACTAGTAGATTTTTTTTTAATGAAATCTCCATATTTTTGTTTTCTTTCTTTAACTTCGTGTTTAAATTTTTTTTATATGATTTTATGTTATATGTAACACTCTATTATTTTCATATATTTAGTATAAAAACATGCAGAAATAAATTTGAAAAATAATTTGTTAATATTACAAGTTTTACAATATGCAAAATCTGTTTATATGCAAAAGTTGAAACATGTAACAAATACTTGTGGAATATGTGTATGTGATATCAAATAAAATAATAAACTTAAGTTCCAAAGTGAGTATAGGGTATAAAATTCTCATAGCCGTACCTTACCTTATCAGTACAGGTTTCGAAAAATCTATATTTGTACCCTACTCTATGACTCTTAATACATACTTGGATCCTTACCGATTGAGCAAGATAAGGTAGGTACCTTGTGCAATGGGTTATTTGCTCAACCTAGCAGTTATTACCTTTTTTTTTTTTAATTAATAAGAAATTGTCAAAATTTTATTTTATTTTTTAAATGTAGCCATATTACTTTTCATTCATCGTATATATTATATACATATACACATTTATTTGGAAAAAAGAATTTATTAATATTTACAAATCTTAAAAGAAAAAATATACATACATATACATTATATACAAATACTAAGAATAATGACACTTTGACAAGTGTCAATTATGGGTGGAAATTATGCACTAACAGAGATAAACTATTTACAAGCTCCCATAACTTATTCTATCATATATGAATTGTTGAGGCTATACATTTTACACACACACACACACACACATATATATAATATATTTACAATTATAAAGCATAAATAAAATAATGCAATGAATGATATCACACGGATGGAGATTGGAATAATGACAAAGCGTTGTGGTGAGATTTTCTTGAGGCTTTATTGAAGTTGGAATTATTACATTAATGAGATTAAAGTGGAATTGTCATTTCCTAAAGAAGAATTTACATGACTGAAATTTATAAGGAATCCCTTTTTTATTTATAAAAGGGACACTTTTGTTATAAAGATGACAATTAAATTTACAAGATTGAAGCAATGGATTGATGCATTTGATATTATAGAACATGAACACATATGACTTATGAGAAAAATGACCTTAGTTAGTTGAAAGGCTCTATAACTATCTAAAAGGAAGATCTAATCTAAAGGACAATCGGGTGTCAGTCTATGTATATTTTTTTCTTTTATAAACTTCATATTGATTATTTATAGTCTATTGACCCTATCGAATATTTACAAGTTCTATAATATTTATTAATCTTTTATGTACAAACTTGACATTATTTTTGAATCTGTGATAGAAAAATTTTAAGGGAATAGTTATATATCTATTTCTGAGTTATTCAAAACAAAATAAAAGAGGAATTTTTTTTTTTGAAAGTATTTACTAACAAGAGTAAGAAAGGAATTATTATTTACAATGTATAGTTTTATAAATAATTTATTTATGTACAATTTACAAATTTGACATGTATTATTTACCATTATCTTATACACTATACATATATCAAGCCTTAAAAGATGCAATGAAATCACACAGATATAGATATAGGGATGGGCAATTCATTAATAATGGGGCAATTTCAATACTCTCATTTAAGTTACGACTTTATCAAAAAATTAGATGAATAAATTTACATGGGAAGGATTTCAAAAAGGAATCTATTTACATGAAACCGTAACTTTTTTTAAGTTATGCCCCTCTATTGTTAATCTGCTAAAATGTAATCATGAATGCAATTTGATAGGTTCTAAAGGTCCACCATAAGTCACATTAAATGAAGTGGGAGGCTAGTTAGTGCTTCAGGCGGTAAGTTACCACAACACTTGAAGCCTACTAGGGCCTCCAATTCTAAGGTCCTAAGGTGGTCTGATTCTAATTATATCTAGCATAAATATTTTTTTCAAAGTAAACCATATCCCCTTCCCAAAATGTATCAAGTGCCTATTTAGGCTTTAGATTAAATATTTTTTTGCACCACTTTAAAGAAAAGGTTAGTATAATTATTTTTAAAAAAAGTTGTATACGAAATATATAGTCAACAATTAATTTATAAAATCTAAACATTAAAGGAATATTATAATTAAAGAATATATTAGTTGGCTAGCCCTCTTATGAACATCCGTCCCTAATGGAGTCGCCAGCCTAGATTTTTTAAATTCTAATTAAATTTTCTTCAATCCGATTTATATCAAACCTTAACCCGTTAACATAAACTCTCAACTAAAAATTTTAAAAAAATTATTTATTTTTTAATTTGGAATTGCTACCCAACTAAAATCAAGAAAAAAAATCAAATTAGGATCAATGGGTAGGTTGATCATAATTTAGCTATTGATTCGTGAAAATTTGTCTTTTCAAAACAACAATTAAAGTTTCATGAGTATGTGGGCTATTGTATTAAAAATTTACGATTACCACATTTGGTTTTCTAATTACAAGTCGTTCCATTGGCGTCCTAAAATTTACTACTATTTAAGATATTTACAAAGTATTTATCAATTTCATCAAACTTTAAAAATCAAAGATATTTAGATGCAATTATCAATTAATTTACACACAAGCGACAATATTTACAAAAATTTTGTTGATCATAATAGAAAAGAAAAATAAAATTTTTTATCACATTTTAAGTTACCTGTTGGTGCCTATATATCAATTATTAATGATAAGATATCACATAGTTCTTTTAGAAAATATTTAGTCTATTAGTGATTTTAAGTTTTGAAATATTTTCTCTTCAAATTCACTAAGTTTTAATATTTTGCCAAAATTTTTATTTTTGGTGATATAGATCCTAAAAAATTTAGGGTTTATTATTTCATTAACAACAAGTTTTTCAAAGTGTAAAAATTCTAAGTATAATACATATCATTACATGATTTATATACCAAATTATTCCACGAATTGTTAAGATTAAGATCTTTATTACTATAGTCGATGTAATATCAAACATACTAATCCGACAAAACAAAATCTCAACTTGATAGACAATTGCACACATATTTATTATTGAAGAAGGTTATTTCAGTAATTGGGCTTTTAGCCTAATTTAATGCCACGGGCCTGTCTTCTAGGCTAGTGATAGGACTTTGAAGACCAAGTTTAATAAGGGATGTTGTAGTAAGACTTGACTTGGTAGGTTCGGAATAGGGGTTGTTGGACCGATTCATTCCGTTCTCGGCCTGAATCCGTTTTCTTGTGCACAAAAAGTAGACTCCAAAATATCTTTCTGGGTTAATTTGGGCTTTATGTGACTAAATAAGTTTAAGCCTTTTATATTGAAAAAAAAAAAGCTATTTTAAATAGATAATGGGTTTCTTATATATTTAAAAAACCCTTAGGCCCTTTTCAAGCCCATCACTAAAGAAAAGAAAGCTTCAATCTTAGTCGATAGATCTTTAAGAATGGTCCAAATGCTAGCATCAGCTTCCAACATCTATAAATAGAAGGCTACTCTTCTCATTCAAGAGGATTCTGTGTATTTGCTAAGATTGATAGTAACGTGAAACTTTGCTGAAACATCTTGAATAAAGATCAAAGCACCTATCAACGAAGAACAGTGAGAGCAATTGAATTTATTTGATTTGATCTTCTGTTACACTTGCACATTCAAGAAACCAGGTTTGTTTGTTCCTCCTCCCACGTCTTTCTTACAACATCTTACACGTGTCATCAGTTCAAGCTTCTCAGGTCAATCGTCATGCTTATCGCATGTGATCATCCATCGCAACAACCTACCATATAATTATTGTACACACAAAATCATGGTTAAATCATCAAAAAAATTCAAGTATCATATTAAATAAGACCACCAAATTTACTATTTATTATCATGACAATATTGCAAAAAATCAATTCATACATAATATATTTACTATGATTATTATCATTAATCTATTATTATTATTGTTACTTGTTTCTATTTTTTTTTTTGAATTTTTAATATAACATATTACATACACACAAAATTAGATTATTATTTTTATCATGTTATGGTCATAAAGTCCTACTACATTACACATGAACATCATATATTAATTATATTTTTTTTCTTTATTATTTGTCATTATTATTATTATTATTATTATTATTAAAACAAGAGAAAAACTTAATGGGGCGATCGATCGGACATCGGGTCAGAGCTGGTTGTACATGACTCGATAGCAGTGAGAAGATAGAGTGTGTCTGACAGTTGCGTAGCGTAGGGTCAGAAAGCTAGAGGGCAGTGAGGCTAACACTCCAGCGGTGGTTTTAAACCTAAGAGCGTTGAAGGGCATGCTCATGAGCATTCCCATGACGGTCGATAATACAGTGGCAACGACGATGATTCCGACAGCTCCAAGCTTCGTTCAACCTATCAATTAAAGCTACAATACCTTAAAGCTTCTTCTCAATTTGCCCATTTCATTGCAAAACAATAAAATCAAAGAAAAAAGATCTTTGAAAACATAAATCACACTATGAACTTGAATTGAAAATTTTGGATAATTTCTAATGGAATTCATGCTTGAATAAGCATGAATGTGTCCTATTTATACTAATGGAGGGTTTATTTGAGCTTGAAAAGAACTTATTTATGACAATTTAAATCTAGCGTTTCTAAGTGTTTGTTTTAGGAAGATTTTGGGATTAATTTCAATTTTAAGTATACTTTCCAATTAAACTTGATATTTACATCTTAAAGATTGTTTGGAAGCTTCCTACACATTTCTAGTTGCCTAACAAGGAAATTTGAATAGGTTCTTGATATTTTAGGAAACTTGTATATTAAAATTCCAATTTTCTCACCTTATTTTAACCTAGCAAAACCTTAAATTAATTCACAAGTTAGCTCTCGAGATGCTGAGGGCAACTAGAGGAAGAAGATGAGCTGACATCATCATGGTGTGGTGTGCAGGTGGGCCTACTGCGCGCTGCCACATGTCCCTAATTGTGGAGAAAAAAATAAAAAAGAAGGTACTTTATGCCTTTGCCAAGATTTGAACCCAAGATCCATGTGCATGTGTGCTTTATCATATACAAACTATTGTGGCCTATGCCTAAGTATTTTTGCACAAAATATTATCTTAAAGCTTAAAGTTTAACCCATTTAAATTAATTAGCCCATGAGCTATTTAAATAGGCCCTAATTAAACACAAGTTTCATGTAATTCTCATACCTTAAAATATCAAAAAGTGGTGGTTTTGGGTTTAATATAATATTTTATTTTTATACATAATATAATATATAAATATTTATATATATTTAAGTTTATTAGACAAAAAAAGGGTGTTTATATACCCTAATGGCAGTTTTTTTTTTTTTTGGGCCACTCCCTAATGGCATGTTGGTATCCGAATAAGTTAACCGAAATGAATCGCGATTCTGGCTTTTATTCCCATTCTCATGTTTGAAACATATTAAACCAGAATCGAGATTCTCTGGAATCGTTAATCGGCTTTAAGGTGAATCGCATTCCTGCTTTAAAAGGGTGGAATTGCGATTCCTTTTCCTGCTCTTTAAATACATAATTACTTTTTAATCCTAATAAAATATTTCTATCAATAAGATAAACTTCCATTGTACATTTTTTGATCCATATTTATCAAATAAGTCGTTAATAAGATATTTAGTCTTCTGATGTAGTTGACGTTACTTATAGTAATTAAAAGGGAAAGAAAAAAGTCGATTGAACAATATTAAATATTTTTTATGAAAATGTATTTAAAAAAAATATCGGTGTATATATATAGATAGATAATATATTTGTTTTACAAGCTATATATATATATATTTATATATGTATATACACATATATAATAAAATATACACATATGCATATTAAATAACCGAAAGTATTTATGTATACTTTAATATATGATAATTCCATCCATTCTATATAATACAACCAAACATAATAATGGAATATAATTGATGATTCTGTGGTATTTCCAAACAAAGGAATGGAATGGTCATTCCCTATCTGATTCTATTCCAATCCATTCCATTTTGGGTGATTATTGTGTACTAAACGTAACCTAAGTTGAAACATAGATTAGTTTTGTGGATGGATTCCTATGCAAATAAGACTGTACAAATGAATTTTATGTGTTAAATGACCATCAATTGTCATATAACTTAGCGTTGCCATCATCTAGTCTTTCAAGTGATGTACTAAATTTCAATACCTTTATTGTTATGATGGTATTAAAAAAAAAAAAATGGAAAAGTTGCTCATAATCTCGTTTTAAAATATTGTGAGATCATCCTAGAAAAATTCTTAATTGTAGGGGCATAATAAATTTTCGAAACTGAGCACTTACCGTTTTCCGACAGCACACTGGTAAAATTCGCAAATTATAATCGTGGTGCTCCAAGAGGACCTTTGAGATCAGCGGGATAACAATCATTGTAGTTAATTATGGGACTTAACGTCATACAAAAATTTTTTAAGTCCAGTTTTATGGTATATCCCTCTCCGCCAATCTGAACCTTAAAATATAACCAACATTGTTAATGTTGAAAGTAATTATATATACTTCATGTATAGTCAAATCACGACCAAATAATATACTTCATGTATAGTCAAATCACGACCAAATATCACTGAATAAAATCACACAACTTACGTAACTAATCTTCAACCAAACACAAGCCCAAATTATAACGACTTCCTAATTTGTCTCGGACTCGAATAACATAAACAACAATCAAACTAAACGTTCCTACCGAAATATTTTGTATCATTATTAGTATGTTTTAGTCCAAAAAACTCACTAGAAAACAAGAATGACACCAAACATGGGATATCAGTGCATTTGATACTTGAATTTACATCATTTTTATAATGAATGTGTAAATATTATTAGCACGAATGTAAATAAAAAACTGGGGAATGTGGTATGTATAAAACTTTATCAATAATTATAATACAATTACAATATAAGTAAAAAATCATATGAAATATAATCAATATCTATATCTACATAGTATTATGTAAAAGTTAGATGGTATTTCCTGTTCTTGATAAATATAAATATTCATTATCTTGTGTTTCTAATATTTAGTGTATGAAATAAAATGATAAGAAGACAATCATAAATATTAAATTAAAAAACTTTCATCAAGAAAATAAGATAAAGAAAAGAAAAAAATAAAAAAGAAAATAAGACAAGAAATATAATGATATATTTATGCATTCATCAGTACAATGAAACGAAATTACAAGGTGAAAATGAAAAAAAAAATTAACAAATAATAGAAAACACAATATGTTACATATAATAAATATTCATAACCTTTACTTGTTACAAATGAGAGTGATGAAGGCATGTATACATTCATCTGACAATAATCCGTGGTGTTTCAATGTTAGATAACTTATTATATTTGATTCTAACTTTTTACCTTGGAAAGTTAACTTTTTCCGCGAAGTCTTATGTAATATATATATATGGTTCTTAAAAATTGTTTAAGATAAAATGTAAATATGGTATGTTACAATTTTAAAATTAGATTTTAATATATTCAAGTAAAAATGTTATTTATTTTTATCAATTTAAAAAAGGAAAATTAGAATACATTAAATAATTTTAAACTTATTCATTATAAATAAAATATTATAAATTTTTGAATCTTCATAGAAAATTAATTTCCTTATATGATATTAAATTAATATAATATGGATAAAAAGAGGAAGAATTTAATAAACAATATTAGTTTGAAACACATATACCATCGAATTAGAATTCTTGTGGAATTTACCTTTTGAATAAAGTAAGTGCAACTAATGCACTTTGAGTTTGTTTGTTTCATCGGTATGCTAATGACACACAGATATTTTCAAATATATTATTTGTTAAGAAAAATATACAAATGAAAATCAGATATTTGTACTCATAAATTAATTAATAAATCATATACATATAAGATACAAATACAGATCATATGCAAATATAGATATAGACGAAAAACAGACCATCCAGACATAATTCTTTCACAAATAAAAGAAAATAAGAATGCATGCATCGTTCCATTTTTTGTTTTTTTAACGAAAATATGTGTTTGTGGAATTTTAGGTGGATTTTAAATTGACAATGAACATAGCATGACAATGGATCGTGATATAGAATGGATCAGGGGGGGGCTTGTGCAGTTTTATCATAGACTTTTAAAACTAATATTTTCTTTAATATTGCAGCAACTCTTTGACAGTTTTGGAGTTGTTTTCTAAGCCCCCTCTAAGCTTGTCCCTAGCTATTAGATATCAATTTTAATATCTAGTTGTGTTTTGGGTTAATTATAAAAACTTAACTATGTTTTGGTCATTTTGCAAATATATGATATATGTTAATTTTTTTTTATAAATATATAATCTGAGTTTAATTTAAAAGTGTCAATATTATTTAATAATTTTAGAAGAACATGGGTCAATATCTTACCGATCTCTCAAAAAATCAATTTTACGTTTTTTTTTTCATTTTTTAAATTTTAAAAATAATTTAAAATATTTTATTCATTTAATTTTATTTCGTAGACCAACAAAACACTAACATGTATTTCTCAAATAGTAATATACTTTTGTATCAAACTTAACTTATTTGTTAAAAGAAAAATTAATGGAGGACACGTGTTGAGAACTTATAAAAATCAAATCTAGTCCCAATTTTTAAAATTGTGTAAGTTTCTTAGGACATGCGTAGCTATTATAGATTTTTATATATGAATAGCTACATGGTTAAGGATCTATATAGGATTATGATTATAACGTTAATATATTTAATGAGAAAGTTCATAATCATAATAAGAAAAAAATGAAAGGTAAAAAATAAAAATAAATAATAATAATTAAAAGTCAAAGGAAGTCGTGTACCATCAACTCTTTAGCTTATTCAGTCGCTAACACTATCTCTTTACCTCCTTCTCCTCTTTCCTCTACCATAACATGATATGATAGGAGATAGGTTGTTGTCCACTTAAATAGGACATAGCCTACAATCTACAATTAAAAAAAAAAGGAAAAAAATAATAAGGGGCAAGTTAAATCAAGCAACTTGCTTTTGTAAGTTTTTTTTTTTTTTTCTCTCCCTTACCTGTATTAGTATCTTCATTTTAATTCAAACATGAGTTTGATTCATACTCAATGTCCGGAAGTGTTGGATCATATGACCTACCTATACAAGTTGAGAATGAATTACCACACATCTAGGTCCTCCAACTCTTTCTCCTCTTTTAGTTTTACATTCAATAATATCATTACTTGTATTAATTTTTTTTTAAATCAAAGAAATTTTGAGGATTGGATAAGACTTTATAATACCTTTTTATCTTTTTAATTAATAAAGAACCAAATCATCTAGTAAAATGAGGATGATGTGTAAGGAATGGTCTGAATAGCTTAGTTGGTAGAGCAAAGTACCGAAAATCCTCGTGTCATTGATTCAAATCCAATTCCTAGCACATGATTAATTGATATATTCACACAAATTGATTACTATTTATAACATAGCTTTAACTATGTAGATGTGTGCATATAGAAAAATTGCGAATGCTGCGAGTGTTATGATGAGAAATGAAATACACCAAACCTTCACCTATGATAGAAATAGTTTAATGAAATAGTATAAAAGATAGTTAATTATGGTATTGAATTTGAACTTAGATAGAAATTTTTCTTAAATAGTTAAATAGTTCGAGTAAAACAAACAATGAATTATGATTAGATAATTTGACATAGTTAAATTTGTAAATAGATTTGAATTGAAATTGAGATTTTAAATGTTTTTCCAAATCATTAATTTATCCTCAATAACTTTTCATAATAAATCAAAGTAATCGATTTCTACCCATTTCTTCATCTAGATTCCTTTTACTTCAAATTTAAATTCCTAAATCTTAAAATAAACATTATATATATTTTGCAAATTCCTAAACCCTTGAATTTTAGTTAACTTTCATTTTCTTAAATCTTTATAATTTTTTAAATTAATTGCTTGTTTAAAAATATCACTTTTTAAATCCAAACTCAAAATAGTTATCAATTTATTGTAAACTAAACTCCTAGATTATGTTTCTAAATTAAGTTATTAATTTTATAATATAGATTCTCAAATTATTTTCTAATTAGTATTTATACTTAATATAATTATCAAAAAGTTTTAAATCTAATACCCTATCCAAAAAATATCTTTAATTTTTCTACTTTTTCCTTTTCCATTTCCTTTGTGCCACCTGCCCCTTCTTTTCTCCTTCTTTTTCTTTCTTTTGTCTTCCTCTGCTTTTTACGTTTCTTCCTCTTCTTCTTCTCTTATTCTTTTCTTTCTCAAAACCCAAGCCTAAATCTCAAATTCAACAAGATCATAGAGGAAATCAAAGATAGAGAATAAAGATCATGCAAGAAACAACTTCAAGAACTTAGGAGAAGTAGTGGTAGAAAAGATCAAGATATTTGACTTATCTAAAAAGATAAGTTTTGTTATTTCTTTGCTTTAGTTGTTATTTATACATATAAATGTTGAAGTAGAATTCAGTATATATAGAACTTGTGATAACATTGATAGATTAAGGATATATGAACATATTTGGCAAAACCTAAACATGTAGATATTTAAGTGGACTAGGTGTTTGACAAAATGCAATGAAGGAAAATGATATAGAAATGTATATAGGATTATTATAAGTTATGTTTATAGATGTCTATGCTACGATCCCCCAGTGCATCACGGGGGTGATATGGCCCGTGATATAAACGGAAAGCAAAATCAAGGATGATCATAGGCGTGACAAGAACCGTGATCTCTTCTGATTAAATTATAAAGCATGATAACAAGTGTGATATTGCCCGTGATCCACATCACGGCCGTGGTTGAAGGCATGATCCTTGATCATGGGCATGATGAGGCTAGTGACCAAGATCACAACCCCCATCATGAGCGTGATCTAGATCACGCCGTCCCCTGGAGTTATTTATTAAAAAAAAAAAGAAAAATGAAATAAATTAAATGAACGATAGATAAAATGATATTTTAGTACTTGTATAATTAGGAATGTGTTAATGAATTAATAAGATTAGTAATTGACTTGGGTTAACATAGTTCCAAAGTATAAAATGAACTTAGTTAATAATTTAAGTTCAACTTGACTAAATAGACTTTAATGAGTTAAAATGAATTAGATTTATTAGGTCTAATCAAATAGGCTAATATTAAATAATTAGACTTAACTTATAATTGACTTAAGTTAATATATTCGGTTAAACCTTAAATGATAAAGAGTACGTAATTTCTAAAATATGTGATATTAAAGCTTTGTTAATAAACGAAATAATTTGACAGACAACAAAGAATTATCCATATCTTGGTGGGGCAATCTTCGCAGCCATGACGGCTTTCATATTTTCATGTCTGATCAAATGAAAGTATAAATTGAGTTTTTAATGAGAATTTGATTTAAGTTAGTAAATAATTGAATTATTTAAATAATTTAACATTTTGAATAGATGTTTAAATTTGGCTTCTGCTTGATTGTCTTCTAATCTTCGCTAGCTTTTAGATAAGGTACATAGTGACATGCGTATTTTATGTTAAAATAGGCGTCTTAAATGAATTAAAATTTAAACTCGGCCTAATAATTAAGTGTTGCTTGTGCTTGTATCGTTGAATTCGATCCAAAAAGCGAATTCGATCCAAAAAGCGACAACCTTGTCTAGAGCAGACACGGTAGTTTAGGCGCTTAGATCACCCCAGTCATAATATAATGAAGTGGCTCAATGGATAACTGATGTGACAAATGGTATCGGCGTAACGTTTGCTTAAACTTGGAATAAAAAACATGATTTAGTTCACGTTTATGGGAACTATTGAACTATGATGTTATGGACTTATATTAAGTAAAGAGCGAGTAACGACTGTGAATTCTAGATGAGACTATTTTCTTATAAAGTTATGTAGGAGATATAGGTACTTGAGCTACTTATATCAATCCTCTAAGCAGCTGTTGTTACTTAGAATCTCTAGGTTTCTACAGATTGTTTGGGAGAGTAAGTGCACCAGTATTGATTTATTCACTTCAATTAAAGATATAAATTGTATAAAGAGTTGGACTTATATTTTGAAACTTGTATTATTCTTCTAAAGAGTTCGGTGAAGCCTAAGTGTAGTAAATTAAGCTTTAAAGCTTTGACTACCTTGCTTTTTAAAGCTTTGTTTTTGAGAAAGTTAATCCACTCCTACATGGGTGGAAGGTAGAAATGTTTTTATAAAGTTTGTTTTATCGCTGTTAAATCCAGTTGTCTTTAGAATTTAAGTAAACGATTTCAGAATTTAGAATCGACTAGCAATTTTTGATATAAATATCTTGTTTTAAGAAAGCCTGAGCATGTAATATATAAGATATTAATTTCGACGTTACAAGAAAAGTGCATCATTTAAAAGCAAGATACTAGGAATTTGAAAACGTCAATGTTTTAAGGAGTACTCCTTTGATGATCCACGTGTATATAAGATACACTGCATCTGAGCTACAAAATATTAGCCAACTAATCTGTTACCATCCAGTACATACACTCAAGATATCCCTTGACGAAGCTGTTAGTTCTCCGCGTGAAAAACGTTGACCTAATGTTTGGATTTAAAATCAATAATCTTCACAATAATGCAACTGTATTCACATTATTCATTAGAGTCCTAAATGTCCCTTTTATGTTATCACATGGGCCTGTGGCTTTGAGACTTTACACGATGGCATATATGACTTATGAGTATTGAGTTTCGTATAAAGACAACGCATGAAGAAAGAGACATGTTTCTTTCTTAGCCAAAAAATAATTGTAGATTTTTCAGGCAAATTGCTGGTGGCACTTATTCTCATACTTTTGACCCAATTTAGCAAAAAAGTCCCCCATACTGTTGTCATATAACTCTGTACTTGCATTACTTCTCTTGCAATTCACTTCTTTATTCCACCTCCCTAATAACCCCTCAAACCTCTTTTTTACTGTTGAGATAAAGCAAAGTTTTCAAACTGTCATATGGAGAACAAGTTTGTTTTAACTTTTTTAATATATGGTTCACGTAGAAAATATTATTAACCTTTTTTTATAACTGCATAAACTCTATGATAAATACATCTTCTAATTACGCTATTAGTTATAAGGTTTATCTTCTAGTTAAACTTTCATATAAATATATATCATCTGTATAGACTATATACCATAATGATTACTTTTTATTTATCTTATATGAAATCATTTTTTCTGTATTCATATATAAATAAAAGTGTTTATTCTTTTCGTTGTATTCATTCTTAGATGGGACAGTCAATTAACTATAAAGTACATGCCTAGAGCTAGGATGCCCATATTCTTCTTTCAAATTGTTCAATTAGATAAGAATATGTTGCTTTGCTTTTGGATAAAATAGTAAAAAGGGTATGTATCTAGTGAAAGATGAACCTACTAAATGATGAGTTAATCCATGTCTTTTTCCTGTTCTGGAATTATGTTAGCGAAAGATGCCTAGAGGTCTTGGCTTAGGGTTATGTCAGCCTATATCTCTTTGTAAAAAGAACCCATTAAATAACCAATAAAAATATTCGGCCAAAAAAAAAAAACCAAGAAAAATAAAACAGCACATCACAAGAAAACTAGCATCTTACCCGTCTTTTAAATTTTAACATGTTTTGACAAATATACCCCGATCATTTTTAGAGAAAATTCTTATATGAACATGATTTATTTAGATTTCATTAAAATATAGCATTCGCATTATACTTAGAAATGAGTATTTTGCTCAAATAGAATATATGTTGGTGGGATCTATTTAAAATAATCCCTTCTTATGTAAAATGCTAAAAGTAAGACAATCTTCATAATATAATAATAAATTATAAGTCCACAAAGCTTACCTTTTTAAGTAGGGAAAATATCATATTTCGTCTTACCGAATATATATATATATATATATATCATATTTGGTATTTGAATTTATCTATTTTTATGATTGACTACTTGAATATTGACTTTTTTTTTGATAGATTTCATATTGAAATTAATTACTAAATTAGGATATAATAAAACATAATTACAAAAATAGATCACTAAACTCACATTCAAGACATGCATTTTTTTTTTAATTTTAATGTATTGCACATGTGTCTTAAATGCGAGTTATATTGAACTCATATGTCTTAAATGTGAGTCACCTACAAATTTCTTTTTGTACAGATGCTAGTCAAGTGGATTATTTTGTTAATTAATTTGCCATAAATCTTAGTTTGGTAATTATTTTTTTCAAGAGGTCTATATTCACCTTTCTCCTTGGATTTCCCTCTCTCCTCTCTCTCTATATATATATATATCTAATATATATATTAGAAAACTAGGTTACATATTAGTTTGTCTAAATGGAGTTACACTGGTTATTATAACTAATGTCAAAATTGATTATAAAAATGAACAAAGATAAGGCACCAAATAATTACCCTCTTTTAAGCTATTATGGTCAAAGTTGTATTGAGTTAACCCGATTACTGAACTTTTGTAGATCAAAATTTACGGCTGATGCAAAGAAAAGGAATATTTAGTGTATATGAACATGAGAATGAAATATCGAAAAGTTGATATAAGGATTGATTTTGGGACAGGTGATGAGACGACAAAAGGTTATTCTTGGGAAGCATGAAAGCTTTCATTGAAGCTTCTATAAAGATAGGCATTTTCTCACCATTAACTTTGATGAATCATAGAAAAGCAACCCAACACAACAACAACAACAACAACAGCAACAACAACATAGCATAGGCATACCAAAGCATAGCATATAAGCATCATCCTCTGTCTAGGAATTTATACAAGAATACTAAGAGTAGACATCTACAATCCCCCATTTCTTTTTTCAATACCATCAAACATGATTTCTAGATCAGATGTTTATCATGTCATAGCAGCTACAGTTCCACTCTACGCCACCATGATTTTAGCATACATATCTATGAAGTATTGGAAACTTTTCACACCCGAGCAATGCGCGGGCATAAACAAGTTTGTGGCAAAGTTTTCAATCCCTTTGCTCTCTTTCCAAGTGATATCTGCCAACAACCCTTTCAAAATGAATCTCAAACTCATACTTTCCGACTTCATGCAGAAGGTACTAGCCATTTTGGTATTGGCAGGTATCATAAAGCTTAGGAAAAAAGGTGGATTGAATTGGATAATAACGGGGCTGTCTCTTTCAACACTTCCAAATACTCTAATCCTTGGGATCCCGCTTTTGAAGGCCATGTATGGTGAGGAAGCAGGGGGGCTGCTTGCACAGATTGTGGTGTTACAAAGCCTAGTTTGGTATAACCTTCTGTTGTATCTATTTGAGCTCGGTGCAATGAAGAAGGAAGCTCCAGTAACTCCATCTCCTGATGCTGCAGGTAAGGCAGCCTTTTCTTTTTCTTCTTCTTCTTCCCTTCTTCAATTCTGCATATACTGCAGAAGAGAACATGAATAAAGGGACATAGTTTCACTTTAGTAAGCTTCAAAGAAACCAGATTTGCCTAATATATCCCCACGTGGGTCCCTACATTATAAATTAAGGTTCTTCTTGTCTCTTTTTTCAGTTCAATTTTTCAGAAAAATCGAGTTGCACGTGTATAACTTGGCTTGAAAACAACATTGTGAGAAAATTTTAGTAGTAACAAACAATGAATACAGCTTTCTTATAGCAGAAGCTTGAAGAATAGTTTTCTTATGCACAAACATTTTCCTGACTTTATAAGAATGTCTGAGATTATTACCGAACCCGGAAACATGCTAGGATTTTTTTTCAATCAAAATTTTACAAAGTTGTTTTTTATGTTAATATGGGGCTCATAGGGGAGATAGAGATCTCCCAAGAGGAAAGACCAAAAGTTATAGCAGAGACTGAGAAACCAAAAAGTGGAAAGAATTATCAAACTTTGCTAGTCCTCCTGAAAGTAGGAAGGAAGCTCTTGAGAAACCCGAATACTCATGCTACATTGTTGGGTCTCATTTGGGCAAGCATCCATTTCAGGTCAGCTTTAATTATTGTTCATGTAGTTTTCTTTCGAAAGCAATAATTGATGAGTGATTTTCGATGTTCCAATTTTATCAGGTGGAATATAAAGTTACCAGGAATTATTGATGACTCAATATCAATACTTTCCAGGGGAGGACTTGGCATGGCAATGTTCAGCTTAGGTATGAGAAACTGGCATACCACAAAGGAATTGTTATGTCTTGAAATAGGAATTGAAAAAGTTCATCTTACTTTCAGCAATTATATACTGAACAGGACTTTTCATGGCATCCCAAGCTAGTATAATAGCTTGTGGTGCTCGGCTGGCTATTGTATCCATGGCAATGAAGTTTTTGGCAGGACCAGCAATAATGGCTGTCGCAGCATTTGCTATTAGACTGAAGGGCACCCTGTTTAAAGTGGCAATTGTTCAGGTCGATGCGGTTTTGCTTTTGTTCATCACGAATGTACCTCAAAAATTTTAATCAATGCTTTGTTTCCTTGTAATGCAGGCAGCTCTTCCTCAGGGAATTGTACCATTCGTTTTCGCGAAAGAGTATAATGTTCATCCTGACATTCTCAGCACAGGGTAATTCGTACTCATTTACATGTAATGCACTTATATTTCCAGAAAAGGGACAAGCAACCTTAGGCCATGAAAAATAAGAATACAATCAAAGTTGGAAGTCAGATTCTTGTATTACAAACAAATTTAAGTACTTTGTTAACTTGTAGGAACCCTCTCTTTATTTTTTCCAGACAACGTAGGAACTCATGATTTCTTTAGTATGGTGAAACATGATTCCACAAATGAAAGTTCATCTTATCACCAATACCAAACATAAAATGATTCAACCCTTAACAGAGAATTTGTTCTTACTAGACATTTGAAGTAGACAGAGATTAGCTTCTAGTTTAAGCAAACACAGATAACGAATCTAGAACAGTAAACAGCCATTGAAAGATTGGATCTATTAATAGTCGATCGAATCAAACTTATGTTCTACGTTTTGGTTCGGGGTTTAGTTTTCAATCCTTCATTTCGATTATTCATCACCTGACATAGTAAGAGCAAGTTCTGGATAGTCGGTCATAAGAACACTGACAGAGCGCAAAATTATGGCTTATGCTATATTCAGGGTCTCAATTTGTTAACTTTCAATCATCTTTGCCCCGCCCAAAAGTTCCTAACAACTTGTTTTCCTTGTCACAGGGTACTCTTTGGGTTTCTCATCGCCATGCCTATAGCATTGTCCTACTATCTCTTGTTGGCATTGTAGACATGAAACCACAAAATCCTGCGGCAACGATTAGAAGGGGAAGATGGAGATATACTATAGCTCATTTGTATAGTACTCTGGTCTCTCTATATTAAACATGATGTCTGCAGAAAGCTCAAACTAAAATAGCCAATATAACATTTACATGTTACAAGAGTACAATTCTGGTATGTTGCTTACATCTGTTGGCACAAATATGAAGATTGTTAAATTTAACAATCTGCATATTCCAGGTTAGACAGCTTGAAAATCCCGAACCAAAAGATCAAAGCTACAAAATGATGACACATAATTTACTTAATCACCATTCCTGAAATCAATACATAACGCTGGACATCACATCCATTTTTCACTCATAAACATGAAAATGGACAAATAAATAGTACCATTTCCTGAAGAAGTTACACATATGCTGTAGCTGTAGATTGAAACTGAGGTAGCATGCCTCGAGGAGGAATCCACTCAACTAAATACAAGCAAGATCTATGGTACCGTAGTACCATTGGGCTTTGGTGATCGTTGGGGAAGATGATTTGGTGAGGGATGGCTACCATTTGGTATCGAAAGGCTCCTAACTGTTTGCCCATTCCTTGTTGCAAAGCCTACTGGTGTCCGAATGCCATTTTTAGGCATTGAGTTGGCTCTGGAGCGATCAGCTTGCAGAGTCTGAAAGTAATATGACGAGCTGGCCATATCTTTGAGATTAGGTAGCGGCTCTAAAGCTTTAACAACCTCACTCATACGTGGTCTCACCTTCTGGTCTCGCCTAAGACAGTGGGCAGCTAGTTGGGCAGCTTTTTGTGCACCTTTAATAGAAAAGTGACCTTCAAGGCGAGGATCAATTAACCGGAACACCCGCCTTCTATCTTCTAGATGGGGCTTTGCCCACTCGACTAGGTTGTGCTCCCCATTTGGCCGATTCTTGTCCATCGACCTTCGACCAGTCAACATTTCAAGCAAGACCACTCCAAAGCTGTAGACATCGCTCTTTGAAGTCAAATGCCCTGGTACAAGAAAAATAACCATAAAATACTCATAAAGTCCGGAATTTTTGAACATTTTACAAGTATAAAAATATTACTAGCAGACAACGCATTTACAATGAATGTGTAAATATAATCACACTATAATTATTAGCAGACGCACACCCCCATTATGGGTACATGAAAAAAAAAATTGGTAATGTAATATAAATAACTTGTAGATATGTAATGAGAACACATGATGAGTAAACCAAGCAAATGATTATCCATTTAATCCAAGAAATATACACTGAAAATATTGAATCCATCCAACTCCTTGGTAAAATGAAAAGATATAGACACCACCTCAAACTTTCATTTCCCCCCTCCTACCATATCACATAAAATTTTGTTTTGAGTTGCTGGCCAAAAGAATTTGGAAAAAAAAAAAAATAGAATTTTGTAAATGTTAATGTGGAAAAATACATAAATGAGAAGTAAAAAGGGAGACAAACCAATCACTTGGTTATTCATATAATCCTAGAAACATACATTCAAAATGTTGTATTCATCTAACTCCTTGGTAACATGAAAAGATATATACATCATCTCAATCCTTTCTTCCCTTCTACTAAATTATGTAAAATTTTGGTTTTAATATGATTAGAAAAAAAGAAGAGTTATGTTTTTAATATACCTGCTGAAAATCTAAATCCATAAAGGTTGTGCACTTAGAAAAATGAATGTGCAGAGATTATGTGGTAATATTTCATAAATTCCGATGGTTAAATTAAAAAATATAAGGTAGAGAAGTGGCAAATTTTGCCTGAGAAAAACAGAGTAGAAAAAGGAAATTAAGTGGAAAAACCACTGACGGTTTTAAAAGTATAAGACTGCCATGTGCCTTAGATTGACTAGGACAGTTAATGGCCTCCATTATTTACGTGTGCACTTTAGCCGCTTTCTATATCTTAGGAAAGATTTAAAACCAAAGTAAATTATTGAGTTGAGTCAAATAAATACATATATTTTTTTAATGTCAGAATATAAAGCACTAAGCACAACAAACAAGTGTCAGTGGATTTATTAATATTGATAATTTTTTGAGTAAAATATCATATTATACTTGGACGATGGTTAGGTTGATCATGTTGCACGGTAGAGATATGACAGGACAAAGTTTTTTCAGCACAGCTAATGAATGTAGCTAAGAGCTTTCAGTTCAAAAGAGAACACGTGAAGTTGCACGCTATATCTCAATACCAACCTGTCATCACATATTCTGGTGCAGCATAACCATACGTTCCCATAACTCTAGTAGACACATGAGTTTTATCTCCCTCGGGGGCATCCTTGGCAAGTCCAAAATCAGAGAGTTTTGCATTGTAATCCTACAAAGACAAATATTTTTTCAGGGAAAAGGGAAAGGCTTTTTAAGAAACTCTTGACTAGCTAGTTATGCCAGATCACATACTGCATCAAGCAAAATATTGGATGTTTTGAAATCACGATATATCACTGCTCTCTCAGCTTCTTCATGAAGAAAGGCAAGGCCCTTTGCAGCACCAAGAGCTATTTTCATCCTGATTGACCAAGGAAGTGGTAAGGACCCTGCATAGCATGATTAATTAAAAGAAAAAAGTCATTAGGTACCGTTCATGCGAAGGAAAATCTCAGATAGCTTCACTTAATAAAAGTACACATATATGAGATACCAGCAATTTATAAGTGCATCACTTCAAAGACCTTATTCAATAAAATATATATACTCAGGAAGGGAGAATGAAATGAGACTCATGAAATTACAGTGTCTCAAGGAAGGGGGAAAAAATAGGTCACTTCTTTAAAATATAGGTATTTCGCATTATAAAGTTGTCAGCATACAATGGAAGATTCAAACGCATACTAACTGCCTTATCACATAAATAACAGTGCAAAGATTAATAAGCAGTCAACTCTATCTTTGAATATGTTAATTTTGCTCTAATCATGCAGAAGGACAACTAAAGCCAAGACAATTCAGAGAATAGAGTAGGAACAGTAAGGCAGAAAGATGGCAGGAGCGATAGACCCAGGATTTTTCCTAGGGAACGAAGAGCTGTAAACATTATATTCTAGGTAAAGTTGACTAGAATTCAAAAGTTTAAATTGTCCAAGGTTAGTTTTCAAAAATCCTCCAAGTTAGGTTGTGGCCAGGCAAACCTACACCCTATAAATCTGCCACCCAGAGCAGCAAGTTTACAGTCGAGTGCACTCATTGGACACAAATCACCATTGTAGAAACTAGTCACCCATAAAAAGTTTGATTGGTAACACAAGGGTATATCCACCAAATGCAAGAGCTGCTATAAGAAAAATAAAGGGTGCATTCACTTAAAGTAGGGCTGTAAACAAATTGAACAAAACAAAAATGGTAAGCCGAGCTTGACTTGAAAATCCAAGTCACGCTTGAGTCAATCAAGTTTGCTTAAGCTAGATTACTTAGAAATACATATATGTGTATGTGTATATATTATATTCCCTTCAGTGGAATATACATTGAAGCTCGAACTAGACTGGAATTCAATCAAGCTTCATATTCATTTATGCTCAACTTAAACTAAATTAAGCTCAAAAGCTCTTTGAATAGAATAGGATGCTCAAGTTTGACTAATTAAACTACTTAAAAAGCTTGAGCTCTAACTCGCTCAACTGTTGTTAAATCAAATTCAAATAATTATCAAACCAAACTCAAGTGTTTTGCAAGTCATTTTGGCTCATTTACAACCTAGTGTCAAGCAATATTTTTCTTGTAATTTTCAATCAAATGAAAAATGTCCTGTAAAAAACAGGGGTAGTACACTTGTGCTTAATCTCTTATACCTTCATTACTTCTAGTATAAGCATAAATACCACCACCTATCTTTAATAATCACCTGTATGTCCAACCACCCATCCCCAATCATCACCTCCATAAGTTAGCACCTTTGTCAATGACCATCACCATAATATAGTTACCATATATATCAAAATTAACCAAGCATTATACAAAATTAATGAGGCCTTCAGCAATTATTACGTGATGTATCGCATAAAAAATGCTAGTCCACAGTCAATTTCCTTCAGCAAATCATAAGATGTAAGCTGTCATTCGATAGTTGTGCCAAGCACATCTTCATAAAGAGTTACTCCAGCTTGATCTTTTTCCTATATATATTTATCCAATTTGTAGCATCTTCTCGTGAATATGTGCATGTACATGTTTCTATTTTTCCACTTTCAAAATTAAATGATAAATGCATGCATCTACACTTACAGAAAAGAAACTGTCACAAGGTATCACTTGAAGAATACAATCATCACATAATTTTTATGCATGAATATTTATGGCTGTCAAATACATACTTCTGAATAGATGGTTCTCTAAGCTTCCCCGAGGCATAAACTCATATACCAGCAATCGCTGATCATCTTCAATGCAATAACCAATCAACTTAACCAAATTTGTGTGGCGAAGATTCCCAGAAAGCTAACTTCAGCCTGAAATCAAAATTCAAAAAGAGGGATAAATAAACGCCTAGTATTAGCCTTTTTACTGTGTACACTGGTATCAGTCATATTTACTTTGTAATACCACACCCAAACGAAGAAGAATGTTCAGAAAAGGGTCACGTACCAGCCACTCTTTGTGACCCTGAAGTCCATCATGATTCAGAGTTTTAACAGCAACAGTAAGTCCCGTGCCAGGTTTTACAGGAGCAGTTCCATTCTCTTCTATCCAACCTTTGAAGACGCAGCCAAAACCACCCTCACCGAGAAGACTTTCTGGTCTGAAATTTCTGGTTGCTGATTTCAGATCATTGAATGTAAATTTTCGAAGATGGGGAGCTACCTTCAATTCCTCACTGAATTTGGGTGTTGATGATGTACTTTCTTCATTGCTAGTAGTTGTAGATGACCCCACAGGAGCAATCTGCTCGTCGCGACTTTTGTCATTCGTCGATTTGCTTTCAGCTGAATCAAAGAGTTGATGAATGAATAACAAATTACAATACTTCAATATTACAATCAGCCAATATCAAAATACACATGGACAAATCCGTACATAGAAATTAACAGATATTATTATTGTCATACAATCTGGTTACATTTAACTTCCTTCCCGTGTAAAGTAGTCAACAGACGAATCTATGCAAATCCAGAGCTGTACATACTAGAACCACATTCTTATAAAGGTATCTCCAATAAAGAAGAAACCTGGCTTGTCACTTGTTTTTGCAGCTAATATTTAACGAAATGACCTGCCATGTACTTTTGAACTTAAAAAATGGAAGTATTTTATGAGTAATAATTGTTTTATTGGTATGATATAATATATATCATCATTATGCAAAACTGAGGTTAGCTCGCTAGCTGATCATGGACGAAATAGCAAACTGTTGACATTGAAGCATGCATTTCATTATCTTAGGCATCCCTTCACATGTGCAAGACAGTATGCATGTGTAGATACGGATGCAAGAGAAACTTAACTTGTTGACTATCTAATATATGCAAGAGCGAGAACATTAATACTTAAGTTACTGAATTTAACATCTCCAGAAACGACATCAATTTGAATAAACATCAGAAATGTCACTTCTAAGAATTATGTACGAGGATTAAGCCAATAATTTTGGCATTAAATGATCGTAGCACAATAGCTCTTCGCAGATCCATGCACAGGCTTCCTTCTCATCCAAAGTGAAATCAATTTTAGCTAAATCAAGGCGTGTTCTCTTGCCAAGAAAACATTTCCTTAAAATATATGTTTTCATGTTTCTCCCCCCAATTACCAACATCTATACCACAATCAGCCACCATTTCTCATTTGCAAACACATACTAAATTAGCAACATTCAACGTTCTTTCAGTAGCCAACAGTTACTACTGAAAAGGACCGAACAGCGGAAATAGTCTTCTGACTAAAGTAATTTTTCAAGAAGCGCCTTCTTTTCCTATAGTCCAAAACCCCCATACACAGGATCAAACACAAAGGATTACTCCTTTTTCTAAGAACAGAGCACACAAAATCAAAGCTTCCACCGAAATTTCACGTGCTAATCTCATTGAACCGACACTCACAAGTACACAAACAGGAACAGCTACCTCCAACAGTAGTCCTACAAACATATGACCTAACTAATATTCAACCAGAAACACATAAAACACATGTATAGATCATATAGAAAAATGAAACCTAGACAAGATAAGAAAGAGCAAAAATTGAGAATTTTACCATAATGGGTACTGATTCCACTAATAGAACTATTCACTTTTGATTTGGAAGGCATGCAAGGACAACAACCCATGAACTTAAATCTCATCCAAAACCCACTTTCATCTTTATCATTCAACTTCTTCTTCTGTTTCTTATTCTTATCACTTTCACTTGCCCAACTCTCCACTTTCACAGAATCAGGACCTAAAGCCATCTAACAAATCCCTAATCACTCCAAAACAAAGACCCAACAAAAAAAGAGAAGCTTCTTTTTTTTTTCTTTCAAAGATCCAAACTTTACTCAAAACCCACCTCCTAATCCTCAAAAAACATCAAAAAAGGACTGAACAGACCAGTAAAAACCAATCATTTTCCTTCCAAAAATGGCATGGAACATTAAAAACAAGCTAATTTAAGAATACCCAAGTGTAGAAAAACCACGACTTGATGTGTTGGGTTGATCAAAAAAAGGATGAAAAAAATAAAAATAAAAATAAAAATCCAATCTTCTTCAGTTGTGGAGATTTTCGAGTCAAAAAGGAAAGGGGAGGTGAAAGAGAGAGAAAGGGAGAGAGAGAGTTGAAAAACGGGCAGTAGGGGCAGTGTTGAAAGAAAGAAAGTGGGCAGGAGAGAAGGGAAGAGAGATTTGTTTGTCTCTCACCAACAGTAGAATTTGGCATATTCCACACATCAAATCATTCATTACATAATGAGTGCAGATCATATATGCTTCTCTCATTTATAATTAAAAAAATTATTTTAAAAACAATTTTATTTACTGTTATTTTCATTTTGTTTATGGGTTTATAATTTTTTGAATCTTTATCGATAGGTAAACTTTATTAATTTACTAAATTAATTATTTAAAATTTAAATATAGATTTTTTATTTATATTTTATCCATTTGTATAATTAATTATTTAAATTTTATCGAATTTTAAAAGTAATTATCTAAACTTTACTATTTTTTAATTAAATATCTAATTTAGGAGTTATAGATGAATTTGAAAATTTTATAATAATGAATTAACATTTTAAACTTCAGTAATTAATTAGATAATCTGGTAAATTTAAATGATAAATATGACATTTAACTATTTTTATAATATTATCAACCAAACTCTTTAATTCATTCGATATCATTAATGCTAATTATTACAATTTATAAGTTGATTTTAAGAATTAGCGAATGTTACCCAGGCATAGAAAGAGATAGTTTGCGAATTATTAGAGCTAATATATATATTTACTAAATGAGATAATTATTTTCCGTTTTTAAACCTTTTGTTTTGAATATGTTTCCATTTAATTAATGCATATATCTGATATATTAAAATAACTTTATACAATTATATATTCATTTTTTATATGAATATATATATATATATATAATTGATGGAACAAACTTGAGATAACAAATCGGAGATAGCAAATGCTTCTTAGGAGTTAGTTCTATTGCTTTCATGTTCAATCCCACACAAGCAACGCACTGATTGATTTGGAATTCTAGATGACCAGCCAATCATTAAATGCCTGATTGGGTCATGAATATTATGTTAAATTTTGATACGATATGTTGGGTATTATTAGGATAGAGATGTGATTTAAAAGAATAAGGTAGGAATTGTATTTTAAGATTATTTATATTTAACCGTCATTATTAATCACGTTTATAATAATTTATAATCTTTAGTTATTTAGGTTAGATGATATAAAACACAGAAAAATCAAATTATCAAAACATTCAATTAAAGGGCAAAAGAAAAATGAATCATTCATATATGCTAAATGGAATGATTAGTGTTATATAAATAATTAAATATCGATAATTTCTTTTATATAAACAGTTTTATAAAAATTATGCATAAATAATGCTGCTACTTATTTAAACATATTAATATTTATCCTTGAATTACTCAAATGCGGGATATATTATATTCATTAAATATTTTTCTTAGAACGTAAAGCCAAACGAAATAGACCTAAGTTAACTTTTCATGAAATTAGGGTTTGATTAGATTATCATATTTTTATCTATATCATATTTGTATCTATATATGATCTACATTTGTAGCTTATTTATATTATATATATTTCGTATTTGTTTGGCCTGCTTATAAATAAAATTATTAATTTTTAATCGCTGTTTATTTCTTGACAAATATCTGTTTGAAAACATTAAAAATAGGATGTCATAATGACTACAATACGATAAAACAAACATACCTTAATAGATAAATGAATCGGTTATCTTAAATCATGAGTTTATGAAGTTTAAAGTGTTTAAAATAATATTAGGTGAAGCCTGGACAGCCATAGTTTAGATTAGTTGAGCTTGAGCATATAATAATATCCGTCCCTTACAATAATCTAATATTGTAGGAGTCATAATTTGAGAAGTGGATATGAGTTTGTTTACTTATCCACGCGAGAATATCAAATATTTTATCAGGACGGACATCAATACCACCCTGCCCGACTTGTGCATTAAAATGGTGCAAACAATCATGTAATTAATTTAAATTAATCTTGTCTTTTATTCACGTTTCTTTTTTTTTTTTTTCAATTTTAGAATGGATTGCATTAACATTAGAAAAGAGAGCCTTACACATGCATCCGGCTTCCCAGCTCTACACTCCCTTTACATAAAATTTATATTTTTGTTTTGATTTCTTTTCTTTTCTTTTTTCTTTTTCACAACTTCTCTTCTATTTCTATTTTCAATAAAACTCAATTATATTTGAGCAAAATCCTTAGGGGCAATTGCAATTACATCTCTATAGTTAGGATTGTAAATTACTCTAGCCAAGCCGAACTTTTAAATGTTTGGACTCGTTTAAAGATTATTGAGTTCGAGCTCAAGTTAGGCTTCTTATAGTGCCTAAAATTTAAACTTGAGTTTGACCCTTTTAATTAAAAAAACTTTATTTTAAGTTCGAACTTCTCGTTTACATATCAAGCTCGAGCCAATCTAATTTTATTATTGAGACTAAGATTAAATTTAAACTCAACTTATTTAGATAGTTCATTTTTTATTTTTTTTCAAACCTAAACTTGTATAGAAGAATCGCTAAATATAAATATATATATTAAATAAAAATTAGTTTTTTTATTTATATATTAATATGTCATAAATATAAAACTCACTAATCTATTAATGAGCTTATTGACAAGCTTACTTGCAAACCTATATATAAGCCTAAACGAGCATGTTTACCTAGCTGACTCATGAGCCTTAACTGAAACTTGAGCTCGATATGTTGAAATAAACGAGCTTTATTTTAAGCTCAAGCTCAACTTGTTTACTAATTGGGTTTGAGTAGAGCTGAATCTGAAGTGAGTTGAGCACAAATAAGTCACGAGCAACTCGATTGTTTACAGCCCTTCTATAACTACCAATTAGATGCAAATAAAACTTCTAAACTTCCATATCGTAGTTTCATTTCCCATAACTTTTAACAATGTGTAAATAAGCAACAAACAATTATTTAAGCCCAAAAATGTTGCTATTCATTATCCTTTAGCAACAATCCGTGTGGCATGTGCCCAGCAATAATTTGGTGTACGCGTACCTTTATATTTTCAAAGGTTATGGAATATAAAGATGCATTGCAAGAGTTTTAGGTATCTGTTTCATACCATGACAGTATTTGAGGAATGTCTTTATAATTATCTTAACCCATCACATTTGGCAATTTTATGTTGTTTTAGTCTCTGGCTATTGATATTCTGTATTATTTGTGTGTGTGTGTGTGTGTATAGCCCTTTGCTTGAAGCATAAAGTATATAAGCAATTTCGTAGTATAGTGAAACATATTTAAATAAATTATTGTTGTTTTTACAATGAAAATGGGAAATTTACGCCATTAGCATATCATATAATTTGTAAAATGGAATCACTTGTATACTTAACTCTCCAGTCATAAATAGTAAATATTTTACATCTATATAACCGACTTCACATAATATATAATATATAGGTAAATTATATTAGAAGATACAATTGTCTAAAATAATTTCATTCAAGTGAATTAAATAAGATATCAATATTTTGATGGTCGATTATAAATACCATGCTTGATTCAATTAACAAAACATTAATTTATATTTTTAACCATTGAAAACATTTATACCTTAAATCAATTTACCCTTGAACACTGATTCTTTTTAAAACATTCAAAATATTGATGTTTTAAATAATTTTTTTTATATAATTTATCGCAGGTATACAGTACACTCCTATGTATCATTATTTGTGTTAATGTATTCAAAAACAGTATCTAATGTCATCACTCATCATCATAATAGTAGAGTCAACAAAACACCCCACTTTTCCCTTCAAGTCAATTACTCCACCTTCATTTCATATCTTATTAGAAGAGAAAACAATGATATTAAACCTGCTTACAATTGTTTTTATCACTTGTCTTCTTTCCTCATATCCCAGGTAACCACCTAAAAATTGTTAATCTTATAACTACATACTTCATAATTGTTCATGCATCAATCAAGTTAATTTATACTAGTGTTTTTCGGTGTTTAACAAAAATGACGTATTTTAACTTTTTTTTCCTTTAAAAATAAATTAGTGGAATTCATAAATTTAAATAAATAAGAAGATTGTGTTAAGATTTTTTAGAGTTAATAAATGTTTTTACCTCATTTTGAAACCGCCTAAAGAACTACTTCTTATAAAAAAATAAAATTATAATATAATAGCAATTAACAATTTGGTGAAAACCTATTATCATCCTTTTATTATTGGTGTCTCATAATTTCTGGCTATATATAGCTATTTTTTTTTATATGCCTGCACTATCTCTGTCCGATGATGGTATATCCAAAGTTAGAAATCTATGTTATATTGTGGCAAGATATAAATTTTTGTCAAAATATGGATCTATGCTACCTTTGTTCAATTTATATTGATATTTTATAAAATCCTTACCTCATGAATATAATATTATCAAATTTTCATCCACTAAGGCATAATCATATATGGTGTAGCTGCCATGCTCCAAAAAAGGTCCAGAGTGCAAACAATTCCAACGTATAACATTTGAATATTATATGCAAAAGCTATTCTTAATTAAGAATTTCTAACAAATTTTAAATTAAGAAATCCTTAATTAGGGCTAATAATAAAATGAATTGTAGCAAAAAAATAAAATATAAGTAATCTCTTAACAATACAAAATAAAAATTCTCACAATACAAGTATTAACTCTCATAAAATAACATTACAATATCTAATGATGTCCAGTTCATCCAACCTTTCACCATATTATTCGGATTATAAACCATGCTACCATAACATCCAAATCAATCATCTTCATAATTTGAAAAAGAAGGAATGAGCTAAAGCTCAATACAACAACATCACATACACGATATGATCACACACTTATTCTAGTGTAAGTTTAACAACCACCCAACCATTTAGATATTTAATTTAGGTGTAACAAAACAATACTAGAGTACTTACACTTTGAAAACATGTTGTAGAAATCTAGGAGTCCTAAGTAGCAACAACTGCTCAAGGAGTTGATATAGGCAGCCCGAGTATCTATATTCACTAAAAGAAATTCTAAATAAGTGATTTAGTTTAAAAGTCACAGCCATCACACACATATACCTATTACAGGCCATCATATAATGTGGCTCAGTTAGTCCTATTAACGTGAGCTACACTATCTTACTTCTCTTTGATCAAGATAGATATTACCTCGATACCATTTACTCTATTAGTTACCTGTTGAGCCATCACTGGTGACCTATGCATCTAACTACCATGCTAGCTCCACCACACAAAGTTGTCGCTCCAACACTGAATTAAACGATACAAGCACACTCAAATAATAAATTATGTCATCTTTAAGTATTAATTCATTTTAAGATGTCTATCTTAAGAAGTAACGCCTAAGTCACTATGTACTTGAATTTAAGTAGGTATTCCGCCACAAATTAAATGATAGGTGAACCCGAGAATATAATATGTATAACAAAATTATCTCAAATAAAATTTAAGTCACTAATAATAAAATTATCTCAAATAAAATTTGAGTCACTAATTCATTCATTCATTCAAAATAGATTGGTTATTAGCCAAATTGAAGTTATATCTACATTATCTACTCTTATTAAGATTTTACTTAATTCCTTTTTAGATATTAATCCATAAATTTAACATCAATTTCAAAAGTAAATTTAGATATTAAATAACTTATCATTTATTTAAGTTCATTTTAATTTTAGCTCAACCAGTAAACCCACCATATAGTGATTAGGTCCATTAAGTGATATCTTTAGCAATTTAACTTATATTTAAATCAATATACTTTTATTAAGTAAAATAACTCATTTTAAATTTCATTAGTCCATTTGTATCTTTAGTAATCCAACAATACCTAAGAAGTATGTCAAGGAACTTAAACTAGTTCTCTATTAAGTTTATAGTATATGATAATGCATTATTTTATACCTATTATAATTAAATAAATTCGTAAAATCAAATTGTTTAATTAGTCAACCCAAGATTCATATTTTAATATGAATATATATTATTTATATTTATTTCATATTATTTTATTAGAATTAAATTCCATTATTTTGCAACATTTCATTTCTGATTGAAAACTGGCACGCGCCTTAACTTAATTGAACCAGGTCACCTACTTTTAGACCGATTATTTATCTAAAATATGTTAATTTTCTAACTCATTTTTTTCACAATTTATGTATTGGTTCAACTCAATCAAATTGGTTTAATATGGTTTAAAATTAAAATACATCATATCTGTCAGAACAAGAAAACAACACTGATGACCAACTTTTTTTTTGCAAAAATGAGGATGATCCCAACTAGTTCTTGGTCGATTCTTTACATCATATTAAAATGGATTTCTTTAACTTTCAAACTGTTATACTCTCACCCAAAAAAAAAAGAAAAGGCGATTGGTATAGCCCTAGAAAATGACACCACTACGACTGGCCGGACCTTGTTTTACTCTGTTTTTTTGTTATTTCGTAATTTAATTTTCATAAATAGTAAATTTATTTGAAAAATCAAGAAAATTTTGAGTTCAAGTAGGCACATTGAACTACCATTCTTATAAATTTCATCCAAAAATAAATTCATTTTAATATTTTATTTAGCTTTTACATCTTAATGATTTTTTACTTCTAATCTATATTCATAACAACAATCATTCATCATTTATTTATCAGTTCATAGATCCAGAAGTGTAATCTATCATCACATCATTCAGCCTTAAATCCTAAATCATTAATCACATAAGCACAACAAAATAAAGATTAGAAAAATTACCTATAAAGAAGAACACAATGTACACATACAACTACTGATACAAAAGGCAAGCTTATTGAAGAAGCTTGTCACTCTCGTTTTAGTTTTAATACTCCTTGATACTTGTTTGTTTCTATAATTAATTGTGGTATTAGTATAATAGATTTAAGGATTAAAGCATTTAGGATATGATTTTTACCTTTTCTCCTTTGAGACTTTGAAGGAGTTTGCTAATGCTTAATTAAACGAGGGATAGAGATTTTTTTTTTTTTTTTGGTTCCTAAAGAAGTTTTTTAGTATTTTAGAGAGATCTTGACTTCTCTAAAAGTTTTAAAATGTGAAAACAGATGAGAGAGGAAAAAAATTAAGGTTTATATATATAGAGTGGAGCCTTAAACGTATAGTTTCTAAATTTATAATAGATTAGACATTCATACCCTTATCATGAATTGTATTAACTTAAGCATTTGCAAGCTTAAATAACCTTCTTGCGCTTCCTTATTATCTTGTAGCTATGTAATTTGGTTATTATCCTTATTTTTATTTTATTTATTCTTGTAATTTAAATAAATTCTAATATTTTTATTATTTTATTTTTTTAAAAATATTTCCTTATATTTTTAGGGTCTATGTGGATTGTCTGATTTTTATTTATACTATTTGTATCATATCAATTTTATGTTTATGAGTAAAATTATCAGTTTTTCATCGGTATCTGTTTCTTGACAAACATTTGTTTCAAAATAATGAAAATATAATGCCAAAATAACTAAAATATGATGAAATAAGAAAAAATTTTTATTATTCCAAACTATTTTTTTTATTATTAGCATTATAATTGGGATATTTCAGTAGCAACTCATTTTCTTTTTTATATTATCAATGCATGTTACTCTTTGTTCAATAAGTAATAATATTTGTGGAGTAATTACAAAGTGTAATTTCATTATATGGTAATGGTGTTCGGCACATGTTGATTGAGTATAATGTCTACTAAAAAGAGTAAACATCCAACATTTTCTTTAATAAAGATGCAGCTAAACCCATCCAAAGTTATAAATCTAGATATTATATTCTTTCTTATTCTCTCTAAACCATTTTGTCATTAAAAACATGTTCTCATAACTTTACTTGTTTTCAAATTTTTTTTCTCATTTATCAATTTCTATAGTAATTTTTTATTATCTTTACTCCATTTCAAAAAGTGAAATTGTGATATATTAATGGCAAAGATTTCAATTGTACTCCATTTTTTGTAAGGACAAAAGAAGTCAAAACATTAAAAACTTTGGGATGACCTTCTACTCACCTTCCTACCATTGTACCTATGTCACCTTATTTTCTTTTTCTTCTTATCTCATTTTTCTTCAATTCTTAATTTTTTTTTTTAATTATCTCAATATTAGATTCTTGAATATCTTTTGAATATCATCATCTATGTTAAAAATGTACTCGAAGCTAATTATGATAATAACATTAGCAAAACTCATTGATTTCCCTTTTAAGTCAATTACTTTTTCTTTATATAGTATTTGAATGAGCACATTGACACATCTTTGTGAGCTTTCTCTATCTCATTAAAAACAATGATGACATTAACTTCCTTCCATTTTCTTTCTTTTTTTTAGTTTTCCTCCCTTCTTCATTCACGGTAACAATAGTAGTTTGCAAGATGTGTGTCTTGTTTAAGTATTCGCTCATATTAATTCATATAAGTGCTTCTTTTATGTTGAATAAATAGGACGTTAAGTGTCTTAGTGTAAATAATGATTAAAAGTAATAAGAAGGTCATATTAAGATCTCTGCAGAGTAAATAAATGTTTTTTTTTAATTTCATTTATAAAAACAACACAAAATCACTTTTTATAAAGAAATAAAATATGCAAACACTATTGGCATAGCTCTTGAAGTATCTATTTTTTTAATTCCCATTTTATTTTTATGATACAATTTTTTTTTTTTTGTTCCTTTCATTTTTTCTTTGTAATAATGTCATGAATTGTACTAAAAATTTAGCAAAATATGCAATTAGGTACCTGAACTTTGAAATTGATTAATTTAATACTTTTACTTTGATCAATTTGATACCTCAAAAAAACTTAAAGAGATACTATTAACATGTATAAAAAGTTTTTTAGATACTAAATTGATCAATTTCAAATTCAGGTACTAAATTGATTGTTTCAAAGCCCAAGTATCTAATTGCATATTTTATCAAAGTTCATATACTATTTGTGACATCATCCTTTTTCTTTCCATTCATTTTTTTTTAATAATTTGTTTTTTATATGTACTTCATTGAAAATAGAGAATACTTTAGAAAAGAAAGATTGGAACTCTATGTGTCAGTTAGTTTGCTCTATCAAAGCCATTTTTTAATTTAAAATATCTAAACAATTGTTGTATGATAGCCATATTCACGAAATAGAAGAATTTCCCTTTCCAATTTTCTTACAAGCCTTTTCAATTGTCTCCCACTAATTACCATTTGTGTCAAATCTTTTAGTGCTTTCATGCTAACCTATCTACCACTTGTTGCAAAGTTATTTTATTGAATACGACTTCCATTTTAATATATGAAATTTTTTTGTTTATCTGTCTAAAAACATTTTTTCAATTGCCTATTAGCATCTTTTCCTATTTTTGCTTGCTTCAAACAAAGATGAATAGGCCTTCATCAAAGAGGGACAAAATTCTAAGAGCAAATATTTATCCACAAGTGGCCAAAAAAAAAAAAAAAGGAAAAACAAAGATGATAATGTTTCATGTTTTCTCACTCCAAGTTGCTAGATATTTTCATTTAATTATTCCATGCTCCATCTAAACCTTTTAAGCTCCTTGTAGCATTGGATACTCTTCCTCTTTTAATGATGTTTGGACAACTAGAAAACAAGTTATAGATCTTATCATCGATAAAAACTATCTAACATCTATTTTATTGTATATCCTTAATCTATTTTGGTAGAGGCCAAACTTCCTGCATTGCCTCCTTAATACCATATGGATCCCTATTACTCTTAATAAGTATAGAAGTATTCGAACTTTTAACAAATAGGGAAACAAGTTGTCATGGGCTCTTGTAATTATTAGTAAAATGTAGAATGCTCGTTAGAGTATTATTATTTCATTGCTTTCCTTTTCCTTTCCAGTCTTTTTTTTAGGGTAAAATCACCAAGTGTTTTCTCATCTAGGAGATCCATCTCTTTATAAAACCACAAATAGAGAATTATTGCTAATGGTAATGACACATAATTTTTTATTCTTTTGAATATTTTACATCAAGACTATCTTTATATTGTAGATTGTATTCACAAAATAGAAGAACTATGACATCATAACTTCACATACTGCCCAATTACATGAATACCCTTGCGCTACTATTTTTTCAATAATTGTAAATATCTGAAGTTACAAATATGAATGTTAGAAAGTTGCAATGTGTAAATTGTTTCAATGTCAAAATATGTGGATGGCATTCTTATTTAACTTATATGAGGAACTTACACATCTAACACAATATCATCAATTTTTAGGTCCATTACAGCATAATCATGTATGGATGTGAAAAAGTCTAGTAAGCTTTTTTTCAATTAATATTTTCAATGCATGTTAACTATATCATCTGGAACCCTTCAATATCATACTCCTTCCCCTTCTCTGACTAAACCATTTTGTTGAAAAATTTTATTAGTATAAATTTGTTCTTTAAATGCAAACGACTTATGTGTTTTCAAATATATTTTTCTTTGTTTCCATATGTATTGCATGGCATCCCCTTTCTAATGATGGCATATATGGAATTACTAATCTCGATGTTATATTTCCATAACATGTTAGTTAATTTGATTTCATAATATGAGTGTATGATGCTTTCTATTCAACACATGATAATATATGAAATACTTACCCACCTAACATGATATTATCAAGTTTCAAGTCCATGTGATATATCATGTATGTGCACGTGTATCGGTGTACTAGTTAATTGATAAATGTGTAAAATTACATATTTATCTTTATGTAAATAACTCAAGTGTATGCATGAATTGTGTGTTTTTATTACAATATGAATAAAAAAATGATAAAATGCATAATGTGATCAAAGCTAAGTATCACATTAGATTGATGAGATTTTTTTTTTTTTGCCATAAAATTAGAAAATTACATTAGATCATCAGATTGTTCATCACAGCATTCACAACTGAAGATGAAACACAATTGGAAACATTAAAGGAATCTAAACTCAAAATGTAAGCTAGAGAAGATGGGGGTTCATTGACCCAATCTGATGGCCACATCTTCTTTCTCTGATGAGAGGTCACCCAATTAGCTACATCATTCGCTTGTCTTCTTATCAAGTTGAATCTAGGTATATGGAAGTATTTTTGCAACTCCTTGATATCAAGCAGTATATTGTCCAGCTCCCAAAGAGTATTCAACTAACTAGTTAACAAGTTATGCACAACAATCGAGTCCATTTCAAATTCAATATTCAGCCATCCCCTTCCTCTTGCATAGAGCATTGCATCACATATTACATTTGCATTAGCAAACTTAATAGAAATAGCCAAAACAAATTTAGCTTCACTTCCTCAAAAAAATCTATTACAATCTTGGGCCACAAACCCAATGGCAACATCTCCAAATAATTGATCAATTGAGACATCACAATTCAATTTAATAAAGTTACTTAGAGGAGGGAGCCATCATGGCATGTCGGTAAGAGGTCATTTAGCTCTTGTGCATGAGCTGTTGGATGTACCTTTAAATGAGACGTTGATGAGATTGACATGATTAAATATACCAATGTATTGCTCTTATCTTGATTTGAATACCCATAATAAGTTGACATACTCACTATAAGATGAAAAATTATTAGTAAGTTGTGTTAGGGAATAGAGTTTATTCTAAATTTAAGAAAATTAAACCACTACAATTTTAGGAAAATGAACACTATAACACCTCAATTGATTTAAACAATTGAATTTGTCCATAACAAATTCGAAACAACAATTAAGCACAAAAGCAAATAACAGTTGTGAAAAGTATAACAAGGTTCAATAAGTTTTAAGCAGCATAAAGCTTTACAAATTGCAAATCAAACTATTACACGTCAAGAAGAACTAGCTTTGACACAGATTTGACCTAATATGATGGAAAACTGAGATGCATAAATTAGACAAGAACTACAACAATAGTAAATTTCAAGCTGAATAATGGCGTAGACTATTCATATCAAACCGCTGCAATCCAAGCAACTAAAGGAATCCAACCAATCTAAAACCCAATCTACTTAGATTCAAGCCGATATTCAAACTCCATAATTCAACTAATAACACAGTAGCTCAATCTCAATTATTATTAGCTGAGTAGACCATGATTTAATTAAAGTAATAGCAGCAGCCAAATATAATTGTTGAATCAAACCTGATTGCAACTAAGTTACTACAATGGAATAAAACATCGAATAACCATTGACTTACCATTGGAGAGCCCAAACAATCTACACCTTTGTTTGAATCGTTGACATGAACGAAACGACAAGCAAACACATTTAATCACCATGAACTGCTAGAGGAGCTACCAAACATGCTTCAAGTTTCTAAGTTGTAAAGAGTTGTAAGTTGAGTGCCTAACTGTTGGAATCTGAGTGCTTGTAACCCTTCAATGGAGTGATTAGTTTTGCTTTGGAGGACTAACCAAGACAATATATAAACATGACAAAATTGAATCTTTGAACAGCAATCATGTTTGTTGAGTTACACTCTAACTTACTCCAAGCAATTGATGTCAAGCAAAGTAGAGCGAGTCAATTTTTGAGTATAATATAGCCCACTCCTAACTAAGAATCATAGTAGTTGCCAGGTGGTCATTCGAGCTACACCAAACTTTAAGCATTCATGACAAAAATTTGAGCTTCTCGTAGCATGTTTAAGCTCTCTAGTGTAGCAAATTAAGACATCAAGTCTCTCATACATTTGAGCACTTTACCTTGCTACAAGACGAAAGGTCAAGCTGCTTGTGATAATGAGAGATCTTTTGCTTGAGTAGCTCCTTGTGAACTAAATTGATTTACCCTAATTTGATAACCATAATAGTTGATACACAAGAATAGAAGTAGATGTTGCTATAGCACTAAAGAACAAAACACTGAGCTGCTAAACTGAGTTTTCTACTTCAATAGTTCAAGTTATTTTCTTTATTCCCTAGAGCTAACCAAACTAAGTCGGACAAGACTTAAAGCAAACCACAAGTCCTAAGCAGATTGAAATTAAGGCACCCATACATTCATAGTGTCCTTGACTTGACAGAATTTGCACCAAACTTCAAATGCAATTAAATTAAATTCTAAACTGCTTTTATTTTTTATGTAAAAAACCAAGCTTTAGACAGCAATAACATTTGATTGAGCTACAATAAAATTGAATTCTACCACTAACACCAACTTTCAAGTTGAAAATAAAAAACTAACTCTGACAAATCTGTATTATCCAAACTCCTTTGTTGTAGAGTAACAGGTGAAGACAACTAATTCTAAGTGCCAAACTCAACAAGTGGAGTGTCCATTAAACATGTAGAGCCTCTACTCCTTACAAAAGAGTGCCCGTTAGAAGATCAACTTGAGTACATATAAGGCTAAATATACAACTTCGAGCTAAGCACTTTAATATGTCGAACCAATCATAAAAAACTAAATTAAATATTTTGTTTACTTTAATTTTTTTCCTTGTAATTTTTAGTATTGGACCCAATATTTTAAAGATCATTTGTTTTCAAATGTTTAGAGACTTCTTTTGTATTTTTATTGAGGGTCCACACCTACACTCCTCTATATCCTATTATTATCAATTCATTGTCCAACACACCACTACACATCAGACCAATATACTCCATCGTCACTTTTCTTTTATCAATTATCCCATTACATCATGAGACAATGTCACGATTACTACTTGAACTTTTCATTAATCTTTAATTAACTACCTCAACTTTGATTTGTTCAATTTACTACACTTAACTTTTCATTGTCAAAAACACTACTTAGCCAAACTCTCTTATATCCATCTGTCCAGTTGGCATTAGTGACCAATAGCATGGTGCCACGTGTGCATAGCCCATAAAATCTATTATCCATGTCAATATTTCACTATAACATCTAAAAAAAAAGGTAAACCATATTTAATAATAAAAAAAAATATGGCTGAGTCAAAAGTGTATTGTCAGTAGAATTAAAATCCAAAACATAAAATAAAATCAAAACAACCTTTTCAATATGTACCATTCAAATAAAACTTGAAAACCTTAAATTGTGAGTAAAGACCTAAAGTGGAAATCGACTCTAGAAATAGGAAGATGATCAATGGAATCACCATGGATGGCAAGGATCTTAGTCGCAGTGGAGGTAAGGCATTCATACACCTAACTCAATTGATGTTTGTTGAGAGCAATGGAACAAAGATACCCATTCGAAGAACTCATCAAACATCAATTATGTTTGGTTAGATTGATGCTTGGACTTTGGTTGGGTAATGGTCCACGATGGGTCATGACTTTGTATGGGTCATAGGCATATCAAATCTATGGGTCTTCTTCTTCTTCGATGACACAACACGCTGGAGCTAACTCTTTGAATAGGACTTCCGATGTCGATGTGTGTTGGTAAATGGAAAAAAAGAAATGGGTTTCTAAAGGAAGTGGTTAGGGTGTGATTGTCTTGTGTTGCGCTTTTTATACGGCTGCTTGTTGGGTTTTTAGGTTGAGTGTTGAATTAGATTGAGATTGGGGGCTACGGTGGTGGTATTATAGTTTTGGTTTCGATGAAGGTCAAGTGCAGTAGTGTTTGATCTCCAATGATGTTTGTTTGCAGTAGTCTTGGTCGGAGATAATGAAGAAGGCTAAGTTGACTCATTAGTTATGAGTTAATGGTTGAGTTAACTTGGTGAAGTTAAAAATGACTTTAGTTTTTTTCTTTTTACATTTTTTGATGAATTATCTACGTGAGATATGTTTCATGTGGGCTACAAACACTTTTCAACTTTTTTTAGGTTGTTAATGCCAACTGTGCAAACGGATGCAATGGACTTAACGGAGATAGTGTTTTAGACATGAAAATATATATATATATATATAGAGGTAGTAAATTGACCAAATTAAAGTTTGGTCGTTAATTGAATATTTAGGTAAAGTTCATATAGTATTTGCGACATTGTCCCTTGCATCATTCATACCATCCATTCCATATCATTCATTTCCTATCATTCCATTACTCAGCATTCCCAATCACCCATTGCACACCTCACCCTCTTAAAAAATTCACTCTCCACCTCACCATACACCTTATCTTTCCATACACACTTCCATCTCTATCTATGTCACTCTCAGCATCATATATTGCTAACTTTCAATGCTAGAGTGGATTCCTAATAGTTTAGAGTTCATCTCTTGTAATCATTAGGTATATTCTTCCCCTTTATTTCACTTTTAAACAATGAATTGTTCTCAGTGCAATATTATTAACAAAATCATGTTTTTCATGCCTGAGTAGAATCATGTAAAGGGTTAAAGATTTTCTTAATTTGTTGAGTTATTTTTGTAACGGGTTTCATTTAATTGGAATTTTGATTTCCCTATTTTAAAATTCATAAGATTATTTGTCTATGAATTTCTTATGAATTATGGTTTGAGATTCTCAAGAGAGATTCAAGAATTTGATTGAAAAGGGAAACAAGATTTTAAAATAGATACAAACACATGTGATTTTGGTTCAAATCTTAGAACTTATGCTCTTAATGCGATTGAAATTGTGGTTTAGGATAGAGACACATGCTTGAACAATAAGTTTAATTAAAATAACATGATTTATGAGAGGAACATATTATTCAACAGGTGATTATATATATTTATATATATATATATATATATTGCTCAAAGAGATACCAGTGCTATAATTAAAATAATGCGACTAGAGAAAGAAGTGGATTCTTATGAGTTTAATCAAAATACAACTAAACAAACCTGATTATATTTACAAAATAATGAATGGAAATTTGAATTAGACCTTGCATAATTCCACACATATGGATTGAAGGAGTTCCTAGTAGTAATTTCTTACTAGTGTCATTTTTGTTATTAATTTAGCGATAATTTGTAGCGGTAATTTAAGGAGTAGTTTTATTTATGAAAATCTAAAAGTCCCAAAATCCAATTTACTTAAATTAGATTTGGAGCACTAAATCCAATACTTAGGTTGATTTTTTTTTTTAAGAACAAAATATAAAATTGGTTTCTCATCTGATGCTACTTTCATTACAAGTACAATTGTCGTTATAGGTCACCGAATTGATTTCACAAATAGTGGAAGTGGAAGCGTAAGTAAATATATTTTTGAAAACTTTGTGATGCATGTCTTGCACATGCTTATTAGGTATAATGTTTTACTAAAAATTATAATCATGCAAGATCCCTCATAAATGCACATGAGGCTAGAACTTATCTAAAATTACATATCCAGAGATTATATTCCTCCACATTTTCATATAACTTGATAACTTCAGGTTTTGGGTTCAATATAATAGAAATGTCTTTTGCATATGTCATTAAATACATATGACTACACTTTATCCACATTCGATAATCTCAATGTTATATATATATATATACACACACACACACACACCATTTTGTTGTTAAATTCTACTAATATATATTTGTGCTTCAACTCACCACTTATTTGTTTTCAAATATTCTCTTCTTTGTGTCCATTAATAAATCAATTGTTACTGTACTCTTGGGTTGGCTTTTGTTCCTTTTTGAATAGTGAAATTGTGATATATTGATAATAATTACCTGCCCTTTATTTTTTTATCACTTTTCTCATATGAAAAAGGAAGCTAAAGTTCATTTAAATGGCTATTAGTTACTAGTTGCATCTCTTTGCTGCCCTACTCATATTATATTCTTTCTTTACTAATCTTCCAGTTCTTAGATACATCACTCTTCATTCTTCATTTAATTATCACATATGTAGACTTTTAAGTATCATCATTAGTGTTTAGAATGATTTGAAATTGATATTTGACATCATCATAAATAATATTATTAGTGAAACTCACCCTTGTTGCCTTCGAGTTAATTACTCTACTTTGACTAGTAGAAGTTCTTCAAAAGTTTCTGCCAATTGTCCCCCCTTCATACCCCACATAATCAGTGGAGCCCCCATTGATCTTGAAAGTGCATGTTTGTACATGTATTCGCTCATGTATTATTTATATAAGTGCTTGTTCTACGTTAAACATATAGAAAGTAAGTTCATTTAGCCTTGCTTTTCCTTTTTTTTTTTTCATTTTATTTTTTCTCCACACTAGTAGACCATGAATTGAAGTACTAAGATCATATTAAGAATTCTAGAAGTGAATAAATACTTATTTATACCTCTTTTTCAAACTACTCCATAGACACACTTTTCATAACATAAAAATATATAGAAAGCACTTTTAAACCAAAAGGAAACATTATTATCAACCTTATTTTGTTGGTGTTTCTTAATTACTATATCATCTACATATAATGAATTGCATAGCTTCCAGTGCTGCATAATATTTTTTTTTTTTTAATCCCCTTTCCATTTCTTTCTTATTATGGTATATCTAAAGTCACAAAAACAATAATTGTTTGTTAGTTTGTCTTGCTGAGGCCTGAGAGTCTTATTATTTTAAGGCTAACTAATTATTCTTTTGAATTTCAAAAACAATCATTATTTGTTAGTTTGTTTAAAAGAGGAAGTACTGATAAGTTGGTTTTTGCATCTAATATAATTGCCAAAACCAAACTTGATACTATATATTATTTCCAACCAAAGGATGGAGTCATAGGTATTCCAGTTAAATGTTGTATGTTCGCCTAATATAACTGCCAAAACCAAAGCTTGATACTATATATTATTTCATACTTAGGCGACTGGACAAAGGGGTCTAAGAAGAGATGTTTTGTTGGATTTAAGCTTTGTTTAATATCTATTTCATGAGTCTAGTTATGCAGAGAATAATAAAATTAAAAGTCATTTAGTTGGTAATTAATTTTTAAAATCCGAAATGTCATCATTTTATTTGGTTGATTTTATGTTTAATTTAGAATTATAAATATGAGAAAGAAAAACACAAAAAGAAGAATAATATTAATAAGTTTGCAAGTGAAATTTGATACTGATTTTCGTACATAATTTGGAATATTATCTTAGCTTGTCTATAATATCATGTGAATACCATTTATTAGACTTCTTAGTATATAACACATAACTTTTGATGTGGTATATGCAACGTGGATGCGCATTCTTTTAGTTCAAAATGTGATAATATAAAGAAATTATAAGAAGATAATAATGTATTTTAAGAAAAAAAACACTTATTTATTTGCATGATTAACTATTTGATATAACCCTATTTATCGCAAAAGATATACTGCACATATTATTCCAAATTCAAAAGGAATTAGCTAGAGGGCACAAAATAACCAGACTAATTAAATACATTGTAACTTGTCACTTTCGCATAATAATACAGGATAATTAATTATCTGGTTGAAGAAGTCAAGTGTGGGAGGACTTGGGAGCTCAAGAACATATGGCAGGTGAGAAGCCTACTTTTCAGAGCTCAAAATTCAATCGGCATGCAAGTTATGTTTACATTGGAACTGAAATCTAGGCTTTGAGGATGTCAGTTTTTTATTAGTATTAGTTTGGTATGGATTCGATATTAATTCAATTTGATAAATCTATAAGTAAAACTGTCAGTTTTTTATCAATATCATATTAGTATAGGTTCGATATCTATATGGTACCAAAAAGAAGCAAAAATGATACTAAAACGATGAATAAAAAAGACTTATTAATTGCTTTTAAATAGACTATAATATACATATAATGAATAATTACTAATAATTTTTTAATATATGATATTATGATGGACGATAATTATTTTAAAAATTATCTATTATCTTTTTTATATGTTAAGGTATAGTTATCGAATTTTTTTCTCCAATTCTATCTATTAACATAAAATAATTAATAGTGAGACCCACCAGCCCAAACCTATACCAGGCCAATTGCATGATTGATACCGAATCACAGTTTCGATAAAATCCAATTGATTTGACGAACATAATATGGAAATAACAATGAATAAATTAGATCTTACTGGCAGCGAATTTTTCATCTTTCTTCCCCTTTATGTAACGACGATTATTTGATAGTTGGGATTTAACAGGTGGTGTGGTTACCAGAATGACGATTTTTCCTTCACCTTTAGATCATTATCAAATAATTTAACAGGTGGGTTTGTTTGTTAAACCTTTTGACATCTTCAAACAGATGATTGTTAACAAATAGATATAGATGAAAAATAAATATTTTTATTTATAAATAAATTAGATATATTAGAGTCAAAAAATAAATAAGTTATACATGTAGATTAGATACAAAGAAGATACAAATGAAAATCAGATAATCCAAAAATACGGAACCATTCATCAACAAGTTTAGAGAATATTGTTATTCAAATATTAACATTCTTGATACTAATTCATACAAAATTGCCATTTGGTAATAGGAATACAATTAATCATCTCAACAACAATTTCGTATTATTAAGCAAGGGAGAATAAACCGGATAGTGATTTTCCAAGTTAATAAGTGGTAAATCTTGTAAATGTTTCATTAAAGTAAAACATATAAATGTGCCTATTTTCTGTTCGCGATTAGATTTATATTTCGTTAACATGGATCGAAACGAGGAAATATACTGTTCTTCTGTTCCCATGCTTATATAAGGTTTTATTATTTAGGAACTAAATAGAAAAGGAAGGCAAAACACTATCAGATCCGACGTTATCACCTAAGAATGGATGGAAGGAATGTACTAGTATATTAGTTAGAAAATTAATCGGATCACGGCATTCATTAAATTAGCCATATAATTATAAAATTAATAAGTTATTAATCAACACTATAAATAATCTTTGGATAAATTATATTGAAAGTTATCAATTTTTACGAGAAGTTTAAATTAGATATCAACATTTTTAGTAGTTAAAAAAAAAACACGAACTTTTTATAAAATGGATCAAATATGTGGTCAACGGTATAAATAGATAAAAAGATAATTAACGTTATATAAAATGCAAATTAGAAATTCTTTTTTTTTTATTTATTTGTTAGTGATTTAAAATGTTGATTCTTTATTTGACTCTGCTTTCCAATCATTCAAAATATTGATACTTATTTGAACCTACTCTTAAGCATGATACTCTTGATGTAATTTATTCAGTAATCTGTTACTGTAATTGTGATGGATTCTCGAGACAATCAAAGTTTCAAAAAACCTTCTCCTTCTATCTACTCTTCCTACTCGTTCACTTCGTTATAATTGCAATTCCATTACAGCCTTATTTCTTATGAATAGCTATTACGTCGTTTAGTTTACCAAATAGTGATTCCATAATGAGTCCCTATTACACAAAACAATGAATAGTCATTCTTTATTTAAACCTATGAATATCAATTCAATGCTGGAACTCTCTTTTTTTTTTTTTCAAAATACCACCATTTAAATAAAAAATTAATAAAGAAAAATCCTATTACAGCTCTATTCCATTCCTTCGTAATAAGAATTCCATTACAGCCTTATTCATTCAGCGAAGTGAATAAGCCGTTCATCTTTTTTCTTTTTTCACCTCATCTAGAATAGAATTTTTCTACAATTTTAACGGATTAGTTTAGCCCACTAAACGTAATTATATTTTAACCAATATTTTTTATTTGAATATGACATGATGAAATAATTGGAAAATTATAAATATATTTATATTACTTCCTTTTTGTTAAAGTTAAAATCGGGGTGCCTTTTCGTGTTTAGAGTAGTTTAAGTTGCTTTTTTTCTTACTCAATAAAGATAGGAAGCAGGTGCTATATAAACGAAATTTAATGCTTAAGTTTTGAGTCGATACGTTTGAGCTCCTTATTTAAATCCTAAGTGTAAAGATTGATAACACTTTTCACTCGCTTGAAAATAATGGAATTTAAAATTTCAACTCAAGTAATAAGATGTTCTGATACAAGTAATTAGTGTCGTGCAAAAATAAATTTAACTAATTTATCATAGTTATGATGCATGAACGAGAGAAATAAAGAATACAATAAAACATATTAACAAGGTAGAATAAAATGCGTTGTGAATAATAATAGCTTCTTCTTGATTTGAACCACTTAAATATAGTTTAAGGGAGCTGATAATCATTAAAATAAATATAATAAATTATATTAATTTTTTTTATCTAATTACTGTTGGGTATATTAAAATTTTGACAGAACCAAATGACACCATAAAAATTTTCCCCGTTACGTTATGTTTGAATTAATGTGTATATAATTTCAATTGTTATTCTTTTAGTCTCTTTTATAAGTCGATATTGATATGTCATATATCTATTCAGTTACATCAATTTTTTTACTTTCAAAATCATTCTCTACCCAAAAATAAGTGCAAGTGCCATCTCATTAGAAATAAAGCGAGACAAAGGGCTCAACTAAAATCAATGGCTTAAAAGCGGAATACGCAATAGAGAGCTTCCTATGCAAGTTAAATAATTTTCGCTTTCTTGGCAATTAGTTCCACTTTGCTTTAACATGACCGTACCAAACGGCGCATTACATGGCACTGTAAAAGAATAATTTTGATCATTGGAACCATATTACCCTACAGAAGGTGAGAATTTCTTTTTGGGTACGTTTGTCTCATCTTTTTGTTATGGTTTTAGCATTTTATTTTTATCATTTTCAAACTAATATTTATCAAGATATATATATATATATACAGAGAAAAATATACAGTTTTATTCATAAATAAACCATCTGGATAAAAAACAAATAAGATATAGATATAGATTAAATATAGATAAAATACAAATAAAAATCAGATAATTCAAACGTATCCTTTCTTTCTTTAGCCATTTTTACATAGGAAAAGAAAGTAAAAGGAGAAAGGGTAAAAGATAAAAATAGATTCACTCTATTTACATCCTCTAGATTTTTGTCAAAGTCTAAAAAGTAGTTAAAATTATAAAAAAAAATTAGCTACATTGCAATATCATTTTCTTATCATATTATTTTTTATAATTCTAACATTTGATATAAGAGGTAACGACTTATAAATGAAAAAAATTAATAGAAATTAAGAGAGCAAATTGGGCGAGGACTTGAATCTAAGAAATCTGGTAATTATATCTCTCCATCTGTTATAATACGAACAATGGCAAAAAATGAAAAAATGATAAAGCACACACAAGATTTACATGAAAAACCAAAATTGGGAAAAACCATGAGCAAACTCTCCCATTTTCTCACTCTCATACAAACCCTAACAAAATACATATTTATATGTGTATATAGCTAGCCAACAATAACGGCCAAAATTATGTCCCTTAAATGTATAATGAATGAATAATAAATGTATAATCAAATATTCATTCATTATACAAATACAAAAATTATGACTCTTAAATGTATAATGAATGAATAATAAATGTATAGTTAAATATTCATTCATTATACAAATACCAAAATTATGGCTCTTAAATGTTTAATGAATGAATAATAAATATAAATCAAATATTCATTCATTATACATTTGACTACAAAAAAGGCTACTGAAAATAGATCACAAACTCCAACACCATCAAACTATTTACCTTACAAAGTTATTGCAATATCATTGGGAAAAAGAGACTTCAGCATATTTAGTTTAATGGAATGGAATTGATATTTCAACTTCATTACTGCAAAATATTTTATTCCTTTGTTTAGTTTACAAAAAATATTTTATTAAAAGAATATTTATTCCATTTAATAGGAATAGATAAGAAATCCATATTCCTTTCCTTTACAGGAAGAATAGCTATTTATGACCTAAAAAACATGTTTTGTTATGAAAATACTTCTAAGTATAAAATAAGAAATTACTATTTTTTTCCGGTCCTATTTCATTCTGGTAAATCAAACATATATAGAATACTATTCAATTGAAATACAATACTAAGGAGAACTGCACTTCGAAAAAAAAAAAAAAAAGATGGGATTAATTTGATTGTATATATCCTTTTCCTAACTCGTTGGAAAAAGAAAATATAGCTTATCATAAATATTTAATGAAAAATATATTCAATATTGATGAACATGTCAAACCAGTTTAGGACAAAAAAAAAATGTCGAAGCAGTGATAAAATAACAGAAAAATCAACCTTCTATGCTTATATTTTTAAATAGGTACACAATACGACTCATCTAGAATTTCGTGACCTATGCATTAATTAAAAATGGATGAATTAATAATCCAAACTATTTGCAAAATTATTTCCATCTAAAGATGATTATTTTCACGCAAGCAAGATACTCGCGGCTCGATGTTGCGGTTTCTGGCTCCTCTAACGTTGTTGCAATACGAGGTTGTGTGTCTTCCATCCTTTGTCAGCCCAAGGTTCACATCTTTTATAATTATGTTTTCGCAAGGATGATACCTGCTACAGTCCAAAGTTACCGCCGTTTCTGCATTTGACGTCCCACTTATATTTCTGAACGTGACATCGCTAATCTGAACTGCTGAAGTCTACAAAATTCGTAAAATACATGGTTATAATATTGTATTATCTATTTTTTATTTATATCCATATTTGAATTTAATCTGTATTTATATCTAATATATATATGTATATCTTATTCGTATAATCAGTATAGGAGTAATTAAGTTTTACATTCTTTTTTTCCTCCGTTTTTGACAAACGCCCGAAACCAAGTACCAATCAGATGAAAAAGGAAAAAAAAAACTTAAAGGTGGATTAGATTTCTTACTTGATCGTGGCATTGCTCATGATCGCAATAGTGTTGATCAACGATAATGGGTCGAGATGAACCGTGGGAGACAATATTTTCGAACGTTATATCTCTTGCATAACCTCTACCTCCCTGCTCATGACATGAACATTGATCAATAATTTCAGGCTTTAAAGGAAATTCAACACTTAACCTGGATTAAGAATGAGGATTTATACCTGCCATGTCTTTATTCTGGCCCCATTCATAGTATCTCTAAACACTACATTCTGGACATGAACGTGCTCAACTGTCTCCCGCTCTCCATGTTTGCCTAGACTCCCAATGCTGCAAGCCAAAAGAAGAATATATTAAAAAGTTAGTATTGTCGAAAACGTCAAATGGATGGCTCTGAGCGATTGCCAAAAATGGAAATTTCTACATATTTTTATAAGTTTGCTCTTTTGTGAATACTTTTAAGGGTTAAACCTCAACTTTGAAAAAATATGTAATTAGGTATATAAACTTTGAAATGAATCAATTTAGTATCTAAAAGAACATTTTGTACACAAAAATAGTATCTTTTTTATATTGGTTAGCATATATGAAAAGTTCCTTCAAGTGCTAAAATAATCATTTTAAAAGTTCAGGTAACTAATTGCATATTCAATCAATGTTCAGGTATCATTTATGAGATTTATCCTATTTTAAAATGGTAAATATTATATTTAGTACCGAATTTTATCAATTTGTACAATTAACTATCTAAAATTTAAAAGTATCAATTTACTATGTACAAACTTTTCAATTCCAAAAGAAGAATATATTAAAAAGTTAGTATTGTTGAAAATGTTAAATGGATGGCTCTGACCGATTGCGAAAAAGGGAAATTTCTACATACTTTTATACGTTTGCTCTTTTGTGAATATTTTTAAGGGTTAGTATCGCAAATCCAACCTGAACTTTGACAAATTTGTAATTGGATACATGAATTTTAAAATTGATCAATTTAGTACCTAAAAAATTTTTTCGTATACGAGAATAGTATCTCTTTCGTCTTGGTTAGCATGCATCAAAAGTTCTTTCAAATGATAAAATAATTAGTTTAAAAGTTTGGGTAACTAATTGCATATTCGATCAATGTTCAGGTATCATTCATGGCATTTACCCTATTTTTAAAAAGGTAAACATCATATTTGATACCCGAACTTTATCAATTTGTACAACTAATCATCTAAAATTTAAAAGTGTTAATTTACTACGTACGAACTTTTCAACTCTATTCATAATAAGTAGATAAAGTAGTTAATTGCAAAACTAAGTAAAGCTCGAAAAGCTAATTGAAAAGCTTGGTAAAGTTTAGATAGTTGATTATAAAATAAATAAAGTATCGATAGTAAATTGATAATTTAAAACTTCAAGTAATTAATTATATAAATTGACAAAGTTTGAATACCAAATTTAACATTCGCACTTAAGAACATGAAAAGTTTTGAACCGGAAGAAATTTTATGTGAATGTTCCTTTTACCTGATGCCATGTCCCGGTCCACATTCGATGTTGCTTATTCTGAGATGGGAAGTACCGTCTCCAATGGAAATGCAATCGTCACCTTCATGTTGGGAAGTTGAAGTTTAATATTTTCATCACACCAATCAATTGATGTAATTTAGTTTTGAGTTTAATGATATATATAGTAAACGTTGTATCCACTTTACCAACACTTAATAAATAGTAAACAATTAAGCACTAACTTATATATAAAATTATTAAATATATATATATATATATATAGTATTTCTCTATATGGAAGTTAATTTTAAAACAGGAGTAAGACACATTTTTTACATAACCTAAAATAACTTCACTTCAATTAAATTCTGTAAATTATTCATCAATTTACAGTTAGTGTATATTTTCGAAAAGAAGATATTTCCAGGTCCTTTGAAATCTGTAATTATCGTAACAGATAGAGAAACTAAGTTTTCAAGTTTTCTATATAATGACTAGATCGAGTAATGGTTAATGGGGAACAAAAGAAAAAAGGAAAATGAAGTACAAGTACCTGTTCCGATGTGAAGACCATCTATGAGACATCTTGTGAGTGTTGCAAGTGAATGCCATCAGTATTGGGGCTGCTTTCCGGGGGCTCTAATACGCAGATTCCAGATATAAATCCCAATTGACCTTTCCATTGCAATGTGCATCTGAGGACTGTCCTCAAATGTAATGGAGCTAAGGTGTACATTGTTGCAGTTCTCTACGGTCAGACCCTAATACATTAATAAAAAAATAATAATAAAGAACATTTTAGTCATAAATACATTGATTAAAAAAGAAACGACTTATGTTTGTTTACAATCTTCTAAAAGTTTGCAGTTATAGCATATTAGAATAGATTACTTCTTCTTTTTTTCAAAAAAAAAAAAGAATAACCAAATATTAGAAGAGGTTTCTATATTTAAATTGAAATATTGGCAAATTTTAAAATTAATTAACTATTTATTTGATAGATACTTACAGTCGGTTTCTTTCCGCAGCCCTGCAATAAGAGGAAAAAAAATGTTAATTTCTTACATTAAGATTAAATTCTAACAGGAAAAAAATCATTAGAGAGAAAGAATATTACGATTTTCATCCTATGACAAAGGGAATCGTCCCACCATCTTGATCCTCGACCATTGATGGCTCCAGAGCCTTGGATGAAGAGGTTATCGACACCGTGAAACGATAGCCAATATTTGCAAGTGTGTTTCCCACGACATTCTTCCCATGCGGATGGATCATCTGGTGCCACAATCGTCCCATCAATCTGTGTACAAAAGTTGGATTTATATTTATATATGTATTATTGTAAATAAACAAATATATAGATAGATAGATAGATTTTTTTTTTTTTTTTTGAACATAAGATAGATAGATAGATAGGGAAAGGAAGAACCAACAAGTTTTTATTTTTATGAAAAAAACAAAATCCGTTTAATGGGATTATAAAGCCTCAGCAACAAACATATATTTAAAAATGAATTCTTGTTTGGGTAGCTAGTTTGTGGTCGTTTTGTTTTTTTTTTTTTTTTGTCTTTTTTTTTCCTATGTTCTTTTCAATCAGATGGGTTGTCAAGAGAATATAAAAAAAAAATTACTTATATATAAATCAAACAAACTAAATACAAATCAGATACAGATGTAGATTAGATACGAATAAATATATAGATAAAAATTAGAAAATCAAAATAGAATCAGAAAACAAAATTCCTCATTGTCTTGATAAAGTGTTAATTCTTTAAATAGCTGGTTTTTTTCGTATTTATATTCATTTGAGTAACATAGAAAGATTTTGAGAAGTAATTAATATACGAATAAGTTGTATTTACAACTAATAAATACTGATAAAAGGTTCAAATAATATTAGCGCATGCTTTGATTATTATAGTATAAAATTATGTTACTAAATTTAGAGTACAGTTAATTGATTTCACATTTTAGAGTACATTATAAAAGTGGTTCTTATCAATGAATGCCCTAAGGTATTTGCTAAGAGAAAACCATGAAAAAAAAAAAAAAAAGGAAATTCTTCCACTTTTATTTATCTTTATCTTATGCTTTGAGATTTTAATTCTCAACTTTATCTCAACTCCCATCTTCTCGCCGCAAATTGCATGCTAGTGGGTACCGTCCGCCAAATTCCGAGGACTATATCCTAAGTATAATCTATGTTTGTAATCTATGTATCTTACATGTATTACATATAATTAGTGATATATTAAAATTCTTAAATCTTGTTTATTTTATACAAATTATATTTTTTAGATGTGATTTTACGATGATATTTAAGTAATTAAAATTATGAGATTTATGTTGATGTAATTTTATTTTGTAAAATTATTTTACATGTTATACTAGAGGTTATGAAGATCTTATCAAAATAACGTGGCTATAATATCCATGATAGTTGAAAAAGAGGAAAAAGAAATGGCTCTTATATATACTATTCTTATTGAGTTTAAGTTCAAGATCAAGAAATTAAATTATGTTACCTCAAAAGTGATATTCTCGGATTTGCATGGGCCTCTAAAGGACATCGCATGAAGTAAGAATGTCCTCCCACTAGGAACATGTAAGGTTGGTCCCGACGCCCCCGAGTTGCATGCAGCATCCCATGCACCCTCAAAAGCCTGCGTGGAAAGGAGAGATTACATGAAATCGAGTTCAATTGATCCAATCGGGAATTTACAATTTGTGATTGGTTAAATGAAATAAAATTGATATTTTGTCTTTTATCGTTACATAATAGTTATTCTCATGTTTATTTTATAAAAAGTTCTACATAAAAGATATCTATTACATGTAACGTGATATAAAGAATAAATTTATAATTTTATCTTTAATCATAAAAAAAATTACAATTTCTTTCTAGTCTTAATCATCCAATGAATCACGAGAAAGGATTCGATAGGTATTACATGTCACGTATAATATACACACTATGTGTAACTACCGATAATATTCTAACACGTTATTGTATGAGTAATGATGACTTTAAAAAGTACTACACAACATCGTATATATGCTAATATATGATTGATGATTACATACCATATGTACATAGATGTGTTGTGTATTACTTACCAAATATTTTTTCATAAATCACACGCTAAGGGTTTAAGTTAGAAATTTCTCGCACTTCTTTTTAAATTGAGTATATACTTTAAAAAAAAAAAAACGAATAAGTTTATTATCCTATGCAACTTATTACTGACCTTTGTGTCATCCGTACGTCCGTCTCCTCTTGCTCCGTAATCTGTTACATCAAAGTGATCATTGTTACTACGCGGCTGCCGATATTCCTGGTGATGGTGATTGCCGTGGTTACGGTGGGGACGAGAATTAATGGTTGGAACAACAAGAGCCAAAACGAGGAAGAAGACAATCAAAGTTTTCGCCATGACTAATGCTTGTTTTTTTGCTCTAAAGAATTAACTATACGATTTTGAAGACTTAATTCAATATATAGATATAAATAAATATAAATATAGATATATATAGGCTCAAAGATCAGGATTATTTCGACCCGATAAGGACTCTGGAAAAGTATATGATTATGGTTATTATTTGATATGATATGATATATGTGATAATTAGCTATACTAAAAAAATATTTTCATCTTGGATTTTAAGAGACCGAAAATCTATCCTTTGTATAAGATCCAGTTGATATGTTTCAAAGTTAAAAGTAGATTGTATCTGCATTATGATAAAGTGGGTGACTTCGACATACATGTCCAGATGTTATAAAGATTTTGTAGATATTCCCATGATGTTTTTAACCCCTGGAAGATAAATATTAATATTTGGCCAAGGAAAAAAAAAGACCAAATTTAAAAAAAAAAAAAAAGGAAATATGTGGAATCACTTATTAATTCCATTGAGTAGGATATTTCGATTATTGGACTTAAGTGGTAGTCATGATTAATTCAAACTTTTAGAAAGGAAAATATATTTTCAAAAATAATCCTAAATTCTATTAAAAATTATAATATATTATATACTATTTATGTACCGTTGGATTAGGATGTATCATATGTTGTATATTACACAATTTTAATAAACCTATTGTACTATACATTTATTATTAAAATCATTTATAAAAAAAATAAATTTATAGAGTATATATATTAAATATTATTTATTTATAAATATATAGTATGTATTACCATTAGATACAATATATGGCATACTACATATATTTGTCCAAATTAAATGCTAAGGTATAATTGCAATATATTATATTATATGTCTTGGAAAATAAATATATATTATGGCTTAATATCCTGCATTTCTATGATTTAAACCATTCATACAAAAAAAAAATTCCTAGAGTAAAATATATATTACTTATAATTATGCTATATTGCTTTGTATCATGCAGTGTATAATATATATGTATATATGATATGCATGTCTTTGTACATAATATGTATATATTAACATTAAAAATAAATATATTACATGCAATATATATTATTTCAAGATATATATGTGCGTGTGCGCTCGCGTGCTAGCACAAGTATATCATTTTATAATAATATGTATAGCATGTAGGTGTTATAATTAGAATAAAAATTTTGTTTAAAGCATCCATGCGTCATATATTAAGATGTATTTTATAATATATAGTATGTAATATATTATATTTATCTGTAGTGTATCATGAATAACATTATGTCATATTGCTATATTATTATAGTAGAAACATTACATTGAAGGTAGAATATATTTTGTATTATTTGTTTGATAAGCATTATATATTGTCTATTACATATATGTACACATCAAATGCTATAACATACTTACCATATGTTATGCATTACATTATAAGTATAATTACACATAATGTATCAACATTTGTTATTAAATTCATTTAAAGAATCAATGTTTTGCAAAGTGTGTCAAATAAGGTATTTATAATTAACCCTCAAGAAAATGAAGGAAGATAAATTTAAAACTAATCCAAATGTTAATAATACTTTGCAAAACATTGATACTTTATTTGATTCATTTTGAAAATATTATATTCCTTATTTTCTACACATTAAATATCGGTATATTATATTAACTATCCCTAATATGTTGATATCTTTTGATGTAATTCACTATATATTATATAAAGACCCGATATGCTCAATTCTCAAATTAAGCACACCAAGTCCCCAACCACGTATAACTCTTACGAATTATACGTAAGGTTGTCTTTAAAGAAGGTGTTTATGTTGAACATTGCTATCCGATTTTAGATTGTGAAATCATTCAATTAGATTCTGGCAACAACCGGATTTAGCAGCGGAAAAATAAACTTTAATAAAAACGTTTCTACATAAAAGCATTTCAAACTTCCACTATTGAAAGTGGAAAAACTTTCACTTAGATAAATATTTACAAAAGCTTATTTACAAAAACACGGGCACTAACAAGCCCTTAAATGAAAATACGAATTTATAAATAAATCCAGTCCTCTTACAAAACAAAACAAAAGAAGAAACAAAATACAAATAATATCTCGATCCTATCACACTTCACTCATTCTCCCATATCTTCAGAATCGCCCCAAAACCCAGGACAAACATCATCACATTAATCATCATCACCATCACCATCCTCATCAACATCGACATCAACAATAAGAACAACAACATCAACAACCTCCACATCATCATCAAGTCATCATCTCATCATCATCATCAACAGTAACAATACCTGTAAAAAGAATAACAACAACAATAAGGAGCCGGAGCCCAGTACACAGCAACACAATCACACACGGAGTGACACACGAGCTTAACTAAATGCAATGCACAATCAGCAAGTTATTATCTTTTCTTTAAAATAAACAAATCAACAATGGAGCACTCACACTCCGGAACAAACCAATGGGAATCTGGGGGTCCTGAGTAACAGCAGCTGCTCAGGGGGTTGATATAGATAGACCGGATATCTATATCTCCTATATCTAACCGATAAAGAATATTAACAGCATCATCTAGGGTTCACACTCCTTTATACACTCCACTTATCCCGATCTATAACATCAGTTAGTTCAACGGTCCCATACCCGTGAACTAAAACATATTATTTCCTCCCGAGCCTAAGTAAAGAATATATCGATACAGTTCACCCTATTAGCAACCCACTTAGCCCATAAAAGAAACCACCATTGCATCATGGTGAACCATTGCATCATGGATTTAAGTCATTGCATCATGACAAAAGATTTGGCTAAGTGCCTAAACTACCGTGCCATTGCATCATGACAAGGTTGTCGCTCCCCGGATCCGGATTCAACGACGTAAAGCACAACCAACACTCATCAATTATTAAGCCGTCTTTAAGTTCTTAATCCATTTAGGATGCCTATCCTATCAATCATCACGCAAGTCACTGCGTACCTTGAATATGAAATCCAAACAGAGTCTCAGAAGCTATCTCAGAAGATATGTTAGATATCCATCACTGTTAAAGGAAAGAACTCATAAGAAATTAAACTAACATCCACTTATATCAAATTCATACAAGAACTTATATCAATCAATCACTAATCTCTAACTCATTTTATTAAATCCTATTTGATCAGACACTAATATGGAACCCCACTATGGCTGCGAATATCGCCCCGCCAAAATATGGACAGTTCTCCTTTGTCTGTCAAAGTAATTCTTTTCACTTTAATTATAGTTTCTTATTACAAAAGCATTAACAAAGAATTCATAAACTAAAAACATTCATTTTCCAAGTAAACACACATTTGAAACAACATATTCCCCATATTAATCAAAGATCATCCTATTTCATTTATCTAAGCTAATTAATAGCTATTAACCCATTTTAGCTTAACCTTAGTCAAATTGATTAGAATTAGTCATTTAAGTCATTTACTAAGCCAAGGTGATCAAACTATATCAATCTAATTCATTTTAGCTTAGTAAAGTTCATTAAGCCAAGTTAGACTTAGATTAACTACTAATTCATTATATATCTAAGATCTATGTCAATTAATCCCAAGTTATCTTAAGCCTATCCAAATTCATCAAAGTTAAACAATCTAATCCATTTTAGTTCATTCAAGTTCATTTAGTCAAGTTGAACCTAGGTTTATTAACTAAGTTCATTTTATAACTAACTTCTAGATTTAATCTAATTATTTGTTAAATCTATAAATCTATTTAACCCATGTTTAATTACATGAATTAATTCACTCAACACATCAAATATTACTTATCTATCTCAATTTAGCTCAAAAAGATCCATTTCCTAAGCAAAAACACATTTAACAAACAAAAACAAGTTTTTGACTTTGTTTTGGAAAATGTTGCAGCTGGAAAGAATCAAAATTTAAGCATCGATAACTTTCGAATTTGTAAAAACTCAAAACATAAAAATTGTATATCTCTTTTTGAGCTTTCCAACTCAACTTGAATCACCTCAATCGGAGGTCGTATGAAAAAGTTATGGCTAAAATACAAACGGCTGTGAAACAGGGGAAGTCTGCACGACCGAGTGCATGGCCGTGCTCGAGGCCGTGCAGAGCATGAAAAAGTCACCCGAGACAAAGTTTTAAGCATTTTAAGGGCTGCACAGGCTTGTGCATGGCCGTGCATAAGGTAGTGCACACTGGAACGACAAAATTACAAATTCCTTTGTTCTTGAAATGCATTTTACACTTTTCAAAGTTGTTTAAACTCATTCCAAAGTTCCCCAAAGCTTGTTATATGATCAATATAACATTCAAACAACATAAACTTCACATTCACCACATCAAACATCTCAAACTTCATCAACCTCCATAACCACTATTCATCATCTTCTTCCTCCAACTCAACCCATATCAACTTCAGCTCAACAATTACAAAAATAAACAGCACTTTCAACCCAATTCAACATCAATTCATCAATTACAAGTGTAAATTGCAAGTAAAAACAAAGAGAAATAGAAATAGAAAACTTAGCTTTTTAACACAACATGCAATTTCTTCTCCCTCTTTTGTTCTAATATTGATTCCTTCTTCTAGCTTCTCTCCTAGCTTTGATTTATCTTCTAGTTGGCTTTGATCTTGAGTTTTGTTGAAGATTTGAAGAGAAGAAGAGAAAGGGAAGAAGGAAGGGAGAGGAAAAGAAAAGGATCGGTTGAGGAAAATAAGAGAAAGGGAAAAGTGAAGGGAAGAGAGAGAGGCAGAGGAGAGGGTTATAAGAAAAAGGAGAAGGATAAAGGTTAAAATTTAATATAAAGGAATATACGTATAGGTTTAGAGCTATCAGATCAAATATCTATAGTTCCAAGAGTATTTCAAAGATTGTTTCAGAACCAATATGTTAGAAATTAAGAACTTACAATAAGAACTTAATTTGAGAATTTATTTTAGATAAAAGATATTTAATTTGAGTTCGGGTTTAAGAACTTATATTTTTATTCAAGCAAATGAACTCAAATTTTGTAAAGACTTAGGAATTAGTATTTAGGCTAAGAATCAAGAGTTTAGGAATCCTCTAAACATTTCAATGACTTGTTTAGAGAATTTTAGGAATTTCAAATCTCAAATTTCATTTAATTAATTACTAATCTAACTTTGTCAACTTGTCTATTTATATCCTATGATTAATTTAATTCATTCAAATCTATCTAAACCTAATTTCTAATATATGTGAATGTTTGGGATATTTCATATTATATGTTGCACATTAAGATTTAGACATATATATGTCATTATAGCTTATGTTAAACTATATTGTACTTTTATAATTTAAACTATTTATATAATAAGCTTTTAAAGTATATAATTATTCATATACACATTAATTAAGTATTATTCTATGCTATAAATAGTACATGTATTACAAATAAATTTAGGAAAAAATATAAATAACTCTTCTAAACTTTGACCATGATGTGGTTTTACCTCATTACTTTCAAATGTGGCAAATATGCCCACCTAAATTATGACAATTTGACAAATAAGTCTTCAAACTTTGACTTTCATGTGGAAATATTCAATTAATTTTATTAAAGTATACTTTAACAGGTTAATATCTAAACTTTTTCAATGTAACGATTTTATACAAAATAATTCTTCATGCATATCTCATAAATTCCATTGCCATATTTAGGACTCAACAAACATTTTCTCAAATCTCCACGATGGACGGATCAGAGTCTCGAATCAAGGTTGGGGATGGAGGGTGTGAATAGGGATGGGTAATGAGATTGTTTTGAAAATGGGGAAAGAAGCAAGAAATAGACAGATGGTTTATATAACTAAACCATAAAAAAGGAAAAAGAAAAAGGAAAAGAAGAAGAAAAGTCAAACATGTAAAATGGGATATGGGTGCTTGTTTAAAGTGAAGAAGCTTGGTTTTTCAACTCCAGATGTTTTGAATTTCAAGCTTGAGAGCTCAATTACTTCTAAATCTTGGGTTGGTCAAGTTTAGTATTTGATTTTTTACTGGGTTCCTTTCTTTTTGTGTGTATATTATTAAATTAAATTAAATTAAATTTTTTATGTTTACATTATATCATTTTTAACTAAAAAGATATAGATTTTTTTTTTAATTTTTTCCTAACTCTGTGAGTTACGGTAGAAGAAGAAGCTGATGATAGGTTTGGTGATGAGTTTGTTTGGACATGGAGGTGGCTATGGAGTTCAACTAGAACTAGTGACTCAGTGAACTTGGTGAGTATGGTGATGGGTTTATTTGGGTTTGGAGAATCAATGAGTTGGTATAGATTGGTATGGGAGGTTGTATTGTTTATAGGAGAGAGAGAGGATAGATTAGAGAGAGAAAAAGCTTCTCTCACGAAGAAGATGGAGTCTCCTTAGAGAAGATGAAAATGAGCTCTTTAAATGTGTTCATTAAGAAAAAATTCCTCCAAATCTTATAATCTGGGTTTTTGTAAATTTAAGAGAGAGACTTTCAGCCTGTTCACTTGATATAAATAGCTATTCATTCTCTCTTTATTCGATGTAAAGCTACTATTACAGTATTTACTTGAGAGGAAAGACAATTCATAATGAATTGCTATTATATGAAATGATAAATAATAATTCATGTTCCCACTCTTTATTTTTCAACTTTGTCATAAATACTACTATCTTAAAAATATCATATATACAATTTCTTTTCTTTTTGTAATAAACATAAAGAGTATTATACATATTTTACCTTTTACTTTAATAATTACTTATTTTACTTTTTATATGAAGTGAATATAGTAATAGCGATTATAACCCTATCACATTCCTTTTCAATTGGAATTTCATTCCTCCCTTATTCTATATAGTAAAGTAAATGAGCCATTTGGGTTTATAACGAAGGAGAAATAGCATAGTGGGAGAGAGAGAAGTAAAAAAATTGGGGTAGAAGTGGGTGGGGGGGGCGGGGGGGGGGCGCGTCGGGGGCGGGGAGGGGAGGAGAGAAGTAAAAAAAGAAAAAAGAAAATGCCACCTAAAATCAGGAAATATTTTTTTAATATTAATTTTTTGCCACATTAGCAAGACACCAAAGTTTTGGTCGGATTTTGGCCAAAAATACCATGGGTGCAAGATTTAAAAAGTTTAGGTATTTTTGTGGGCAAAAATTTTTTTAAGTATAAAACTATTAAATCGAGAAAGTTGAAGTACCGTGAGAGTAATTGACTTGTACTTTAACACCCTCTCAAAACTTTAACTTAAATGTGTGTGTGTGTGTGTGTTTTAAGCAAAAAGAGTAAATGTCCTCTATGTTACCAATGTATAAATATTTAAGAGGGATATTTGCCAAAGAATTTCATATATATCCAAAAGTGGAGAAAAACATTTAAAATTTCTCATAAGTTTGGCTATGCACAAGCACAATTTGGGATGAGTAACTCTGTCATATAGGATATCTACCCTTTTAGGGCCTGTTTGGTTCATCATTTTGGCATCGTTTTGGTATAAAATAGATATTGAATTGATACAAATATAATATCGATGAAAAACGATAGTTTTACTCATAAATTAATCAAACCGTACCGATACTGAATCGATACCGAACCAATACTGAACTGATATAGATCCGACACCTTATTATCCAAACAAACCCTTATTTTAATTTAGAAGAGTTTAAGTAAGTATTAAGGTTTACAAAGTAAGATATAAGTACAAGATCTTTACATCTTATAGTCATCTAAAATCGTACACATTATATAACTTGTACTCTAATATAGAGAGTATAAATTCTCGACACTACGTATTCATCTTATAAAAAATTATTAAATAATATTAATAAATAAATAATAATACTCTATTTTTTAATTTGCAAATACTTTTGTTTAAGATTATCATTTATAGACTACTTTTGAAAATTTTTATTGTGGAAGAACTTGTACTATTTTATTTTTGAAAAACTTTAAATGTATGTGTTTATACTTTTAAGTTATGTAGAAGTGTTGTTTATCATTTACAACTAATTAATGGAAAAGTATGTAAAGTTTTTAATTTTGGATTTTGTTACAAGTTCTATGGCTTTTTTTTTTTTTTTTTTGTATCAAATACATAGGTTAAACAAGTGCTTATTAATTATTATAGGTTTCAACTTTCACCGATAATCAAATCATACATACTGCAAAACTTGTTATATTAAGATATTATTTTCTAGATTTCTTTCCACAAATTATTTATCATAAATATCCAAAATATAAGATAATTTTACAAATTTTATAAAAAAATTTATAGGTTTCATAGGAGGTTAGTTCCGATACGTTTTACATAGATTGATTTTCTTGTACTTTGCTTAGCATCTGATGAGTGAGTTTGTTGTTACCATTGCTAAGAGCATCTTATTCCTATCACTCCAATTAGACCAAATACCAAAAGTTAATGTAAGACACCATGGTGGTTTCCTTAAGCTGGAGTCTTTTCGTCCAGAATGGCAGTTGGCTTGAATGCTTGAAGCCACGTGGAGAAGAGATAATTCTGATCAAGTGGATATTTAGCCATTTTCCTCAAAGGTTCTAAAATCTCATATTCCTGTTCAATGTTAACTATCTATTGGATAGAAATTTGACGCCGCATCAGAACCCTATCACCCCTATATTAGGTACTAATCTATCATATTCAACTGTAGAGAAGCTAAGAACTAGAGTTTTGCATCTCATTCTTCAAAAAATAACTGAAAAAACAACCTAAAAATCACCGTTGACAGTTATTCCCATCCCATTTTTACTTTTTGACACCACACATGACATCGGTAACATTTTACACCAAATGTGTGTAAAAGCTCAACATTTGAAATTATTTTATAATTGATAATATTAGGGCATATTAACCCAATTTCACACATCAATGATAATGGACAACTATATTTGCATATACTATATTATATGGACTGCATTATAATCAATATCTGATTATATTATGAAAGAATTTTTAACAGTAGTTTATCCAAAAGTACTATCAAAAGTTATGAAAGAAGGGCAGATAGAGCCAATCTTTTTGCTGCCTATCTAAATACTCTGCATTTTATTCCCCTGTATTAGGACCTGGATTTTGAAAATGAGGCAAAAAGACCTCTAACCATCGATTCCTTATTGCCACCGAGTAATTTCCTTCACCGAACATGCACAAAGCAGAAACTGAAAATGGTGGTCAAAGAGATCAGTGACCAACAACGTTCTAGAACTACAATCGACGTAGTTCAACTCCATGAGAGTGACTGATTGACTAGATGAGAAAGAGGCTATTTGGATGTCGTGAGGTGCAATCTAACTGGCAAACTTTATATTGCAATACAAAACATTGATCCTGTGGGTGAACTCTGGGAAGTATGCACAAGATGAATGCTAGGCTCCAGGAAAAAAAAAAAACTCTTGACATATCATTATGAATCCGAAATTGCCTTCTGCCTGACTCTCATACGACCAGTGTAATTACAATTTGCTTGACCTATAAATTACAGCAGTCCTCTTAATGCCTTTCACGTTTCAAGCCATGTCAGGGTTCCCATAATCAAGTATTTACTGGGCAGTTCTCCTGGAGATGGTGCAAGGTATGTGATCTTTTTCCTGCAACGATTAGAACAACGCTTTGTGACTTGGAAGGCAGGAACTAGGAAGTTTAAAGAATGGGTTAATGCTAAGCAAACATGGGATTTGTACCTTTGGATGTCGACATCTGTGACATATATGAAGCCTGCGACATTACTGTTCTCGAGAAGAAACAGAACAAATGAGGAGGGAAATTGACAAGAAAAGGTAGCAAACCTTCTATTTGAAACCAATTTAATTCCGGCCAAATGATGGCAGCCTTATATTTGGGCAGTGTTATAATAGAGAAAGAAACGGCAATGATGTCACCTTTACCTTGAAACAATTTGATCCGGTTCTTTAGCAAACGAAACAGCAAGAATTACGTGAAGCAGATCCCGGTTGATATTCACAGGAGCTATCCTTAGAGGATCTGCAACAGACTTTGCACCAATTGGCAAAGCAGAATGTGGAGCTTGTGGTCCTCCACCAATCCGATAAATAAACAAGTCACCAAAATTGGCAACATTGGAGTGGGGTGAAAGATCATTTGCTAGGCCATAAAAGTACTCCTGGAAAGAGAAACTTACATCAGCAAGAAGCTTTTTTCCTGTTGAAAACCAGAATATAAGAAAAGTAGGAACTAAAGGGCTTCAAAGCAAATATGGTTTAAGACTTAGAAGCCTAACACCAGAAAGCCCAAATCAATACCAGAACAATACAAGCAAATGTATCACTGGTAACAAAAGAGGACAAATTTCGCTCTGTTTATTCCCCTGGATCATCTACTTTCAAGATGATTGCACAAGTCTAGCAACATATAGCTTGAGCCTGCAAGTTATTTTATCATGGGCATATGATAAAAGGAAAGAATAAGATTAAGCCAAAAAGTAAAAATCCTTACTCTTATTCTATAGCTCCTACTCTTCTGACGATATTTCGGATTCCTTGAAACAACACCACCTGACTTCTGCAGCTTAACAACATCCACATTTGGATGTTTCTTAAGCACATCTTTCTTAAGCATACTGAAAAGTTTTTCCTGCAAACACGGAAAAGGAGCTAATAAACAAGTGTATTAACAAACAATAAGACAGAACAAATTGGATAAAATGTAAATGATGCAAAGCTACAACACAGCAAAACTAAGAACATTAGCCCATTGAGTCCCAAATTACTAGTTCATCAGAAATATGTTTTCAAGAAAATGTAGACTGAACATTCTACTGAATATATACACAATTTATTTTTTTATGAAACACTGAAGAGGCATGGTGTCAATTGAAAATACAACTGTATATAATATATGTATATGTAAGTGTATATATGAATGTTTGCCACCAAATCAGCGATCATTAGTTACTTCTACAGTTAGCAAACGAATTCTTTCAGGAACCATACCGGTTGCCAGATGAAATCACATATCATAAAATATCGAGTCAAAAACTAAACAGCAGCACATATGAAACTCAACCATAAGTGCTTCAAGATTCTCTAAGTTCAACAATATTGTGATAAACATTGTTCAGTTAAGATTTAAACATATCTGATCAAAGAACAGGAAAGGAAGCAAGATGCTCCAAAAATTTATATGTCTGCATGAGATAATTAAAAAGGTAAATCAAGAGAAGAAGTAGATCATTAACCTGACCCAGGACAAGGACTACATTGGCATTGAATGCATCAATTGCATGCTGAAGCAACTACAAAAAGGACAAAGAGGGCAAAGAGGTCAAGAAAAATAATTAAACTATCTAATGCAATAATTTTATTCGTTGACCTTACTTACTTCATAACCAACCCCTTCAATCCATCCCATGGTATTTATCACCATACCTGCAGCTCTTGATTCAGCATTACCAGCAAATTGCCTTTCCAGTGTTTGGGCAAGCTCCTTTACAAGGACTTTGTACAAATCAACATTATTGCTGCACCAAAGCAAAAGTGCCAAATTACAGTGACAATAAGCAAGACAGGAAGGATACTTCTCCTAAATCCATTATTTACAGAGACAGTCCAATTTCAGAATTCTCACAATGGCATAGAGACTGCACATTCAATTTATGTATGTCCCAAAAGGTCAAGGAGAAAGATGGTGTGCACATGGACATTTGTAAACCAGTTAGTTCAAAAGTCGATGGAGATCTTGTTTTTCGTTGCAATCTATAGCAAACAAACACAACTCACTACGGCTAAGTGTAAACTGCAAGGCTAATACAGTAGACCTTACTATTGATCTTCTCATCTGAAACCCCAAGTACTAACCCTATGACTAGACTTTGAAGTAACAAGATGATGTACCTAGGAGTAGTATGCCCATAAAAATATACGAGGGGCATATCAAGAGGAATTCCTTCAACTGGATCAATGGGCAACTCAATGGGTGTAGCAGCAATGCAGCCAGGAATTGTAATTGACCCTTGACCAATATCTAAGTCAACATAAGTAGGTTTCCAGCCTTGTTTTGCTGCCCAACTAAGTAGCATCCTTGACAATGTACTCTTTCCAGAATCTGAAGGTCCCACAACAACCACTCTAGGACCCTGGATCACCAAAAAGGTATCATTATTTGCAATGAAAGCGATAAAATCGAAAAAAGTTGAATTCTTCATCAATTTTTAGAAACATACTAAACATTGAAATGGAATAAAATCTTAAGAGCATAGATGATGATTGCTCAAAATGAAAATTTGCAAAAAGCTCGACATCTCAATCAGTTGAAGAATAGTACTCCGAATTTGAAGGAATTTGGCCCAAGAAAATAATTCCAGGGAAGGATCATTTAGAACAATATCAAACTACACAATTCTATCTCATAGAATACCAACTCAAAGAGGTGAAACAATGGAAAGGCTTGGACCTTTTCACAGTTTATGCACTGTACAATCTCTTAAAGAAATCAAATTAAGGTCAAACGTAAAAGCTAGAGGTTTTCTCACATAAATGCAGTTTCAGCCTTTCACATAAAGAAAGCACACAAGCTTATTGGGTCAAAAATACATCACAATGCATGCAACTTCAATTAGAACACTCAAGGGATCCTCATGAAAGACGCCATTGACATCGAAGTAAACCACAACTAAATGCATTTCACAGCATATTGCAAATCTTTTAAATAGGCAAAATATACCCAAAATTGGCAATAACACTCCCCTAGATCATTCTAAATAATCCACGTCAAGAAGAGAGAACAGATGAAAAATACAGCCATATGCAAGTACTTCAAAGAACAGAGAAAAAAAACATATATAATTCTAAAAGTCAAAAATTAGCATGGCATATAAATGCTGATCACTCAGATAACTTCCTTTTCTTTTCTGTAAATACATCAGCAATTTACACCTACCTGTACAGTTATGCAATCCCTTTACACCCACCCAAAGCACAGCTATAATACTTTATCCAAGGCAATTTACTATAACCCAAGGGTACATACAATACCTATTATATAAGCAATCAGATAGTCACCAATCGGTGAGAACAGAAGGCCAACCTGATAATGTTCAGAGTCCGATGGAGATGCTTTAGCACGGCTCCGCCGTCCATCGAGCACAGCATGTACATTAACATAGCTCACCATTGGGGTCTAAAATTTAATACATATATCAGTGCCAATCAACAAATAAATAAAGGACCTTCGTAAATTTCACCATCTAAAAACACAGAAGCACATACTTCGTCTGCAGTATAATCTGTCTCGGTCTCACCATCCATCTCAATAGTGGCCCCATACCAAGTAAAGACCTAATCACACAAATTAAAAAGAACACAATTAGCATGTAAAAGCTTGTGCTATCAATATCCCCTCTACAGACATTAAAGAATTAGGTTGAGACCCAATCCCCATTTCACACCCAGCCATGACCCGCCAATCACTTCTTACTCTATATGGTAAATTTTCATGAGACCCAACTTTTTCTTTCTCTGTTTTTTATCATACATGGTTAATGGTAATATTGGGTTCACCCCTGAATCAACCAGAAGCAGCAGCAAAGTACAACATATCACAAACTGAACACCAAAAGTTGTATTGCAGATATCACAACAACAGAAATTAACCAACTTCGATCTTGCTTTGATAATACACCGCCTCAAAAAATGTAATTACTTGCACTACAACATTTGATAAAAAACCAGACACAGAGCATAAAACCAGCACCAACTACAAGACCACACTATAATTTCTAGTAAAATAAACAAATTCATAAAGTGCCCATTGACGTCTGCACCAAATACTCCTTTAAGAATTCACTGAACAAGAAAGTACTGCAATCAACAAGTGTTTTCGGAGCACTCGTTAATCTTTTCCATTTTCCAAATGACAGATTGAGGTTTGAAGAACTCACAGCGAATTTGAGCCTAGGAGGGAAAGTGAGCCAGATTTCGGGAGGCAACTCAGTACCGAAGATCTCGGCATTGCCGGAGAGAAGACGGAGACGAAGAGGAGTATCATTACCAACTTCAATTCGGAGCTCACTCTCTCTATCCAACTTACTTGCTTTGTCGCCGAAGTAGACGTTGCTGGTGGTCCCCCATAAGCCATGCCTGGAAGGAATTGGAGAGAGCTTTCTCTTTTTCCTTTGAATTTAGATTAAAACCCTAGTAAAACCCTAGAAATTGAACTAAAAAAACTAATTAGATGGAACATGAAGATGATATAGAACAAGTGGGAAGGAGTTCAAGTGAAGAAAGAGGTAATTGGGGGAAATAGTGAAATACTGCTGAAGCCCATATGACTTCTGACAAGTTAAAGAATAAACAGGGGCAGTGACTGGGTTAAGTGGCGTAAGGCGACTTGTGTGGAAGTGCCAAAATTCATTGTTGGATCTCTTCCACGAAGTAGCAAGGTGGCTTTAAAGTGGTAAGCTAGGTCAGAAGTATAGTAAGCTATGGTGGGCTGGTTTTAAAGTTAGAGGTTGTGACTAGGGTTAGAAACGAGTCGAGCTATTTGCGAGTTATTTGAGCTCGATTCATTTTAGGCCTGACTTAGCTCAGTTTATTTAGCTAAATGAGCCGAGCTCGAGTTCCAACTCAAACTCGTTTAGTTAAACTAGTTGAGCCTATTCGCAGTCTCAGCCTAAGCTTGTCCTGAGACTCGCGAATAGGCTCGTTAAGAGCTCGTGAACCAAGTTCATAAACAGGCTCGATAAGGCTCGTTTAATATATATACATATAATATTGATATTTATTATTAATGATTATTTATATTAATTTAATATTATAAATATAATTAAAAAGTAATTATATATGCTAAACAAGCCGAGCTCAAGTTCGTTTAGCTAAACGAGCCTAAGTCCGAGCTTGACTCGTTTAGCTGAACAAATTTAAACAAGTCGAGCTCGAGCTTGAAAAAGCTTAATCAGTTCGGGCCTGAACCTACTATTTCAAGCTCATTAAAAGCCCGGCTAAGCTCGAAACTGTTAAAAAATAAACAAGTCAAGCTCGGCCCAGCTCATTTGCACCCGTAGTTGTGACATAGGAAACTTCTAAGGTTTTGTTATCAGTTTGCTATTTATATAAAAAGTTAAATGGATTGTAAAAAAAATAATAATAAGTATAAAAAATTTCAATATATGATAATGATTGAAAAAGATTTGGACCGTTGATTGATATCACAAGATTGATCTTGTCACACCTCAACAGGTACTCTAAACGTGACAGCCCACTGTACGCAATATTAAAACTTCAAAATGATTACCCTAGTCACTAAAAAGCTTTCATATCGGTACAAGGCATACATTCACATCAAAGGGAGACCGATGAGTAATGCATTTTAAGATATTGGCAGCGGAACATGCAAAATAATACTTAATATATTTCATTGAAATAAAAGTCTTACAACTTCTAAGGGATATTCCCCTGATAATTTCCATAGCAACATGGTCTCACTAAATAAATAACTAAGCTAGAAGATTTTAGAAGAAATCTACTATAATACTTCAAAACAGAGTTCCTCCAAAAGCTTCCCAAAATATAAATTCTACCCGAATAATCAAGATGGTCTCGGGTGTAAAATAACAGTCCTGCAATATCAAAAGTCTATAGAGGTATAAGCATAACTAGCTTAGTGAGATATTCTTTATGCAAAAGTACTAATAACAGGCAATCAACTAAGATTATTAATCAAGCATATGAAATACAACAACCATATGATCAAACATTACATACGACTATCCGGTTTTGTATGTGTGATGGATTTACCCCTCCATCGGTGGTTAAGGAATGATTTGAACTGGGCCCCAAATGACCTCTTTAAAAGTTTGCGCTCGTTTTGGGGTTCCAACGAACCGTACTACTAGTCCCTAGGCTTTCCTTACCCAAAGCGATCGATCTGGCTCAGCTACAACTTGAGGTTGTATTCTCCGAACGTCCTAATCCTCAAGATGTAGCTAGGCAGCTTACCTTTCAGGTCCCATGCTGAGGAGTAGTAACAAAATTTCGAAATAATATTCTAGGTGATATGCATGTGCAATTTATTATATGGGGATTCCAATATGACATTAAATCATTTAAAGCGATCAAGCAATAATACACACATGGCAATACATACATAGAAACAATTATATCAATCACAGATCGGGTTCTTATATACTTATCGTTCATTGATCGCACATAATAATTCACGTACATAATTCCCAAGATATCCCACATGCATATCAATTTTATCTTTTCCTAACATGTAGTGCGCTATTCTACAGGCACATGCGCGAATACATGAACGTAAAGGAAACTCACTCGTCCATAGCGATCTTCTATGAGTCGAAGTAATCCTTGGGGAAGAGAAGATCTTGATCCTCAATACCTAAACAAAAGAAATACCCGAAGTGAGTATTTCATCCAAGATCTACTTAATTTCTCTAATTCTATCTTATTGAATTCGTCAAAAATCGTATGAATGGAAATCTCAACTTAAAATGGCCATAACTTACTCATTTTAACTCGGAATTTCGCATATTATATACCGATTTCTACCTACTCGAAAAGATCTATATATTTCTAAGGTTATTTTTATCAAAAGAAGTCATTTGGTCTCGGAATAGTGACGTACAGAATTGATATGGAAATTCAAGATTTCAAAACTAGTGTTTTCAAACTTTTCTTCATTCAAGGGCTCTTGTACAAAAATATAGATATTTTGTATGGTTGAAAAATCCTTTGAATATATATATATATATATATATATATATAGACTCAAATTATATGCATGAATTTAGTGGTGTTGTCTCAATAATGATTTTGTAAAACAATATATCTTAAAAGTGAGAAAAGCTAAGACTTGAAAATCTTCTTTTTAGTTTTGTTGGGAAAATTTTATGGGTGAGTATTTCCTTCTTTTAACTCCATTTCTTAATGTTAAGAATAATTAAATTTTCAAAAAGTAATTTTAGTCTTTTATGACAACTTTATTTATAGTGGTCGAAAAATGTAGTTTTTCTAAATATTTCTTGATTATGTGTTCTAAAGTTTTTCTAAAGTTAGATCCACCTTAAATAAATAATATCAATGATCTTATAAATTATTTATTTTTTTATTTCCTAAGTAAAGCTTATCCTTAGAAAGGTTATTCTTTGATTTTTTTTGTGAAACTTATCTAAACCTTAGTAAGTTGATAAAAGCTTTACATATGAGTTTAAAAAAACTTTTGTTAAACAAAGAATTAAGTTTAAAGAAACTTTCTTATTTTATTGGTTTAAAAAGAGAGTTTGTGATAACTTTATTTTATGTATTTATTGAAGAAATCCCGTGTAGTATTATTACTAAAATTTAAGCTAAACTTATCTAACTTTAGAAAATATTTGTTAAGATAAAACTTTAAGTTTTTATGGAAAAATCATTTCCTATATGACAAAATTTATTGTTAAAGAGATTTCTTATTTTTATTATTTAAGAAAACTCATTTTAATTATGGTTGAGACAATATCAACATGTTCATGCATGAATGAGAATATGTACTATGAAAAAAAAAACAACATAATAGGATAAATGTAATAAGAGCATAATAGTAAAGTCAAGTATTGGGAACCTTAGCTTTATCAAGGTATCGCGGGACTAAGAATAGACTAGTCCCAAAAGGAAAAAAAAAGAAAAGAAAGAAAACTGTTTTGACTTGATGAGGACAAGTCTAAGACTAGAAAGACTAGTCTTAATAATAGCATGAAATAAATAAATAAATTGCAAAGCATGAAAATAAATAAATGACAAGTGAACTTATATGCTTTATTGAATATACATATAGGTACATAAATATATTTAGTTAGATATAAATAAGAAGTTAGCATAATAACATTAATGATATGAGCAAAACATAATAACAACAATAGAAATATAGAAATAGATATTCATGAACAAGAACAATACATGAACATAGTGTAGCTTCCATAACAATAAGTTTAGGAAACTCACACCATGGTCATGTAAAGTTACATAGCATGGTAGAAGTAATATAAAGAAAGTTTATTACCTAAAAGATATTTGATGGTGGAGAAAAGTGGTGGTATTTGAGAATTTTTGGGGTATGTAGAAAGGAATTTAAGAGAGTATTTGGAGAGAGTTTTGAGAAGAGAAATTTGATAGTAAATTTGTGGGTAGATGAAGTGTGAAAGTAATGAAATAAGAGGGGGTATTTATAGGAAAAGTTGGAGAGAAATTATAGTTAATTAAATAAATGAAAAAGAAAAAAATTGATGGTATGAAAGAAAGAGTAATTAAAAATTAATTTTAGAAGAAAAGTGTAAGAGAAGTTTGGTAATATGGTGGTGTGAATTTTTATGGGAAAAGAAAATTGTAAGAAATAGGTATATAAGTTGTAAGAATAGTAGTAAAAAAAGTAGAGATAGATGAATAGTAATGAATAGTAGAAAGTACTATGAATAGTAGACTAGACAATTAAAATACCGATAGTAAAGAAAATACGCGTAAATGGCCTATACCTGATATTTCTAGTTACCGAAAAATTCTAAAACTGATATTTTTGAAAACCTTTTATTTTTACGAATCTATTGGTGTTGTCGGATTATTTTACTATCCGGTGCACCAGGGCATGGTTTTTTAAAAGTAATCCCGTTTGGATCCGAAAGACACTAGAAAATTAAGAATCTGATATTTTTAAACTTTCCTATATTATTACGAACCATATTCACAATTTTCTTAATTTCGTTTTCTAGGGTTTAAGAACACGGGATTGTCGGATCTAGATCACTAGACTAAACATAAAACTAGGTTAATTTTAGGGTTCTGGTCTGACTTCCGGTTCTTAGATTTCACTTAATTTACCGAAAAATCTAGGGGCTAGCAAATCTTGTGGTAATTGCTACAAGACCGTAGAATTTTCCAATAATATAATGCAAAAAATCCTAATGAATTGTATTACTACTTGTACATTATTAGTGACATGTCCACTAAGCCTCTCTCCACATTAATAGCCCGTCGCATTCATCCAGCACTAATTTCAAATTGTTGTAAGTATTTTTTTTAGGGGTCATATTTATTAGATTAATTCAAAGAATTTTGAAAAAAAAATATTAAATATTTTCTCAAAGGAAAATGTCAAATTTGATACTTAAATTTTTTATAAGGGTTCCTCAAGATGTTCCAACTGATCTTGGATGAGCAAGATGTGGATGTAGTGAATCTGCCACCACTAGCTGCATTTTATCATTGCTTTTTTTTTTTTTTTGTTGCACTAGCTAGGAATTCGTTTTCTCTAAAGACTGTGAGAAATACTCCCTACCGGTTCTTTCAGATGATGAGAAGCAAGCAACAAAGAAGGTAAAGAATCAAGAAAATGATAGTGAGAAGATCACGTCTAGTGTCTCGTTTAAAGATGAGTTGTTGAAAGTCCCTAGAGGAGATTTACTAGAAGAGAGTCATTTACAAGACTTCGAAGTATGTGATTCGAATGTGAGAATTGAGATTAATTTTGAAATGCTTATCGTCTCTTTCTCAGATCGTGTGCAATCTCTCATGGCTCAATGAATGGAGAATATAATAGTGGTACGACTATTAGGAAGAAACACAGGGTATCGAATGCTACAAGATAAAATTATGATTCTTTGGAAACCATATGAAGACATCAAAATTGTCAATCTAGACAATGGATACTTTCTTGTTCCTATGACCTCCATTGATGACTACACTTTAGCTCTCTTGGGCGGTCTATGGACCATCATGGGTCAAATTCTAACTATCTACCCTTGGTGTCATACATTCAATATAAAAGATGAAAATATTTCTATAGTAATAGTTCCCCAATATGCCCATTCATTATTACCATAAGAGTCTTCTTCGTGCTATTGTTGAAACTATCGATAAATTTATTAAAATAGATTACAACACAATTAAATCACAGAAAGGAAAGTTTGCAAGAATGGCATTTGAGCTGGATTTTAAAAAAGACCTCTAGTTTATTTCCAAAATTTATATTACTAGCCACATACAAAAAGTTAAGTATGAAGATTTACCATTTGTTTGCTACTCTTGTGGTAGATACAGTCATATTAATGAAAATAATCCACATAAAGAGATAAGAGAAAATGTGGGAGAGAAGGAAATGAAGGGAGATCGTTTAGAGTCTGATTGGAATAATCGACCATCGATGAATCATGAAGAGGTATTAGGCACGTGGAAACATGCTCTGGAAAAAAAAAGGAAAGAAAGGCGATTCAGGGGACAAGATTCAAGGAATAATAATTTTGGAAAGGTAAAAAATAAAAAATCTTTTCCAAGTAGATTTAATATTCTTGCAAATATGGAGGAGGAGGTTAGGAAGGAGATTGTAGAAAGAAAAGATATGGATATAGAGTAAAATGCGGGAATTTTAAAGTAAGTTATAGATCATGTGGTTTCCAAGAAATTAAATGTGCTAAGGGAGAGTTCTCAAGCTAAAAGAAGAAAAGGCCAAAGGCTAACAAATAAATCATAAGCATTTCAAAAAACTCATGGTTAAACTAAGTTAAAGACTAAGAAAGAAAATGTAGACCCACATAATGGCCTTGCAAGAGAGACTTTGATGGCTACATCAAGACCTCATCATTCAAAGGCCAATAGTGCTGTGTTGGGCCACAATAATGATATTCTTGATAATGCTCAATATATTGTCGCTGTTATTGAGAATCCCTCTGCTATTAATCAAAATATCCTCTCTTTATTCCATTAGTTAGAGAATCTATCTCCTTAGAGCTCTATCCTTCGAAGTTCATGATGTTTGGGGAGGCCATCGGATAGAACTAAGGTGATTAAATGCCAAAAAAAAAAAAAAGAAGCTAAAATTTAAAAATTCTAGTTGCACTAATGCAAGTGAATTGAAGGAGAAGAAGAAAGCTTTATCTTTGAATATCCTTGAAGAGGATGGCAATGATTTCCAAGCATTAGCTTTAGATGATTTTCATGAAGTGGATGCTGAAGAAGAGATGGCCTGAAATGGAAGGTTCTTATCTCATATCCTTATTCTTTTTATGATGTGTCCACTTATCACTTGAAACTTCCAAGGGCAGCAAAAAAGGGATTTATTAGAGTAATTAAGTCTTTAGTTAGGCTTTACCACATCAAAGTTCTGGCTCTTTTTGAACCTAGAATTGGTGGAAGACAAGCTGAATTAGTTATTAAGAAGATTGGTTTTTTTCAATCTCATAGAATTGAGGCTAGAGGTTTTACGAAGTGTATTTAGATCATGTGGAAGGAGAAGGTTGACCTGTCAATTTCAAGAACAATTGGAAATAGGTTCACACCAAAATTCAATTTAATGTATGCCAACTTGCTTCTTCATGTTTGTTTATGGAAGTCCAAATCCCATTATCAGAGATCTTTGTAATAGAGTTTATACCACTCATCTCTTAAAACTATGGCTCCATAAATGATAGTTGGAGATTTTAATGCTTTTCTTAATGCTTGTGAGAAGATTAATGGGTCTTGTAGTAGATTTTTGGGGTGTAAGCATTTTAAATCATGTGTAAGGATTTGTGGAGTTAAAAACTTAGGTTTTATTGGTTCAAAATTTACTTGGGCACGGGGACTTTGCCATGAACATATTGATAGTGCTCTGGTTAACAATATTTATAATGTTTTTCCCAATCCTCCGAGGTTCGTCACCTTCCTAGATCCTAGAATTAAGTTTGATCACTCACCCATATTAATTGAATTTCAAACGAGAAAGCAACAAACTATTCAGCAAAGGCGATTCAAATATGCTATAGTTTGGGTTAGTCATCCAAGTTAGAATTCTTTTCTAAGTAAAAATGGAATAATAATGATTTATTTTAGGAATCTTTGCAAATTTTTTCTAAAAAAGCTCAATCTTAGAATAAGAGTGCATTTAGCAAAATTTTTCATAAGGAGAAAGAACTCCTGGAGCGTATAACTGAATTCAAAGGGCTCTAGTAACCCATTCTTTAAAAAATCTCAAACAACTGGAAGGGAAATTTAGAGAGGAGTATAAGCAAGTGCTTACTCAAGAAGAGATGCTCTAGAATCAACGCTTAAACTACCAGTGGCTGACATATGGAGACCAAAACTCATCTTCTTTTTTTTTCACACAAGCTTACGCAAGGAAAAATAAAGAAAGGTAGAAAAGATTCGATTGGAAAGTGGCATTTGGTATTCTAGTGTTGAAAAAATTAGAGAAGAAGTTGCTGGTTATTTCAAGAGGGTTTATACGAAAGACATTCTAATAGAAGGGAGATATACTGTTCGTTGTTTATTTCCCATCAAATCTTTAGTTGTATAGGTTCAATGCTCATTTTTATCAAAAGAATTGGAAGATCGTTGGACTGTCCTTTTGTGAAAAGGTAAAGAAGACTTTTGCTACAGGTATGGTCAATACAAAATTAAATCAAACATTAATTTGTCTTATTCCAAAGATTGATAATCCATAATGTTTTAAGCATTTTTGCCCCAATAAGTCTATGTAGTGTGAGCTATAAAACTATTACAAAAGTGAGTGTAGATTGACTTAAGCCTATCCTACCAATTCAAGTTAATTCTTCTCAAACAAGTTTTGTCATTGAGCATCATATTGTTGATAATATTGTCATAGCACAAGAGATTATGCATTCTATGCACATGAAAAAGGGGAAAAAGGGATCGTTTGCTTTGAAAATTGACCTTACCCAAGATTCTGCAAGGGAGGTAGCAGGGTGGATTGTGGGGAGTGCAGCGAGGGAAGGAACATGTGTGACGATGAGATGGCTATGATTCAAGTTAGGGCTAAGGATATGGTTTGGTAGATAAGCAGCGATAATGGAAGGGAGGGGAAGAGAGAACGGGTCATTGGGTTTTAAAGAATCATCAGTGAAAGGATTTAAGACCATAGATTGATAGCGAAGTGTTGGTATTTTGTAGTTAAAAGCGGAAAGAAACACATCTAAGAAGTAGGTTTTTAAACAAAAGAAAATGATTGTATAATGAAGTCACCCATGAATTGATGAAATCGGCTTTGCATTAGGAGTTTACAGCTTTGAATTAATTGTGCAAAGCAAATACTTGTGCACCTATGCTTACATGTTATGCATCTGCTTCTCACTTTATTGATATTCTTCATAACATTTAGATGTTTTGTTGTGGTATACTTCATTGGTAATTGTATTTTTAACTTCTTCTGTTTTAAGATTTTTCATAGCACAACTAATAGTGTTAAATTTTGCCTCTTTAACATAAGATTTTAAATTAATTCTAGTACAACATACATCTAGACTAAAATTCTTGTTGCAAATTTATATATAATTGTAGAATCTTAAAACTATCATCCAATGAATCTAAGATTTGATGTTCTATTTTTTAAAAATCATTTTGGCATCTTATTTTCATCATTTTCAAATAGATATTTATTAAAAAAATTAGATATAGATGGAAAAACATACATTTTTCACCCATAAACAGATCAAATAAATCATATGCAATAAGAGACAGATGAAATATTGATGCAGATCAGATATAGATTAGATATAGATGAAAATTAGACAATCCAAATATACTCTTGATCACTTATTCACCATTCACATCGCAAGAGCTCAAATCTTTACATCTTCATAAACAAAAGTATCTTGAACAACTGTTCTACTGCAAAAATTTAGATGAACACCTTTAGTATGAATATCCTTCATCATGAGTTCTTAAGTTAAATGCAAGAGATAATAATAAGCACAAATTTCTATCATATGAAAAATACTTATGAAAAAATCATATCAATTAGTTTACTCTTGATTGCAATAGAGGAAGAGATTCAAGAAAACAACTGGTAAATGCTAGGTAGTACCATAATAAGATTTTTTCTCACTTTGCAAGAGGATTACTAATGGATTTGGAAGAACATACACATATAGGTGATTAAGTAAATGTAAACATGTTATACAAATTGATAATAATCCATGGAAATGCCAGCGAATAAATGTAAATGTATGTCTATTGCTGGTAAATAGCAAAAACCAACCAAAACCCACTAATAAAAGATATTAGCACAAAAAGAAATGCAAACCCAAAAAAAAAGTTTCTTAACACTAGCTGTAATTTCAAGTTCATGTAAAGACGAACTTTAACTTAAATTCAAAGTGATTCCCTCACTCTGGCACCACTACTACTATAGGATTGACTAAATCAACATAAAAGCTCTTCACCATTATTCCATGGCTAGAAATCCATTGCAAGTTTGTTGACAAGGCAACTAAATTAAGTTCTTAAGCCAAACAAGACCTATCTATCGCTGATGATCTAAGCAGCAACCTATGATTCCAATAGTTTATTTGTTGAATTTTTGAGTAGTCACACTTTAAGCCGCAATCAAGGAGGCGTCTGTAACAAATATAGCCTGATGTCCTAGCCCATATTTAAATTAGCCCATATTAGATTTGGTCTAGGGTTTCTCATATTTAATAATATGTCAAATCTTAACCATTAAGATAGGTATTGATGACGTACTAGATTTAATTATATATATGTATATAAACTAGTCCTCTCTGCCCAAAAAAGTAAGCATTTATTTTTTATCCATCAAGCCATCTGCTACGAAAAGGAGGGTTAAGGGAGAAATTAGTTTTATCAAAATTGAAAATAAGAAAGATCTCCATCATGTCATATTCCGCTCAAGGTATGCAAATTTTATTTTCTTACTATCAAAGTGATTATTATTATATTCAAGATCTGCATGGGAATGATGATTAAATATTAATGGTGTTGAATCCTTAAGAGAATTGAGTTTACATGTGGTACATAGCAACATGGTTTTGAATAAATAATAATCCTTCGATTAATGTTCTGATACACCTATTATAAATTAAGGTTTATAAGGATATATACAATTATCCATTATTTTCGAATTCGTTTTTTGTTATGAAATTAAAATAAGAAATCAATTAAATAATGAATAAAATCCATTTCATTGTCGTTAGTATAATATCCAATTGATTGTTTTTTTCGCTAAGCCGATTTTCTTTTGGATCAAGGCAATGTAATTGTTGTTATGATTTAGATTTACGGCAGAGGAATTTTTCTTCCTTTATCTTTGAATTCTCATATCGACTCTTGACATTGAATTCAGTTTGAAAAATCTTCTGCCTATATAATATTATATATTATTTTCTGTTGTGGTCTTTTTTTGTAGTGTGAATTCCCTAGATGGACTAAAAGTAATGGATTTTTATGTTTTGGCATTGAATATAATATCATGCATGTTTCATTATTAATATGAAAATCATGTTTTGCTCTTAAACATAATTATTATGTTTATGTTTTTATTTTATAATATTATGTTTGTTTTATAATATTACAAATATCATGCTTTGTTTGTAATGAATTTTATGAACTATAATGTTACGTATTGTTATGCATAAAGTATTAAAAAAATAATTATAATAATATTTTAGTTATATGGCATTAAGTTAATATTAATTTGTCAGTCACCAAAGTGACCAAATTAATTAAATGTTTACAGTTATATAATTTAAAATAATAACTTGCAATGCCTATTATGTAAAGTTTATTAATTCATAGAAATTAAGGATTTACCCAAAGGTAAGTCGATCTTCTATAATTACTAAATATAAAGGAAGAAAAATTAGCATTCACTCGTCTAGTACATATATGTGTCCAAAGATGCTATATGTATTCAAGATGGTATGGTTTAATTACTTCGTTAAGTTTTATTGGCTTTCAGTTATAATGATGATAATATATGTTTTGTGTTTACCCAAAGGAAACCAATAATATATTTTATGTACCTTTTGACTGAATATGTTAATCAATGAATGTTTATATATAATTTTGCAGCTATCAATCTTCACTCTCAAGCTTCTGCTATTACTTTGTTCATTTGTTTGAATTTCTCCAATGGAAGGAACAAGTCACTTTCCACTTAGGTGCTTTAGATCTTGACTTGGCCTTGTTAGAGGAAAAGCCTGCTACCTTACTAAAAATGATACAAAGGCTCAAAAGGCATACCATAAGGCATGGGCAAGTTCTAACAAATTGAGTTTAAACTTCATGCGAATGACAATTGCAAGCAACATCAAGTCTACTCTTCTAACAATTGAAAATCAGAATGCTAAAGATTTTCTTAAGCTTATGGGAGATAAGTTATATTCCGTCGATAAGTCACTTGCAGGTACACTTATGGCTGAATTCACAACCATGAAGTTTGAGGGGTCAAAGAGTATGCAGCAACATGTCCTTGATATGACTGATAATGCAGCAAAACTTAAGGTCTTGGGAATGGTTGTGGAGGACTCCTTCTTCGTGCAATTCATCATTAATTCGCTACCTACTGAATATGGACCATTTCATATGAGCTATAACACAATGAAGGATAAATGGAAAGTCAATGAACTGTCCAATATGCTTATTTAGGAGGAAGTGGGATTGAAAAAGCAAGGAGTTCATTCCGTCAACTTAAAGGGTCAAGGAGTTGGAAAGAAACTCAAACCAAAGGCCATGGAACTTAAGAAGAGAGGATATGTAAAGAATCGCGAAATGCTGATGATGAAAAGAAGGGACCAAAGGTAGATAAATGTCACTTATGTAAGAAGGAAGGATGTTATCAAAGGGATTGTTCCAAACATAAGGCTTGGTTAAAAAAGAAAGGTATATATTATGTTTCTATATGCTTTGAATCAAATTTATCTGAAGTTCCTTCTAATTCTTGGTGGTTTGATTCTAGTGCCACTACTTATGTATCTAATATTATGCAGGGATTCCTTATAATCCAAACCATAAGCCCAACTAACAACTTTATGTTTATGAGGAACTGAATGAAGTCCCCGATTGAAGGCGTAGGGACTTACAGGCTTACATTATATACCGATTATCACTTGGATCTAATGAATACTCTATATGTACCTTCAATTTCTAGAAATTTAGTTTTTATTTCTGGACTTTATGTTAGTGGATGTACTTCTAAGGTTGGACATGGTTGTTTTAATTTATATAAGGATGATTTTTTCATTGGTAATGCAATGTTTGTGGATGATTTATATAAATTGAAACTTGATGATGTCTTTTTTGAATCCCTATTTATTGTTAATCATAATATTGGAATGAAATGTAGTTTGACAAATGAAAACTCAGCTTACTTGTGGCATAGATGTTTAGGTCACATATCCAAAGAAAGGCTACAAAGATTAGTAAAGAATGAGATTCTACAGAATCTAGATTTTACTTATCTTGGTTTATGTGTGGATTGCATTAAGGGTAAGCAAACCACACATAATAAGAAAGGAGCCATAAGAAGCAACCAGCTTCTTGAGATAATACACATCGATATATGTGGACCTTTTGACACTTTGTCTTTTAATGGAGAAAAGTACTTCATCACCTTCATAAATGATTTTTCACGTTATGGCTATATCTATTTACTGCATGAAAAATCTCAAGCTGTAAATGCCCTGAGGTGTTTCTAAAGGAAGTTGAGAGGCAATTAGATAGAAAGGTGAAAATAATAAGGTCTGATAGAGGTGGTGAATATTACGGAAAGTATGATGAATCTGGATAGTTAACTGGTAAGTTTGCAAAATTCCTTCAAAATCATGGCATATGTGCACAATATACTATGATAGGCACACCTCAAACAAAATGAATAGCAAAAGGCGAAATAGAATATTAATGAATATGGTTAGGAGTATTAATAAGTAATTCTACGTTACCTAAAAGTTTGTGGATGTATGCACTTAAACTGTTGTATATCTATTAAACAGGGTTCCTAGTAAAGCAGTCCTTAAAACTCCTTTTGAGTTGTGGACTAGAAGGAAACCTAGTTTGAGACACCTATATGTTTGGGTTGTCCTGCGGAAGCATGGGTTTATAATCCACATGAAAAGAAATTGATTCTCGAACAATTAGTGGATACTTTATTGGTTATTAAGAGAAATCTAAAGGGTATAGGTTTTACCATCCAAACCATAGTTCTAGAATTGTAGAGACAGCTAATGCCAAATTTAGAGAATGGTAAGGTTAGTGGAGTACTAAAATAGAGAATGGTGAGGTTAGTGGGAGTACTAAAATAGAGAATGGTGAGGTTAGTGGGAGTACTAAAATAGAGTTGTGAATATTAATGAAATAAGGGTAGATGGCCCATTACCCCTAAATGTTCCTAAATCCACAATCATGCCAAATGTTATTCCTGTAATAGAAGAACAAAATAATCAAGAACAACATTTGATAATGAAGTGGTATCTCATGAAGAACCTAACTTACCACCAACTAATGTAAACGAAACAGTTGGAATAGCTTTAAATAAACCTGTAATGGTTAGAAGGTAAGCTATCTCTGATGATTATGTGGTTTATTTGCAACAGTCTAAATTTGATTGTGGCATTGATAATGATCTCGTTTCATTTTCACAAGCCATAGAAAGTTATGAGTCTGAAAAATGGATTGATGCTATCAAAGAGGAGTTGAAATCAATGGTTCAAAACAATGTCTGGGATTTTGTAGACTTTTAGAAGGTTCTAAATGATTGAGTGTAAATGGGTCTTTAAGACCAAGCACGAGCCAAAAGGCAATGTTGAACGATATAAAGCTAGACTTGTTGCCAAAGGTTATACTCAGAAAAATGTCATTGATTATAAAAAGACTTTTTCTCTCGTCTTAAAGAAAGATTCATTGAGAATAATTTTGGCTTTAGTGGTTCATTTTGATTTAGAGCTACACCAAATGGATATGAAAACAACTTTTAAATGGGGATCTTGAAGAAGAAGTTTATATGGATCACCCTGAAGGTTTTTCGTGGAGGGAAAAGAAAGTATGGTGTGTAAACTGAAGAAATCAATATATGAACTTAAACAAGCTTCTAAGTAATAGTGTATTCAGTTTAATAATTCCATCACATCTTTCAATTTTGAAGAAATCATTGTTGATCGGTGTATCTACCGGAAGATCAGTGGAAGTAAGTTTATATTTTTGGTTCTATATGTTGATGATATTTTACTTGCTGTTAATGTTTTGGGTTTATTGCATAAGACTGAAGAATTTCTTTCTAAGAATTTTGAAATGAAAGATATGGGAGAGGCATCCTATGTGATTGGAATTTCAATATTCCGTAATAGGTTTGAAGGATTGATAGGATTGTCTCAGAAAACCTATATCGAGAAAATTCTTGAGAAATTCAATATGAGTAAGTGCTCAGCAGGAATAGTCCTTATTCAAAAGGGAGATAACTTTGGTCTAATGCAATGTCCAAAAAATGATGTGGAATGTAAGGAAATGGAATCAATTCCATATGCATATGTTTTAGATAGTTTGATGTACTTACAAACATGTACAAGACCCGACATTAGTTTTGCAATAGGAATGCTGGGTAGATATACCAAAGTAATCCTGGTGTTGATCATTGGAAGGCTGCAAAGAAAGTATTGAGATATCTATAAGGAACGAAAAACTACATGCTTACTTATAAGAGGTCTAATCGTTTAGAAGTGATTAGATATTCAGATTCAGATTTTGCTGGATATGTTGACAGTAGGAAATCTACGTTTGGTTATTTGTTCCTATTAAAGAGGAGCAATATCTTGGAAAAGTGTCAAACATCTGTCATTGCTTCATTCACTATGGAAGGAGAATTTGTAGCTTGTAATGAGGCTACAATTCATGCATTATGGCTACGGACTTTTATTTCAGGTCTTCAGGTTGTCGACACCATAAATAAGCCGCTGAAAAATTTATTATGATAACTTTGCAGCAGCTTTCTTCTCTAAAAATGAAAAATATTCCAAAAGAGCAAAACATATAGAATTAAAGTACTTTGTTATTAAAGAAGAGATTCAGAAACAAAGGGCGTATGTTGAACATATTAGAATGGATCTCATCATTGCAGATCCTTTAATTAAGAGATTACAGCTAAAGACTTTTAAAGAAATGAACATAGAATGGGTCTAGGTTGTATTGATGTTGATGATAATGTTATGACACTCTAGAGCTCAATAATGATATGTTTATGATATTTTAAGTCTTCTTATTCATTATATTCGTGCATGCTTTATTGGTTGAATAAGAAAATTATGTGTCTTTATGATAAGTATGTGGACTGTGTGTTATTTATATACAACTTATGAACCTAACATGATAAATCCTTAATGTAGTGATATATGGAAGGGAGTATGCGACTATATAGCGTATTACCATCATAATCCTCATTACGTGGTTTGTTGTGTAAAAGTGCTTATGATAATAGATGGTTTTAAAGATTTTACGTTTGCTAACCTTATGTTATATTATTAAATGTAATGATGGAACATCCAGCCAAATGAAAGAATGTAAGAAATATGGTCTGATTTGGTCTAGGGTTTTTTATATTTAATAATATGTCAAATCTTAAACATTAAGATAGGTATTTGATGGACGTACGAGATTCAATTATATATATATATAAACTAGTCCTCTCTCCACCCAAGAAAGTAAGCAGTTATTTTCTCTCCATCAAGCCATCTGCTATGAAAAGGAGGATTAAGGAAGAGAAACTAATTTTATCAAAGATTGAAAACAAGACATATCTCCATCATGTCATATCCCGCTCATTATCATATGAAAAATATTTATGGCATATTTTTTTTTTGCCAGCGTGCTCTATACACTAAGCAATAACTGGGAATACACTATTATTCAACATTTTGTTGTGCATAGCCTCATTCAACTTGAAACTTAATTGATGATAATAATTCCCTAATATATTCAGTTTCATGATTTTGGGAATTGCACCTTCAATCTACCATATTACTTAGGTTACCATAACTTTTAAAACAACACCATAAAACCTTATATAAAAATCTCTCTTCTCATTATACTGTAAAACCAATACCATTAATAGTATTAGATACAGAGAGCACTATGACCTCATTATTGATTTTAGTGAAACAGAATCCATTGTCACTCATCAATATAACAACCTAGGTCTCAGAAAAAAATAAATTTAAAAAAATGGATTTAAATTTGTTGTCAAGCAATGTTGTCCTGTTTGTGTACCTCTCATAAATAGTTGCTACGTATCATATTATTGGAGGGCAAGAACACAACTTTGCTGGTACAACAAATTTGCATAAAAAGAACATCGGATTTGGAATATCAAAAGCCAATGAAGATCTTAATACCAACGGTCCAAAATAGGCTAAAAGGATGAAAAAAAAAAGATCACATTAATAATCTTAAGCTCCAAAACAGAGACATTCCACCTTAGCAATTCAGTTAGATAAATTGAAAATTCCACTACGAAAGGAAAGTGAAAGCCGCAGGAGTGTGTATATATTATTAACAATGCAGGGAGCAAGTAACGGGAAAAAAAATAAAAATATAAAATGATCCAAAATAGGATTACATTATTAATAATCTTTTACGTTCTAAAACCGAGACATCCCATTCCCACCTTACCAACTCAATTGCATAATATCCGGCACTGGAAATCCCACCTCCAGAGGGAAGTTAAAGCTGCAATGAAACATATATATTAACAACGCAGTGAGCAAGTTACGGGAAAAAATGAAACAGAAAAAGAAAGGAAAAAAAAAAAGAGAAAAAAAAAAAAAACGATCCAAGGGCTCTTACCAGTTGCCATGGCTCTCTAACGTGTAAAGAAACATTGTCACCTCCGCTTCGCTCAAGCCTTCATGTTATTATGGCCCGATGTCGCTCCGAGTAACGGCCCCCAAAGTCACGAAAATGTTTGCAATTAAATATATCAAGATAACATGATGTCTCCTCACCCAATTCAGGTATACTTTCAAGGGATTCACAATCATGTAAGTACAACACGTCCAGCTTCCTTATCTTCGATAGACCTTCAATGTCAGCTAGATGCGGGCAATTCGATATCCCCAATTTCAAAAGCTCCTTTAAGGAAGACAGATTGGATAGCCTCTCGAGGGATTTGCAATCGGCCAAGCACAGACGATTGAGCTGTTCGTGGCAATCAACCTTTAACTCTTTTAACCAGTAATTTTGAAGTGCTAAAGAGGACAGATTATTCAAGCTGGATAAGAGTTGCCAGTCAATAGGTGACTTGACATCGAACAAAGTTAAACTTTCAATGCTTGATGGAAGATGAGTCAGAGATTGTGGGTTGTAACAAGTTATCCGAGTGTTTTGAGGCAAGAAAGGGAACTCAACTCAATTGGAGGTGTGATTAGATTGGGAGAAATCAACGTCAACTCCTTTAATCGGGGCAACTTCGCTAGCCATTTTACCTAAGGGTTTGAACACCTAGTGATGAGGTCTCGAGAACACCATTACTGGTTCCATCCTCTAGTTCTAGTAGAACTAAATTAGTCATGTATGAAAGATCAGGTACCTGTTGCAGCTTCATCAATTGAAACTTCACTCTCAAATAAACTAAATTCATTGGAAGTCTAGATAATTCTTGGGGCTCTTTAATCCAATCCAAAGCAAGTGACTGGATATGAGAAAGCTGATTGATGGTTGATGGCACTCTGCTAATTTTAGTTCCAGATAATTGTAGGATACTCAAGCAGGATAATTTTCCAATTTCCTCAGGAAGATCGCTATCCAATTCCCTACATCCGAAAGCCTCTAATCTTTCGAGATTCTCCAGCTTTACTAGATCCTTTGGTAACATTTTTATTGTACTACCAGACACATCAATATGCCTTAACCTTTTAAGGTTTCCAATGGTTTCAGGTAACAGAGCTATTCTTGTCCCTCTAAACACAATTTTTCCAATGATTCAAGGCTTCCGATGGTGTCTGGCAATTCTATTATTCCTGCCAGGATAAGTTCAACTCTTTTAGCACCATTAGTCTCCCAATAGAGCTTGGAAGGTACTCAAGCAAACGACATTCTCAGACAAAGCTTCAGGTTCACTAGCTCCCCAATCGATGGATGCAATTCCTTAAGTCCAACATTCTTTATGATCAACTCTGTCAAAAACTCTAGACCACCTATTGAGTGTGATAGTAACTGTGGTCGTGCACATGGCCTAAGATTGTAATTATTATTGGAGATTTCCAAGAATTTTAGGTGCTTTAGCTTGTGATGGACCTATCCATCCCTTCCAAATTTGAGCAGTCTTTGAGAATCAATCTCTCTAGCTGCAAGAATGTAGAGAAATCAAAGGGTTCTTTTAGACGTCTGCAATCTTCAAGATGGATAACTTTCAAATATTTGGCTTCCTGTTGAAGACATACATCACGTTACAGCAGAAGAGTGAAAATCACTTAATAGAATGTTAGACAAATGAGAGAGAAAAAAATGTGCACTAAGACAACTACCATGAAGATACCCCATCCAGCCCAATCTTCGTCAATTTGAGACCTTGAGAGTTTAAGAACAGCTAAGTTTTTGAGATTTAGGTTGGTTGCTTCAAATCTCAAAGGACAGTTTGTCCAAGATATCCATCTCAGCTGCTGGAAAAGATCTTTGAAGTCTCCCTCAAAGTTTCCCCCATGCAATTGGAGGTACTTTAAGTTGTCTGCTCTTGCAAATTCATCAGGTGCAAAATGACAGCCATCATCTAATTTCCCAAGTTCCAGTGCAATAACGCTTTCACCTACCTAAATATTGGTAATTTAAATAGAAGATGTTAACTTTTAAAGATAGTAAGTTATGATTGGAAACTTGATGGAAGACAAAAGCTACAGTTATGGTGAAAATTTACCTTTTTTTCCTTAATGCATCTAAAGCATATTTTGGAAACCATAGTCTGCTAGGTTCTGCTGGAAATCGGCTTCCTAAGGCTGATAGCTTTGGTTGAGCAATCATCCTTCCAAGATCTCTCAACTGATCATGCATCCATAACATGCCATCATCACGTACCTTAATCAGGGATCTTTGGACAAGACTTGCGATATTATCATCTGGGTAGAAATCACAAGCCTCCCAAAAATAAAACCAATATATCTTCTCTTTATCATTAAAGAGACATGCAATATCCAAAAAAATCTGCTGTTGCTTGTCCTTTAATGCTCGGTAACTTATCATTAATGTTTCTTGGACATTCTTGTCAGGAGCCTCCTTTAGTTCCTCCAATGTAAACTTCCATATCCCAATGGCTTGGTTATAAAGAGAAGATCCTATGACCTCGAGTGCTAAGGGAAGTCCACCTGTACTAGCAACTATATCAAATGATATTTCACGGTATTCAGGTGGTGGCAAGTCTGTTTCAAAGGCATGCTTACAAAAAAGTTTAAGAGAATGCCATTTATCCATCTCCTCCATTGCATAGAAAAAGTACGCTTTATCATCTTTGTTTGGCAAGAAGTCGATGTTCCTAGTTGTAATGATAATTCTACTTCGAGAACCAAACCAATAGGACTTTGCTGCTAATTTTAGGAGATGGTCTCGCTTCTCCACATCATCAAGGACAATAAGGACGTTTTTATCTCGCAACCTTGTACTAATCATGTCAACGCCATGATCAATGTCAGACACTTTGATAAAATCAAGATTGAGAGTATCTAATAAAATCTTCTCTTGTAACTTTACCCAATCATCAACACTCTCTGATCGCCGAATATCTCTTAGAAAGCACCCAGCATCAAAACGGGAAGATATCTTCTTGAATACAGCTTCAGCAAGAGTTGTTTTTCCGATTCCGCCCATGCCATATATCACAATAAATCGAACTCCAGGTAATTCTTCTTCTAACAACTTTGTAATATCTTCCACCGGCTTATCAATCCCAACCAAGCGATCAGACACACCGTAACAACTTCATGTGTAGTGAGCCTTGTAAAACCTCTTTTTTGATAAGTTCAGTAAGATCACTTAGCCTGTCAAAAGTATGAACCAAAGATACATATTTCAGTTTTAAGTTATGTGTTAAAAATGAGCCTAAAAGGGCCTAGATTAATCGCTAGGTGAAAAATATATAAACATTACCCGTGATCCTTCAAGTTCCATCCCTTAATTGTGGCGACTTTTTTAAGCGCATCTTCCCATGGCTTTACAGCAACATCACCGAGCTTCTTCTTATGCCTTTGCAGGGCAGTGGTGTACACTTGTGATCGAAGCTTGACGTCTCTACTAACGTCAACGTCGACGAAGATGGGAAAAATCACTTTTTTTGTGTCGATGCTCGATGTTTCCCAACAATCTATCATCTTGGCAAGTTCACGGAGGCACCACTTGCTGGAAGCATAGTCTTAGTGAAAATAGGGATGTAGATTTTTGAGTTGGTTATAGCTCCTAACAGCTCTCCTTCAATTACCTCACCTTTCTGCATCTTTTCATCATCTCGAAACACGCGAATTCCAGCACGTGTTAGGTTTTTATAAAGAACATCAGCAACAGTGTAGCGGCTATCAGGTCCACGAAAACTGAGGAACACCTCAAAGTCCCTGTCTGATTCGATGTTAGGATTATCAGTATCATGTGGTGTTCTTTCGCTTGTATTTGTAGATGGAAAAGGTTTATGGGGGTATTGCTTTTTCCTTCGTAAGAATAGCCAGAGGGTCGACAAGAGTATCGTGGGAACAAGAATAAGGAGAGGATTCATAGTTCAAACTAGGGAGGGAGCTATACAAATTACAAGTGGAGAATGTCTATGACGAAAGCTAAGAAATGGTGACAATTAATAGTCTATAGGTAAATGGCCATTTGCAATTTCCCGGAAGATTCCCGCTGGCTTTTTACTAGCCAATGTTAGTTTTTTTCCATAAAATGTCCTGGCAAGGGGACCCAGATCATGTGATAATTTCAGAGAAAATACGTTCTACTTTGTCTCTTGCTTTGGCCTACTTCATAGGAGGCCCCGTTAATGCCTAGACTTTCTTATTAAGACAAAGATAACATATCATCATAATAATTCTGACCACTGTAACGCATTTTGCATTGGACTGATTGGACGTCCTGTGTTAATGCCCCGGTTTGCTTTGCACGTCACGCTGCAGTGACTAGGCTTGCAGTGCACATCATTGCATCTTGGCAAAATGACCTCACAATGCTACCTTCGCAGCTTTAATTTGAAATTTTAACTTTTGACTATAGAGGAAAAATTGAAAGTTATTTAGGATCAGTTTCTTGGTCATTGACACGTAGAATTTAGAAGCTGAAATTTAAAACATTTGTTGTTTTTTTAAAATTAAATAAATTAACCTTTTTTAAAATCAGATCTTTTTTGTTTTTTGGAAAAAAGTTCAACCCAAAATTGTGCTTCCAAAATTTATAATCAATATTACATAATTTAATTAAAATTAATAGACACACTAAAAATTAAAAAAAAAGAAGAAGATAAAACTAAGTAAACAAACTATAATGATTTGACTCCAAATTTTAAACACATGGATACTTCCAAGACAATATTACTATTATTCCTACCCACAGGCCCAAGTCGTTAGCTGTATATATAATTTTTTTAACTTCACCATATCTGACTGAGGTAAGGTTTGACGTCCTCCTTCGATGCATATTGTATTACCAATTTTAAATTTCTTGCAAAATTCAAGTACCATATTATTCATTTTCCCCAAAAATACCTTAGTTTTTCTACATATTGTTTTTTAAAAAAAAATTATTTGACAACCTATATTATAAATAATAATAATAAGTCAAAGTAGGTACATTGTCTTGAATTGAAAAAATAAATAAATAAAAATATAGGTCTTGAAAGAAAAATTAAAAGGTAGAAGTCTTGAAACAAAACAAGTATGAAAAATTTTGTCCTAACATAATTTTGTTAGGTTTTTTAATTTTAAGATTTTTAATTTTATTTTTTTATTCTCATTTTAAATCTAATTTTAATGATCTTGAAGAGTGATAAAGAATCTACTTGATAAATTTAATAGCATGGGAGTGGTTCGAATTAAGATTAAGCCATCTACCACAAGCAAGTTCAGAACCAGGACCTACTGATATCGATGGGTTTGAGTGTGGGATCCACATATTCAAGCTGAGTGTCGGGTTAAGGCCTATGGCCCGATTCAACCTATCTTTAAAAATAAAAGGAAAAAATGAAGAAAATTATTAAAAAAAATTAAACAAAAAAATACATGCAGATAATATTTAAAATTTCAAATATTTTCATGTGAGTAGTAACTAAATATTTTATATAACATTTAATATATTGTTACTATTAAAACAAAAAAATAATTTTATAATATATTTGGTTTTGTTTATATGAAGTTCTATATAAATTTAAATTTCCGTTTCATGATTAATTCTCATTCCACGATGTAGGATTAGTTTTTGCCTTCAATTTATCTTTTCATTTTCTAGAACTTTTTGTAGTCTCAAAAATCTAAGCAACATGCATACAATTAAAGTTGAATATAACTATGTTAAATAAACACACATTTTAACAATTTTTTATAGTTGGGATAAAAGTCAACAAAGTTTATATCAAATCTAGTGTTTAGATCCGGTAATTTCGTGTTCTCAACCTTAGAACAATAAAATTATGATAATCGTAGGATATAGTTTGTAATAATATAAGAAAACTTAAAAAGATCAGACTCATCAAAATTTAGTTCTTTCCGAACCCAAAAGGGATCAATTCTCGAAAAACATGTCTCGAAGCTGGGAATAGTAAAAATATTCTAATAACACCATTAGACTCATAATAATATGAGGAATCTAAAAATATCATTTTTATATTTTTTCAGTAGCTAAAAATATTATATTTCGCACTTTTACGCATACTTTCTTTACTACCGATATTAATTTGTCTTGTCTATTATTTATTATTATTCACCTATCTCTACTTTTTCTTACTACCTATGCACCTATTACTTATATTTTTCTTTCTAATACAACTTTATATCACTCACATCTCACATCTTAATCACTTTTCATTATAAAAAATACAAAATAAATTATACTCTCTCTCCCCCTCAAGCAAAACTGGCGCTACACACACACATACATACATCGAATTTTTTTCTTTTTCATTTTATTTAATTACAACTAATTTCCTCCATAAATCTCTATAAATACCCATCTTTCTCCATTTCTTTCATACAATTTTTTTTTACCAAAACTCTCCCAAAATATCTCTATAAAATTCCTCTCCAAACTCTCTCTCTCTTCACAAAACTACTGCCTACATGTTCCTACAACTAGCTCTCTTCTTCTTCAACAAATACATAATCTTATGTAAAACTTCTCATTTTTATTCTTCATGTCATGTAATTTAATATGACCATAGTGTATATTTACTAAACCTATGAGGTTATGGAAGTAATAATACGTTCATGTTTTGTTCTTATTCATGACTAAACTTTTATTATGTTATTATTGTTATTATGTTACTATATTGATATTATTGCTCATAACCTAATTATATATATATATATATATATTATTATGCATATGTATATCTATATCTATATATTTTCTAGAGCATAACAGCTCACTAATCTAACATTTTACTAGCATGCTATTACTCTTATTGCACTTATTATGCTTTTTCTTTTCCTTTTTTTTTTAAACTAATCAATTCTTAGTTCCAGGATGCCTTGATGAAGCTAAGGCTCTCAATACTTGATCTTATTATTATGCTTCTCATATCTCTTTCTATCTTATTATTTAGTATTCTTCTCTTTCTCATAACTATATATTTATATCATGCATAACCATATTGATATTGTCTCAACAAAAATGTAAAAGAATTTTTCTTAAATAAAGAAAAATAAGATTAAACTCTATTTTAGAATGGATTTTTGTCACTTAGCAAGGATTTTCCATCAAAGACTTAGAGATTGTTTTTAATAAATTCTTTTCAAAAACTTAGATAGACTCATCATGAATTTTTAAAGTATTAATGATAAAGATTTCTTCAAGGATATAGCTAAATGAATACATGCTTTCATTTCAAGATGGTAATATGAAAATTTTGGTTTAAAATTTTAATGTTGATAACTCTTTACTATACAAATTTTTCATAAAAACTTATTTATAAGAATATTTATCAACTTCATAGTGAACACCAAGAACTAGACAAGTTATCAAAGTTAATATAAAATCCACTCACTAGTTTATAAACCTTTAGAGAAATAAAATTGGCCAAGAAAAGGAGTTTTAAAAATGATAAACTTATTTTCTAAGAAATAGACGAACATAAATATGGAGAGAAAATATACATGTAATACAACTCGAGACATTAGAGACTATCAACAACTTAGTAAAATTTTTTAAAACTCTATTATTCAATCACCAGAAATAAAATTTGTAAACACCTTAAAGAACCAAATTTTATTTGAAAAATTAATTTATCATTGATGAATTAGGGAATATAAAAAAATAAAATACTTATTTATAATAACCCAAGAGTTCATAGTTTCTATTCCAATAACTTAAAGAAAAATTTGACAAAATCCAATTTTTCAAACCCATAAGAGAAGTTGTTTTACGAAAAATAATTGTTGATACAACACCAATAGCATCATCCATAAAATGAGTCTATTTATGTATCAAAAAGATTTTTCCTACCATATACATATCTATATTTTTTCTTAAATATCTTTGGGTCAAGAAAGTTTCAAAATTTGTGTTGTCAACTGCTGGAAAATTCATGGTGATTCTGTACCGAACCATTTTGGGACCCAAATGACATTTTATGATAAAAATAACCTTAAAAATAGATAGATCTTTTCGGTGGGTAAAAAACGACATATAATATGCGAATTTCTGAGTTAAAATGAGTAAGTTATGACCATTTTAAGTTTGAATTTCCACTAATCCAAATTTTACCGCAAATAGAAGATAGAGTTAGAAAAATTTAAGTAGAAATTCTATGAAATACTCATCTTTGATATTTCTTTTGCCTAGGAACCGAGGTGGGCGACATGTGTTATCCCAAAGACTACTTTGACTAGGGGAACTATCATCAAGTCATGGCCGAGCGAGTTTACTTTCCCTATTTTTCATACTCATGCATTATGCTTGTAGTTTAGTAGCAATAGAAATAGGAAAAAGATAAAATGAAAAAATGCATGTGATTCATAATGATTGGTGAATTCATGTTAAACATATCGAGTCTTGAATTGTTTATAATAAATCGTATGCTTTACTACCATGTTAAAGTGTCTAAATATTATATGATTATCCTTAAAATAATATAACTAAATGCTAGACTCTTAATAAAATTGAATCATGCACTTCACGAATCGAGTCACATTACGTTCGCTATTATACATTTGGTGAGAAAAGTGTATAATAGTGGTGATCGGCATAAACGGTAGTATCTGCATGTGGTGAGTAGTAGCCAGCAAGATCTACATGTTTGTGGTGGCGAATAGTAGCCGTAAAAACTATCAAATTTATTTGTTGGATGTAATTGGTCTGTATAACCAACCCTGAATAAATGGCATAAATTCATTCAACATATGTTCCTGGAAAACCATATGTCTTGTATGCTCATGTGTTTGTTGCATCTAACTTGCTTGAATAATTAAACTGTTTGATATCTTTTGTTCCGAATATGGTAAATCAAGAATGTTCTCACTAAACTAGTAACACTTACATCCTATAGACTTTCTTATGCGCAGGATCATGTGCTTTTGTATCCACAATTTCTGTTTATCCGCGTAAGTCATCTTTTGGGAGCTTTTGGGAGAATGCAATCATAGACCTAGATCAGACTTCCTTTAAAATCTTTTGATGAAGTTATTTAAGTTTTATTGTAAAGACTTAGAATTTATGATTTGATCCTTGGAGATTTTAGCGGGAATGCCCCTAAGGCTTTTGTAATGAACTTACAAATTATATGAAGTGGGTTAATATTTATCTAGATTCTTGCATGCTTTGTATTACTCCCTCAAACTACATTTCCCACCGGCATCTCCTATTATCATGTTGTGCACCTTACATATGATATCAAGACTTTTCGTGACTAAAGTAGTCATTCTTAAGTCTTAGTATCGTATGTAGAGGACTACCAAGTCTAAGGTACCATTTGGGGTGTGACAGACTCATTTGCAACCCTAATATCACAAGTGTGGTTCTAGATTAAAAAAGAAAAATTGAACCCTCAAATCAATGGGTCCAAATGAAAAGGATGATTCCTACCTTATATTAATGTTCAAACATATTATCCAATTCAAACACAAGTCATTTCAATTAAAGTCTAGTAGGAATGGACACTATACGTTTGAAAATTCAGTTACAATGATCACATGTGTACAACATAACTATCGTGCTACATGTGATATAGGAAAACAACATGTACAGGGATGATAAGGAGAGAAGTGTAGGAAGGGGAGCAATCAAACTCAATAGACTTAAACACATGTGACAGACGATGGAGCTAAACCATGTCACCTTAGCTTAGAAAATTAAGTAAAAATCAAAATTAGGCTTGAAAACTTTTGGATCAAATCTAGTTAAGTATAGACACCCAACTAGCATAATTTAACTTTTATTAGGAATGGCATAGTATGTTCCTATCAACTGGAATTTGGTCATTATAGCTTATTCTTTGATTAGTATCAAAACATTTTGGATGAATAAAGGAATTGTGTAAAAAGATCGAAGAAGGTAAGATTTTGAGTATTACGCATTTTTGCTAAATAGCAAGACATGCAGTGGCAGCCTTTGAATTTGGGCATTAAATTTAGTTTCTCTTGTCTAATACTTGAAAAGAAAAATGCTAAGTTCATTCATTTTTTCAATTTTTCTTGACCTAACACATGTTTAGCATTTTCGTGAAATAAAACCAACATTTAACCCACTTCACTGTCTTTATGAATTTTTTAATTGAGTAGCCCAAGTGCCTGAACTGATGTCATCTAGGTTGAGTTTGGTTCTAGCCCAGTCCTTAATGGTATTGAAGATAACGATATAGACTTGCAACATGATAAAAAAGATATTATATGTTCTTTAATAGGATAAGAAAATTCATATACAGGTAGTTATCATAGATTTTTTTGTATGAATATTGTGTCAATAAAAACATAAAACAAGTTAAACTATTCAAAATAGTGAGTAAAACATATCAAGATGATATTTGTATTTCACATGAAATAACAATAAGTTAAATGGCTAATTGTTGTTACACTTAATTACTATTATGTAGATTCATCATTACTACATCTATTTCTAAACCATATGAAATGAAAATGAAACAACAAATCAATCATACTAATCTAATATAATTTAAAAGTTGAAAGGATTGAAAGCAATTTGGGTATAGAATATATGAGAACATATATATATATATATACATAAATAAACAAAATATAAAAATTAAGGTATAACGACCTAAACTAATGATTATTTACAACCTATTGCATGTTTACAATTGAACATAGTAGGGATGCTAAAGGCTTGAAATCTTCTAATGCCCATATCAAATAATCATCAAACTCCAAACACATATACATAATATTGACTCAAAATCAATATATATACAGCAATCAACTCCATAAAAACATTAAAACAGTCACAAACACACATTGAAATAATATTAGATGGCTTAGAAAGCTCATCAACCAGATTAATACTATCTACCACAAGACAACTAAAGGATTCATATCATATCATATCATAACACACCAACAATCCGTTCACTTGATATGAATAGTTATTCATTCCCCGTAAAGTCATTATTATGTTGTTTGCTTGAGGAGAATGATAATTTATAATGAGTTGCTATTATGTAAAATAATGAATAGCAATGCATATCTTGATACTCATAAATTTCCATACATTTTTAAACTTTATTATAAATGCTATTATATTAAAATATCACTTATACAATTTTCCTCTAGTTTTTCGTAAGGCAGTATAAATATTTTACTTGTTTTACTTTTTGTAATAAGTGAACATTGGAATAGCCATTATAACTCTAAGATATTCCAGTTGAATTGGCATTTCATTCTCCTTATATTCCATATGGCAAAGTGAACGAGCCATAATCTATAAAAGTTTTAACTATGAACATATACATATTATGAGTCCCTCTCTCTAAAGGACTAGCAAAGTAGCCAATTGGATAACTTTGTCCACCAGCATCCTTTTCGTAGTCCACTATAATTTTGTATATAGAAAAACAAACATTATAGGAGAATCGCTTATACTTGAAAAAAATGAAATAAATAAGCCAAAGCATAATATTGTATACTATAAATACATGTGCATGAATAATCAATTACAAATTCATATACATGTATAATTTACTCCAACAAAAATTAAAAGGGATAGCTCAGTACTTCTACTGTGATTCACACATAAGTATATACACACACATACATACCAGATATCCAATACTCTCCAATAACCATAACGTTGAAACCACCTAAATCTACGCCAATAATTTCCAAATGCAACTCTACTCGAGACAAGGTCATATAAGGACCATCGGATTACCACGCTAATAGCATTAGTACTCCTTACCTAATATTAGTAGCCACACTTAAAAGCAACAAGCAGTTCTTATAGTAAGATAGTTAACTAATTAGTTTATAATTCTATTCTAAGTAAACACAAGTGGAAAACAATTAATGCACATACTTGAAAGGTCAACTCGAAGCGTAATTAAAGCTATAAAATTCCTACAACTAAAATAAAAAAGTAATTAAAAAGGTATTTAAGATCATCTGACATCCGTTAAGTTCCCTCTTGCATATTTGTCTTAGATACTTCTACACAAACTAACTTATGGTCATTGATTGATTATTTGATATATAAACTAAAGTAAGATGTTATATCTAGACATAAGAAAGTAATAATTCTTAAGAACTTAGGAATCTAGATAACCTTAGGAGTACATTTCGTTTCATGACAAAATATTGAGATTGGTATTGTTATATGCAATTAAGTGTTTCCAATAAAATTGGGTTTTTAATTCCAGATACTATATCAGGTACATCATTACCTTGTTTATTGTTTATACTTATTAGGTATTATTATTTGAAATGAACTAAACAATATCAAACGTTAATTATTTGTTGCATGTGCTTGGTTGAGTTTCGTAAACAAGAAGTATTGGTTTATCAGTACGATGCTCTGATGATTTGTGCATGTCGTTGTCCTGAGTAAAGTTGCACACAGAGAGGATTTCGATGGACTAAGAGTTGTACGAGTATAGTATCCATGGTGTTGGGAAATACTAAACACCAATATATACAAGTATCTATATATATATATATATTTGTTTGTTATGGAGTCGTGAGTTACTTCGAGTTTAGGATTAGGCGCTGTCGAGCCGAATTTTGTCCCTTTTCTTCTAAAGGTCCTGATTTGTATCAAACCCAACCCATTTGACACGAAATACTCAATAAAGAACCAGTAGAGTTATCATAAAAAAGTTCGGTATTTTGAAAAGTAATTTGATTGGAGTCACCATCGACTAAGGCTAGAAAAAAGGTGAATTAGAAAACCAAATGGGTGGTTTGGATTTGGTTTCCAATTTGGCCACTAGTCTACGTGAAAAACCATAAATCGATGGATCCGGAGGCTACTATTTTAAAACCTAAACGATTATCTAGGTTTTGGATGAGCTTTAGAAATTTTAAAGATATGGGCCAAAAAGGAGTTAATTTTGGATTTTTCAAATTTTTAATTTTTTTAGTCTTTTTTGAAAAAGGGTTTTTATATTTACAAAAATATTTTTTTAAAAAAAAAAGATCCTAAAAGCTTTTTATTTTTGTGACCATCCCGCAGGTGCCTCCTAAAAAAAACTATTTTTGGAAAAGCCCATTTATTTTTGTTTTTGGTATTTTTAGAAGATAGCTAAGTGATATTATACATAGGCTAGGAAAATATTTTTTTAATAATTTAATATTATACTAAATATATATATATATAAGGGCAAAAGAGAATTTTTGTTGATTTTTGTAAAATTTTTTAATTTTTGATAAAAATAAAAGAAATAATTAATAATAATAAATTATATCAAAAGTTAACCAAATGACAAACATCAAATTTAGCATAGATTATCTAAAAGAGATCTAAAAGATACTATACTCATATTTTTTTTAATAACATTATACTAAATACATGCATAGAAAAAAGGTAAAAGGGAAAAAAATTTGATTTTATAAGAATTTCTCTTTTTTAATTTTTTTGATAAAATAAATAAATAATAAAAATATTTACAAGAATGATTTTCTATATCGATCATTCATATCGTAAGTATGTATCAAATTCAGCATATATCATCAGAAATCTAAAAGGAAATAATCCTAAAACTATACTCAATTTTTTTTATTTTCATAATTTAACCTAAAGTCTTATTTACCAATTATGTTAAACCTATATCATAAAATTTTATTTAAATATTATATTAATATGGTATGCATATCAAATATCTACACATACACATATATAATTTTTATTTTCTTTATTATTTTTTTATATTTCTTATTGCAAGTTCATATAATAATAATAACAAACAACAACAACAACAATAATAACAACAACAACAACAACAACGACAACGACAACAACATAAATCAAATGAGAGCCCAAGGGTATGAATTAATTCAAACCTGGCGTTGTGTTGATCAGCTTCGGGTCCAAGGAGTTCGAATGGTGGTTTTCGGATATGGTAGTGGTGTTAAGAAGTGGTGGTGATCCTAGACGAGTTGGTGGCAGGATTGGGTTGGTGGTGTTGATCTGGATTGGGATGGCGCAAGTGGTATGGCTAGGGGTTTAAGTGGTGTTGGTTGTAAGGTCGATTTCTAAGTTTTGGGTTTAGGTTGATGAGAGGTGATGCGACCATGGTGGATGGCTTTGCGAGGTTGGAAACTAATGTGGTGGTTGTGGGGTTACGTGAAGACAGTGGTTGTTGGACTGGTGGCGAAATGGAAGTGTTCCGAAGTGAAGGGTTAGGTCTTTTTCGAACTGGATCTCTTTGGTTTTTCTTGTCCTTAAATTCGGATCTCTCTGGTTTTTTTTGTTAGTTTTTTTTCGAACTTGCTTTGCATGGAGGAGATCGGGTTTCTATTTATAGAAGTTGGGGAAGGAGATGGAGGGGCAAGTGGCAAACGCAACCATTAATGGCCGTTACGAAGCTTAAACATGGCCATTAATAACAACCATTAATGGTCGAGGGTTTCGAAGCTTCGAAAGGTCGAAAATCAGGAGTCAAAAATTTCACACCAAAGCATCTGATTTAAACACATTAAAAAGCCACATTTAAAACTAAAAGACTGATCTTCCTTGCAAAAATTGAGCTTGAAATGATCTCATTCGAGCTCTAATGGAGCTTCAAAGCTTTAATAATGGTGGATGGGGAGTTGGGGACGATGACGCATGTGTGACACATGCGCACGTCTCCCTAGGCACGTGAGCAAGTTGCTAGCGTGTGCATTGCACACACCAAAAATAAAACTCTCTTATGCGCACTCCAGTCGGATCAAACTTTGGCCTTTTACCTCTCACACAAGCCTTGGACAACTGAGCTAAGGTCATTTCTTGTTAATATGCTCATTCAAAATGATCTTGAATTATTTAATTCAGGCCGAATGTAATTTTCATGAAAATAGGCCAAAATCGATACGAGTCAAGGATCCAAATTAACTTCTAATGCAACCAAAATATTATAAGACCAATAATAAGCCCTATTTATTTTTTCTCTTTTTTTTTATATATATTTTATTTTATTTTTTCATTTTAATTTTAAAGTTTATTTACTAAAAAAGATAGGGTTTTTTCGAATTTTTAAATTTTTATATTCTTATATTCTTTTTTAATTTTGTATTTTGTATTTTTTTGTTATTTTTCAATTTAGCTAATATTTTTGTATTTTTTTGTTAATTTTCAATTTTTATTGTATTTCTTTATCTTTTTACAATTTTTATGATTTTATGATTTTTGAATTTTTTTTATATTTTAAAAGGGGACAAAAATGGGTGTCAATAGGTATGAATAGCCTAGGTTATGTTGGTTGATAGTTAAAGTTGCGGATATCAAAATTGTGATTGTTTCATTAATGCTATGATGCATGTGAATGTGTGTGATGGTTCATGTGTGTGTGTTTGTGTTTTTGGTATACTAGGCTCTAGCTTAATCCTTTTTAATTTTTTTTTTGGAACAGGTGATGAACTAGTGGTTTTTTATTTGATTGGTTATAACATTTACATGGACTAGGGAAAGACGATAGTGGAGCCAACTTTTCCAGCTGATTATTAGATAAATATAAATTTGATACAACTAGAGTTGTAGACTCCTGAAGTTTATAGTTACTATGGTTCTTTTATATTATAAAACTTTTCATATGATGTTTCTAAGTTGGATTTAAGTTGGTGCTTGGTTTATGCTAATTTAGTTTTTAGATGTTTTCATTAATGACGTTAATGGATATGATGAAATTTATTTAATGTGAGATATTAGAGTTATATTTGGTTTTATTGTGGTTTAGCAGGATCTAAGCTTTAGTGTGTCCACTTCTAGTAAGGACAGGTGAACAATAACGTACTAAGTTTAGGGCATTAAATTTGTTTTATCTCAATTTCAACGTTTTGATATGTAAGAGAAAATTATCGAAATAAGGATAAATTGCATGAACCTCTCCTGAAAGCTTTAGAAATGGCATAAACCCTAGGTTTTTTAAAAGTTAGCATGTACACTTCTAAAAACAAGTAAATTGCATAGACCTCATTTTTTTTTTCTAAAAGTCAACTTGTACCCTAAAAAATTAACGCGATAATAATATGTAATTTTTTTATTTAGTTCTTATGTATCATTACATAAAATATATTTAAATAATAAATGTTTCAAAAAATATTAAAAAATTTATTATCATTATTTTTGTAGAGTTAAATTTTTTAGAAAAAGAAAAAAAGACAAAGATAATTGTTGTTTTTCTTCTTCTAGAATTGCACTTTAGCATGAAAGAAATATATTAAAATGTTTTTTATTGAATTAAAACATACCTAATGACATTATTTTTCACTAAGAATGTTTTTTGTTAGAGTTGCGCTTTAGATGCCAAGTTTGAAGGGAAAAAAGAAATAAAAAAAAGTTTACATTCTTTAATATTTAAATTTTAAAATATCTTTTGAAACATTTATTAGTAAAAACATATTATATGTAATGACACGTTAGAACCAAATAAACAAAATTTACTGTATCATCATGTTAGTCTCTAGGAGTGTAATGTTGACTTTTGAAAAAATTGGAGGTCCATACAATTTTAAAAGATTTTAGGAGAGGTTAGTGCAATTTACTTGTTTTTAAAGGTATATGTGCCGACTTTTAACGAACCTGGAGGTCTATGCATTTTCTAAAGTTTTCGTAGGAGATCATTGGTATTTACCCTAGAAAGAATTTAAATGTGTTTCATGGGTACTGAAAGAGAATTTTACATATATACTTATAGGACACATAATATAGTATTAAATATAAAAAAAATATTATATAAACACATCACATAAAGTCGCAAGCAATAACCTAACCCTTGACCTGCCATTTGCCAAACCATATTTCATAATTCCTTCAATCCCATATAATATATTTATCTTGGAATCCACACGCTTTTCATTTACTAAACTGATTTTTGTAAATTAATTTACAAGCTTGTTGACTTTTACAATTCTTTATCCACCTTCAAACTAAGTCCCATGTTCTCTCTTGCTCTATTTTTTTTTTTTTTTTTGTAAATTAATTTACAAGCTTAGTTTTTTGTAACTAAACTCTTTAGGACCTGCTAGCACCTCAGCTTTAAAGCTCTTTTTTGTTCTTGTGTCCCTCCATCTCCTTAAAGTAATATAATCGAACACAATAAGAACTGCACAAAAGAATGCAGGCCAGCAATCCTGAACCCTATACATGACAATTGATCTTTCCCTTGTTGATTTGCTGCTAATGTCATTGTCCTTGCAAAGCATAAGTACAACTCTATTTTGCTCTTTTCTTTCATTGTCCTATTCAATTTTTTGATCCACTAGATGCCAATAACAAGAACAATAGTAGGGCAACTTTAGACACTTCTTATTGTACAAATTCCAAGCACAATTTCCACTGACCAACAACAGCCCAACCAGAATACTCAACTGGTTCCCATACATTTTGACCTTAAACATCTAAAGCCAATGCATTAATATCTACTTTAGTCATCACCTAGATTTCCATAAAGTCACACCGATGGAATGAAAAATCATTTATACAATTTTAATTTCAATACGTTTTTGGATTTTTGAATCTAAGATTAAATGTGGATTCTTCAATTTCACAAAGAATAATTTCAATTTTTAAAGAAAATGAAAGAGGAAAAACATGGGGTGGATATAAGGAGAAGGACTTTCAGCTTCTTATTCCTCAGCTCTTCTCGACTCCTCTCTCTCCCTTGGCCTCTCTTATTATTTTCACTTTCTACCCCTCTCTCTAAAATGGCAACCAACATCACTCGCACTAGCCTCCACTACGAATCCTACCATCGTCATAACCTATACACCACCTTAAATCTTCATGTACAACTTCCCTCATCATCACTAACCTTCAAAAAACCACTACTGATCACACACCCACAAACCCATCCTAATACCTTCAACCATCTCATAGCGTTGTCAACACTTCTAAACACACCATCGCAGATGCCCTAACTTCCACTACCCAAATACCATATCGCTAACCCATCATCATTAGAACCCACTTCACTACTGGACCCATCCATCCTCCCCACCACTTAAACTACGCACCACCAACGACATCAACATCACACCCAATAAGAGATCACATGATTCCACATTCATTGGTACTAAAAACCAATCATCTAAGAAGGGATTAACTACAAGACGTTTTATGGTATTAAAAAACACATAAACACTAAAAATGTTTTTACCTAATCTGCCTTCTTTTTGTTAAAAGAATAGTACCTTGGTTTAACACTCTTTGTTCATGCCATGTTGGAATGGTTACCTTGGTTGAAAATTCTTTTGGAAACCTACATAACAATTATTGAAGTTTTATTAAACAACTCAAAGTTAGGGAATCTTTAGGTGCTAAAATGAAAAATAAGAATAGAAAGAAGGGGCAAAATGACAATGTCTTGACCTTGGTACATAACTAGTTAAAACGAAAAGCAATCCAAACAAACCCAAACAGAAATCACAATGTGCATACCTCTAATCTCAACTCCAAACATGATGGACACCAATGGCAAGAATTTATGAAAGTAACATTTCTCTTTATAGAGGCTAAGGTTTAGAAATTTGGGAGAGTTTGATATAGACAAATGAGGGAATGAAAAGTGAAAAGAAAGAAAGAGAGAGAGGAGAGGCAAGTTTTGTTTTTTTTTTTTTTTATTCTAATATATTTGGTTATTTGTTTCATTAAACTACATGGTTTTATTAGAAACATAATAAAAGAATACTATTAGAGATGGATTAAATCTGTCTCTGAATGCCATGTGCACTTGTCTGCATATTACTAAATCAGAGAGAGATTTAATTTGTCTCTAAAAGTATACATGTGTTATTTTAATTTTAGAGAAAAATTTGAGACAGAATTTTAAAAACAAAATATAGCCAAAGAAATTTCTCCTTCCTGCTATATAATCAGAGATAGATTTGCAACAATCATAATTTTCTTGCAAATCTGTCGACAGTCTATCGCAGATTCCATTTTTAAAACGTAAATACACTACATAAATATCTCCTTTATATTTAATCGCAAATGCATCGCAATTTTGATGCTCATTAAATTATTTAGAGATAGAAATATTTCTGCAGAATTTTTGTTTCTAAAAGCCAATTTTCTTGTAGTGTTTTACCAACTTCCCTCTCAAAAACACAAGGCTTCCTAACAATTCTTTAAAATTTAAGCTTGTTCCATCACCTTTAATGTATCAAAGATTCTTAGCATATTTTCTTAAGAAATAACTACGCTTAAAGAGGATAAATGGCAGATGGAAAAGAGAAGAAAAGGTTATTTAAGGTATTTAAGAGTAACATTTTGAAATTTGAAGTCTAAAAGGAAAATCCCTTTATTTGTTAATCTTTTACGAAAATTCCCTTCTATATATATTTATTTAGTTAGGATGTTTCGAAAAGAATAAACAAGTGTAAGGTCCTAATTTTGCATACTTTAATATATGTAAAAATTGGAGCTTATGACACGTTTGGTTGATGGGATGGATCTAGGTTAGAATAAAATTACAATTTTTAAAAATAGAATAGAGAAGTAATAGTTATTTTTTATTGTTTATTTAAAAGATCTCATGGATAGGTATGGAAATATGTTTGACAAGTTTAATAGAATAGTTATTCTTTTGATCCTGTAAAGGAATTGCAATTCCTCATATTGTAATAATAATAAAATAATTTTATAGAATAACAATGTTTTTCAACCATAGGTAAAATTATATTTATAAAGAAGGAAGAGTTTATTTATTTAAACCTTATAAAGTTTACTAAACATGTCAAATAACTGACCATTAATAAGCTCTTGATGAATATTAGTGACAAATAGACTATAGAGAAGGTCTCTTTCTATATTGTGTAAGAGTATTCAATGATGAATGGAATAATGTAAGAAAAGGATATATATATATATATATAATAATAGCATGTAGGACATCCTTACTGCTTTTTATCTTTGTTTTAAGGATAATGATAAAAATAGTATTTGAACTTTCAAGAAAAAAAAATTAGATACTTAAAGTTTGGTTTTGAACAATTGGATGCTTTATACTTGAAGTTTAGCTTTGACAATTTTAATACATAAACAAACTTTTCATAGACTTTTGTCATGCCTTATTTCACTTGCTTCAGTATTAAAAAAAAGTCAACGAAAACTTTATTTTTGTACCAAATTATTCAAAATCAAATTTAAGATACCTAATTATTATTATTATTATATTATTATTATTATTATTTTACAAAAATTTAGGTATTTTTCATTATTAACGTTGTTTTAGTAACGCTTCTACCCATTGCCTTTTCTTTCCCTCTCCTCATGCTTTTCAACTGAAAGTTTGAAACAGATGTTCACTGGTGGACACAATATCTAATTAATGAAACTTAAGCCAACAGGATAAAGGTTCGACAGGAACGCCACCCAACTAACTGCCATATTATCTGATTTTGATTTATATATTTTATTTTTGTATATATTTAATCTGTATCGATATTTTATTTGTATATAATTTATTTGATCATTCATGAGTAAAAAAATTTATTTTTTATCTATTTATTTTTTAATAAATAATTTATCTAAAAATATTTATATACCGTTCGTCCACGAAACAAACCGAAATTATATGCTCATCCATGAACTTGTTTTTTCAAACAGTTCAGATGGATAAAAAAAATTAGGTCCGAAGACCGAAGAGGCTAGGGTTTTAGCCTTGCGTACCCTTACTAAACAACAAGACATAAGATGATAACTTTGAATTTGTGGCATGAGAATTTGATTATTATTATTATTATTTTATTTTCTTAACGCATACTCAGAATCTTCGGAACAAAGCAGTGGGCAGACCATTGTCCAAGCATGTAAAAATAGAGTCAACCAATAAAACAAAATCCACCATCTTTCTTCCCCTGTATATTTCAAACTAATTTAAGTTGCAAATTGTACGCTCTTAAGGATTTATATAATATATATTAATTGAATGAGGAATATAATAGATTAAAAAAAAAAGATAACATATCATTGAAGTTAAACTAACACTCATAATATTATCTATCACTTATTGGTTGCCCTTTTTTACGTCAGAAACATATTAAATAGTGTTAATAAAGTAAAAACAATCATAAAAATTTTGATTAGATATTAAATTAAACTATTTAGAATCCGGTAATAAATTGAATTTTTATGTAAAGTTCATGTACTAAATTTAACGTTTTCTCTTAGCGTTATAAATAAACAAGATAAAGTTTTATCTTTTGAATGGACCAAATTTTTTTTAAAGATTTATTTTGAAATTAAAAGTATCTCTACTTTTTAATCATAGTTTTATTCTTTGGCCTCCGCGTGCGAAAAAAAAATCTTATTTTTTACAATTTTTTAGTATCAATGTAAGAAACACTTAGTTATATTATAAAACGTATATATGTGTGTGTTGGTATATGTATGCATAACATAAAGGTATTAGATGCATATGAAACGGTTTTCAACATTTCAGATTTACAGAACAAAAAGCACGGTACAGATCATGTGATAATTTCACAGAAAATACATTTACTTTGGCTATTTCTTTTCGGTGGGAATTCTACTTCGGCTCTTGCTTCGGCCTATTTCATTGGAGGCCCTTCTAATGCCTAGACTTTTTCTTTTTCTTTTTCCTCTTTTAGTAGCCAAAAGAGCAATATTGTACTAAGATGACATATCATAATTTCGGTTAAGGGATACTCCAAAGTATTAGCTAAGATATAAAAAGAATTCATGAAACAATAAGAAATATTTCTATTTAATTTCTTAACAAATTATTTATATAGCATTAATATTTTTCTAATATTAAATGCTAATTGTTTCTTCTGTGGTTAGGAATAGTTCTTTTAGAAACTCTTTTTTAACTTCTTTTGCCGATACAATAATGATGACCACATGTTATGAAGACTATCAACAAAGTGAGAAGGACCAAAGTCATTGGCTTTTTTTTTTTTTTTTTTCCAATTTCCAAGAAACTGCCTGCTTCGTTAATGAATAACGATGACATGCGTGATTTCGACGACATTCGTGTGGAAATAGCTTACTTAGACACGAACACGACTACAAGTCTACAACATGGGATGTCCATGTAAAAACGAATAACTAAACCGCGTTTTATTTGTACATGCCGTAAAATAGAATGGCATGAGATAAGAATGTATTAAAAATTATAACCGAATTCGTAAAACAGGGACGGGGGCGGTTCACTTTAATTTTTCTTTGAAATTTGAACTTCATAATATGGTTCAACTAGCAATTTTTTTAACCGAAAAAAGGGGGTTTGGTTCAATTTGAACCATTCTTTTCTTTTTTTTTTTTCATTCTTAATATAAAAACACATTCTAAAGGGATATATTAATTACATGTTTCTTATCAATAATTAGAATACAAATAGTAATATTTGAAATTAATTATTAATCCAAATAATTAATGTGTAAAACTTACCACAAAAGGAGATTTCATCAAGTACAAAAAAACTATAATAATATGTTAGTGTAATTATTTTAAATTATTTTGAACTATAATGATATACTAAATTGATAAAATTAGACTATGCTATCTCAATATGAAATAAAATTTCAACTAAGTAATATAAGTGGGTTAATTAGTAAGATTATTGAGGAAAAAAAGAATCTTCATATCATTAGATAGCATTAATATTTTTTTAATATTATATGTGAATTGTTTCTTCTATAGTTAGAGGAGTAGTTCCTTTCAGAAACTCTGTTTTAACTCTTTTTGCTCACAATAATCATGACCACATGTTACGAAGAATATCAGAAGCATGAAGGTCATTGGCTTTTTTTCTTTTTTATTTCCAAGAAACTACCTGCTCGGTTGATGAATAGTGATGGCATAGATGATTTCGATGAAATTGCCATGGAAATAGCTTAGTTAGACACGACACGACTACCAGTCTACTACATGGGATGTCCATGTAAAAACGAATAATTAAACCGCTCTTGATTTGTACATGCCGTAAAATATAATGGCATGGGATGAGAATGTACTAAAAATTATAACCAAATTCATAAATTTAAACTCGATAATATGGTTCAACTAGCAATTTTTTTAAATCGAGAAAAAAGAGAGAGTTTGATTCAGCTCAAACCATTTTTTTTTTCCGTCATTCTTAACATAAAAGCACATTTTTATTTATCACCAATTAGAATACAAACAATAATATTTAAAATTAATTATTAATCCAAATAATTAATGTGTAAGACTTATTGTCCAAGGGGATTTCATCCATTAGAAGAAAAACTATAATATTACATTAGCCCAATTATTTTAAATTATTCTAAACTACAGTGATATACTAAATTAATAAAATTAGACAATGCTGTCTCAATATGAGGCAAAATTTCAGCTAAGCAATATAAGTGGGTTAATCAATAAGATTATTGGGGAGAAAAAAAGAATCTTCATATCATTAGATGTTGAAACCTAAAAATTATCTTGTTTGTAACACACCATAATAGTTGAAACATAACGTGCCCATCTAATTTCATTATCATAAACTATACATATATGTTTCAGATTTTTATTTTAATATATAAAAATTCAATTCGGCTTGAACCTGTTCAGAATGCAAGTCATGAGCCGTACATTATTCATCTAGTCGAACCATTATCATAAATTATACATATATGTTTCAAATTTTCATTTTAATATATAAAACGGTTAGATTCGGTTTGAACTTGTTCTGATCTACAAGTCAAATCATGAACCACACGTTATTTATGTAGTCAAACCATTAACTGATTTGATTTGAAAAAATTGAAATTATGATTTGATTTGATCTAATTCAATTCATTTTGCGCTTCGGTGGGTTTTTTGTACAACCCTTCTGTCATGTTTAATATCCAAGAATGAACTTCGATTGAAATCTTAATCTTGGATTCAATTCTCATTATCATGTTTGGGACACATTTTTTAAAGTTGAAACCATGAACTCTAGGAATTGACAATTTTAGCATTGAGGGTAATTCAATTTCGCCTTGAGAATGCACAATTGTGATTCCAACCTACCTTGATTAATGATTATCACTTTAGTTCCCTGATTAATGATTATTGCTATAGTTACATTTTTATTATCTAACATATTATTGTTCATATTTGTAACAACCTATAACTCCTCTCATCGAAATATTGTTTGCTTTAGCCATTTAGCTAAATGCCACAGTTTTGTCTTTAGTATTAGCTACTTTCTAGAAGTTCACCTATCCTAAGAGTGCTCCCATTGAGCATGCTTAACTTTTAAGTTCTAAGAAACTCAAAGCCATTACACCAAAAAATACCTCGATAATTAGGGTTATACCATTTTATATTTAAGGGGTACTATATACTCTCACACTTACAAAGCTGACATCTTCGTCAATTTTGTTACATAAATGCATAACCACACCAGACATGGAGGATACTAGAGGTACTTTATACAGGCTCAAGAGATAGCCCACTATAAAGTATTTTGCTTCGTACAACACTTAGTTAATCTAATTCCATACATTTTCATATTATTTTATGATTCTACGTTTTTTTTTTCATCATTTCATATTTTCTTTTGTAGTCCTGCATTAGAATTGCACCACGACTTCCTTTAGATTTTTCCTTAAACTCATGTATCATTACGACTATTTAGTATGAGTGAATTTATGATAAATGGTTTGGATTACTTTTTAACTGATCTAAACACAATCTAATAAGCATGAATGAATTTTAAAAATCATGACTCATTAGAAAGTGTTTTCACATTGAAAATGTTTGAAAAAGATAAATATGGTGTAACTTTATTTGGTGCAAGATTAGCATGAATTTTGAGAAAACTGATTCCTCCTTTTGTGAAAAATAACCATTCTCCTACAAACTCTCCTATGATCTTCAGTAAATCCTAAGTGTAGTATATAAACTTGGAATATTACTATCAAGTTTATAGCCTTTATATATATTGTGGGAGAATACAACACATTGGAATTCCCTTAACAATCCTTTCTACCCAAGTTCATATCTAAAACGCCTTAACCTAAAGGCATTACAACCTGCCACGTCTCTTTACTAAGGTAGACATGTTAAAGCTATTAGTTGCTAATCTACGATTATAGATATATTCAACAAACTCTCATATAAAAGGAGTACCTGTTTTAAATAAAACATCTCGTAATAATAAAATTTCTTCATAACATAGTTGATATAAGCCAAAGCCAACACAAATTAAACTTAAAACATCAAATGAGAAGTCTCATAAAATCTTTTAAAAATATATACCATGAAAATGGTTTGAGATTCTAATTTCCTTCTTCTTATAATATATCTATAAATCAGCTGGATATCAGTCCACTACTGTCTTCCCCATAATCTACAAACACATCATAACCAATTAAATAAAAAACCACTTGATCAAAAAATATAAAAGAATGAGCACAAAGATCCAATATGCCATATCACAAATACATACACATGAACCAGCATTAGACAATTTCACATACAACCTAATAACTAATACGGCACACATAAATTGTTATCTTTAATAAGTCATCAAATAGCACAGTCTAGGTATTCGCGCCTAACCCCAAACCTAGAGCAACTTAGTACTTCATGAAAGCAACCAGTATAGAAAATATGTAATATATATATATATATGGTGTTAGAAATCTCCCATACTCCCGGAGTACCATAATCGTACCACTTCTTAAACTACTAGAATCATTTCTGTGCATGGTCCATTTGAGACAACGACACACAGAAATCATTAGGCTCCGCATTAGTATCACAGCTTTGCCTGGTCTTTACTAACCATAGGTAAGCACAAGCAACAAAAATTCAATTTTTAACTAGATAAAAAATTAGGTCAACCTATAATTCTAAACTTACAAGCATAAATAATAAGAAGGATGAGGTTATACCTGAAATCGCTTTTTAGGAATAGAACTCTAATCTCACAAAACCTGATCATATAAACAAATTCTCATTCTTTTAATTATATAAACCCTAATCTTTAAAGAACTACAAACCCTAACTCATACATACCTTAATCTTTTGATAACAAAATCTCTAACAGAATAGAAATTCTCGAAAATTCTCTAAATTATGACTCCCTTCAAAATAATTTAAACAAGATTTAGAAAATATCACTTTTACATCATCACAAAGATAGAAAAGATTCACACTTACCTATAATTTTGAATCTTAATCCTTCTTGATTGTAGAACACAAATCACCCACAAATCTTAGGGTTTTTCTCCAATTTTCCCTTCAAAATCCAAACGAAAACTTTAGGGAAAGATCATTCCCCTTAAATGTTTAAGGAATTGAGAATGATCAATTCACCTTAATTTAGATCCTTGATCTCCTATGATGTTAAGATCATAAACAGAGAGAGACTTGGGAGGTTTCTAGGTTTAGGAATGGGTTTTGGAGAAGAAGGAAGCTTAAGATATAAAGAAACACGAAAAACCCTTTCAATTTGTAATAAAGGCTAGTGGCTTAGGTGTACAAGCTGGTGGCCTAAAGCTCTTGGGTCAAATTTTTCTTCATGAAGACCAACTATAAGTCGCGGGCACAGACGAAAGGCTGACAACATTGATTTTTAGGCCGGCGATGTTCAATCTAGCCTTTGCTCTGCTACTTTCCATCTTTCATCACATCTCTGTGATGTAATAAAACATAAATATACTTTAGGTTTTAATCATAGAACCATTTTATTTTTAATCAAATGACACTGTTACCCTTTTTATAACTTATTTATTTTATATTACATCTTTTCCCCTTTAAAAGAAACTTTCATCCTCAAAAGTTACTTGAATCATTGAAAAGCTTGGGATACTTTGTCCTTATCTTCTCCTCTAGCTCTCAAGTAGCTTCTTATTTTGATTGATTTATCCATTGCACCTTCACATATTTGATCGTTCGTCTTCTTAAGATCTTTTCTTTGGTATCCAAAATCCTTATTGGCTTTTCAACCGTGGATAGATTTGGTTGCACTTCCAATGATTCCAAAGCAACTATCTGCTTAAGGTCATTCACATACTTCCTCAATATCAATACATAGAACACGTTGTGTATTCTCTCCAAACTAGGTGATAAAGCCAATCTATAAGTCGTATCACATATCCTTTTTTGGGATTTCATATGGTCCAACATATTGGGCTCAATTTGCCTCTCAATCCAAATCTTACAACACTCTTGGTTGGTGATATCTTAAGCAAGACATGCTCTCCTACTTGAAACTCTAAAGTCTTCTCCTTTTGTCAGTATAGCTTTTCTGATGACTTTAGGTTGCTTGCAACTTTTGTCTGATTACCTTAACTTTATCAATGGCATCTTCTACCAATTCTAGTCTCAAAATCTATCTGTCTCCTACTTCATCCTAATGGATTGGTGATCAATACTTTCGACCATATAAAGCTTCATAAGATGGTATCCCAAGTGACGCTTGATAACCATTGTTATAAGAAAACTTGTCACGCCCCAAAGGGTATAAACGACAATCCGTCACACTCAATATTAAGGCTTAAGTATGACAATCTTAGTCATTCCATCAGCTTTGATACCAGGTGTAAGGCGTACATTCACAATCATAGAGGACCAATTTTGAAACGGTTGTTTAGAAAGACATTATATCAATTTAAGAATGGAAATCATAACATAATAATTGAAATTAGGGAAATATATAAAGGTATTACAAATAATCAAAGGCCATTCCCCCGCAAAGATTATAGTTCTTCAAGGTCTATTGAAGCCTAAACAAAACAAGTACATGGAGATTTATTTAGAAGTCTAAGTCTACATCTAGTCTTTGACTTCTTCCAAAAACTTCTTAGGCCAAAAGGTAATACCTATGAGAAATACCCCGAGGCTTCAACCATAAATGAGGAAACTACAAAAGGTATCTATAAAGGGTAAGCTTCTTGCTTAGTGAGAATTAAATCCATAGTAGAGTACTCAACAAAAATAATCAACCAAGTTATTTAATCAAGCATATGAGATGCAAGCAATCACGTGAGCAAACAATACATACGATTTTTTGGGAATCATATGTTTGAATGGATTTACCCCTCCATTCAGTGGTTAGGTGTTCCAAGCAACGAAGCCATAGTTCGCAAATGATGTTCTTTAGTTTTGTATAGTTTCCTACTAATCGCTAAATGTAGTTGATTCAAGTGCCCACTCACCATTTAATTACAGATAATCAAAGTCATAGATTATGATTTCAGGTCCTTGACCTCATTACTATGCCCTTGTCCCACTAAGGGTATAGTAATGAATGGAATATGGCTCACTACATGTCATGCATGGATCATTTAATTTAAGTAGCCATGGCATAATATTAGTCATTTTATAAGTGACCATAGAATTTGTAGACAATCAATATTAAACCAAATCATACAATGGTTAGTTAACAATTCCCGCCTCGATCTACTTATCATAATTTCAACCATGTAAGTAAAACACACGCACTTTCATATTTTATCTTTTCCTAAAATCTATTGTCACTAAACTACAAGCAAATACATAAGTACAATTACGAGAATTTAAACTTACTTGTCCATATCAAAAAGCTTCTTAGTCGAAATAGTTTCGGGTATGGTAGCTCAAACTCCGCATCATCTATACAAAAGATATACCCGAAATAATTTTTTGGAAGTTCTACTTAAACTTATAACTCTATTCTACTAAGTTCGTTAAAATTTACATAGAGTGAAATTTCAACTTAAAATGGTCATAACTTGCTCATTTTAACTCGGAATTTCGATATTATATACCGATTTCTATCTATTCGAAAAGATATATCCATTTCCAAGATTATTTCCTACATACAAGGTCATTTGGGTCTCTAAAAGTCACGGTACAGATTCAAAACGGAAATTCCTAGCTTCACAAAACAATTTCCAAACTTAACTTTATTCAAAAATCCCTTAGCAAAAATATAGATATGTATATGATTGAAAACTCTTTTGGGTATATATATAGGCTCACATTGTATGCAAAAATCCCAATGGTGTTGTCTCAATAATTATTTTTGTAAAAACAATTCATCTTAAAGTGTTGAAACTTTAAACTTGACAATTCTTTTCTAGGTATTTTGAAGAAACTTTATATTTTCTTAGGTTATGACAAATGAGTATTCTCATTTTTTTTCCCATTTTTTTCTAAAACAAATAAGTTTTTCCCTTAACTTTGGTCTTTAACAATTTTGCTTATAGTGAGAAAAATAAAGTTTTCGAAAATTTTCATCAAGTTGTTGATAACCTATTTATAGATTTGCCTTTAAAATGGTTTTAATAAATGAGTCTTTTCCTCTTATATTTTTGTTTATTAACTTCTAAAAAAATTTACTTTATTTCTAAAAACTTGGTCTTTTATTTCCTTTACCGATTTTATTTGAAAAGAAATCATCTTTTAAGTTATTGATAAAATCTACTGTTTTTGAACTTATCATTTGTATTCTTTTTATTCTTTGAAAATAAGTTCCTTCTTTAGAAACTTGAAAATCATTATTTTTTCTAAGTGGGTTTATAATTAATGAGTTGATTTTATCTTAACTTTGAAAACTAATTTACTTCTTGGTTTTTATTGTGAAGTTGAAAAGATTTTAGTCTTAAGCTTTTTGTGAAAAAAATTTTACAATTGATTTTTACTAAGCCTTAAGTTATCTTATTATGAAACGTTTATTTCCTTGGTAAAACCATCCTTGTTGTCATTTGAGAAAACTTTAAGAAAACTTGAGAAAACGTTGCAAAAATCCATTTTCTAAATTGTGATGATAACCCATTTATTTAGTGACTAGTTACATAATGAAAAGTTTAGTTTCAAGTTCTTTTAGTAAAGGGAAATCCCACTTTAAATATTGTTGAGACAATATCATTATGAAGATGCATGTTATGAGTATATAATATGTTGAGGATGAAAATATAAGATAAGAAGCAAGATAACAATAAGTAAGATAGTAATAATAAGTAAGATATTAGTCATGTATTAGGAACCTTAGCTTCATCAAGGTATCCCGATCAAGTATTGGGAGCCTGAGCTTCATCAAGGCAACTTGGTTAAGTATTGAGAGCCTTAACTTCATCAAGGCATCCTGAGACTAAGTCCCAAAAATAAAAAAGAAAAAGAAAAAGAAAAAGAAAAAGAATAATGTAATAAGCTTGTTAGTGAGTTAGTGAACATTTATGCTTTAGAATAGATATACATACATATATAGATAGTAACATATATATATATATATATATATAGTTAAGTTAGAAGTATAATAACAACAACAATAACAATATGTACATAAGCAAAACAACATAATAACATAATATGAAATTATTCATGAACAAGAACAAAATATGAACACAGTGTTGCTTCTTTAACATTTGAATGTCTAAGAAAATACACCATGGTCATGTTAAGTTACATGTCATGGTAGTAAGAAATGGGTAAGAGCATTTACTTAAAAAGAAAGTATGGAAGTGGTAGTATAAGAAAAGTTTGGATAGTGTTTATGTGTGTAGGAAAAATTTTGGGTAGCAAAGAAAGAAAAAAGAGATTTTGGGAGAGTTTTAGTATGGTGAATGAATGTGTGAAAGGAATGGAGAGAAATAGGGTATTTATAGAATTTTTAGGGTAAAAATTGTGTAAATTAAATAAATTGAAAAAGAAAAAAAATGTGTGTGTGTGTAAGCATGGTCGACATGATCATAAGAGAGAGAGAGTGATATTTGATTTATTTTGTATATTTGTTAATTAAAAGTAATAAGATGTAAGGTTTGATGTAAATGAAGATGTATGAAAAAAGTAAAAAGGTAAATATAGGTATGGTAGAGTGTAAGAATAGGTGTAGAAAAGTAGAGATAGATAAATAGTAATGAATAATGTAGAATAGTACCATGAATAGTATATAAGACAATTTAATACCAATAGTAATGAAAATACGCGTAATTAAGCTATATCTGATATTTTTAGATACTGAAAAATTATAAAACTGATATTTTTGAAATCCTTGTATTTTTACAAGTTTATTGGTAATATCGGAATATTTTTTCCGTCAGGGGTATCGAGGCACAATTTTTGAAAACTGATCCTGTTCATATCCAAAAGACACTAAAAATTATTGAATCTAATATTTTTATGCTTCCTTATATTATTAAGCTATTATCCACTACTATTCCAATTTCGTTATTTCGGGGTTAGGAACGCGGATTGCTAGATCTAATCTACTAGGGTTTGATTTATGTTCAATGACCTTAGGGTTTCCAGTTGACTTCCAATTTAGGGTTTAAACATAACTGTAGCATAAAATCTAAGGGATTACAACATACCCCCTTAAAAAAAGTTTTGTCCTCAAAACTTGGATTTCGTACCTGATTCTCCAAACAAGCTCAGATATTTCCTTCAAATTTCATCCTCGGCCTCCCAGTGGCTTCCTCATGAGAATGGTTTCTCCATAACACTTTAACATACCGAATCTCTTTGTTTCTAAGCTTTTGAACTTTGGATCTAAAATCTGAATGGGGTGTTCCTCATACGTAAGATTTTCCTTCAACTGTATCGGTTCTAGCTTCATAATTCTGTTAGATTTGGTACATGTTTCCTTAGTACCGACATGGAACACATTATGTATACCCAACAAACTTGGTGACAATGCTAAGCGATAAGCCAAATCACCAATCCTTTCAAGTATCTCAAATGGATGTATCTTGGGCTTAACTTTCCTTGTGCTTGAACTGGTGTATACTCTTTATCAGGTTAACCTTTAATATACATGATCTCCGATTTCAAACTCAAAACTCTTCGTTTTTATCGCCCAAATCTTTTGTCTGTCTTGATCCTCTTTTATTCTTTGTTGGATAATTTGAACCTTACTTGCCGCATCTTGAATGAGATCAGGTTCAATAACCAACTTTTCCACATCGTCCCAAAATAAAGGCAATCTACACTTTCATCCATATAAGGTTTCGTAGGGTGGCATCTTGATGGTCGAATAATAGCTATTGTTATAAGCAAATTCAACCAAAGGCAAGTGCACTTCCCAACTTCCCTTGAACTCTATGACACAAACGGAGCATGTCTTCCAAGGTTTGAATCGTTCATTCTAACTGTCCATCAGTCTGTGGGTAGTAAGCGATATGAAATGCAACTTAGTTCCATACACTTCTGTAAACTTGTCCAAAACTTTGACACAAACCTCGGTCTCTATCTGATACTATCCTTATTGGAACTCTATGTAGCCTCACCACTTTCTTATGTACAACTTTGCCAATTTGTCCATTGAGTAGGTATATTCATTAGAATAAAGTGTGCGACTTTGTAAGTCGATCTACTATGACCTATATGGCGTCATATCCAGCTGGTGTTCGGGGTAGACCACATACAAAATCCATTGTAATTTGATCCCATGTCCACTCCGTATAGTAATGGTTTAGTAGTTCTCCTGACCTTTGATGCTCTATTTTAACTTGTTGGCATATCGGACATTTCATCATAAAGTTTGCCATATCTCTCTTTATGCCATTCCGCTAATAGTGGCTCTTGAGATCTTGGCACATTTTTGTTTCACCGGGTATATCCCAAGTTATGCGCTTCCTCTATAATTTCCTTAATCTCTTTATCATCGAGGACACATAACCTTCCCTTCATCTTTACTACTTTCTCATCATTAACTTCAAAATCTATGTACCTTCCCTCTTGAACTTCTTGTTTTATCCTTTGAATCGTATCATCGTATTGTTGTGCTTCTTTAATCCTCTCTATCAAGGTTCTTTCCATAACCAAGTTTGAGATCTCCACTTCCACATCTTGTCCAATAAACTCAATGCTTAACCTTTCAAATTCCTTAATCAATTCCTTCTTATCGGTTAACAATGTGGCAACCTCTCCATGGTTCTTTTGGCTTAATGTGTCCGCTACCACATTCACTCTTCCCGAGCAATAATTTATGCCAAGGTCATAGTCCTTTATTAGTTCCAACCATCTTCTCTGTCGCATGTTCAATTCCTTCTGTATGAATAAGTACTTAAGGCTTTTGTTGTCCGTGTAGATTTCACATCTTTGTCCATAAAGATAGTGTCTCCATAACTTGAGTGCAAACACTACAGCTGCCAGCTTGAGATCATGGGTCGGGGAATTTTGCTCATGTAGTTGCAACTAACGCGAAGCATAAGCAATTACCTTTCCATCCTGCATCAACACATATCTAATACCATTTCTTGATGCGTCACTATGTATTATATGAGGCTTTTCCGGGTTTGGCAAAACCAATATTGGTGCCAAAACTAACAGTTACTTAAGCTCTTGAAAACTTTGGTCTCTTTTGTCTGTCCATAGAAACTTTTCATTCTTTTAGGTTAGTTGAGTCATTGCTCTGGCTATTTTGGAAAACTCTTTCACAAACTTTCGATAATAACCATTTAAACCCAAGAAATTCCTTACTTTCGTTATGGTCCTTGGCGGTTTCCAATCCATCACCGCTTTAATCTTTTCTGAGTCTACAGATATTCCTTCCTTTGAAACCACATGACCCAAGAAAGAAATCTGATCAAGCCAAAAATCACACTTTGACAACTTGGCATATAACTTATGCTCCCTCAATATTTGTAATGCCATTTGCAAGTGTTCCTTGTGTTGTTCATGCGTCTTAAAGTAGACAATGATATCATTAATGAACACTATAACACAGTTATCCAGCAAGGGCTTGTACACTCATTTCATTAAATCCGTAAAAGCAGCTGGTGCATTTGTCAATCCAAAAGACATCACCAAAAACTCATCGTATCCATATCTTGTTCAGAATGCTATCTTTGACACATCTTCGAGTTTGATCCTTAATTGGTGGTATCCCAAACGCAAATCAATGTGTGGGAACACTCTTGCTCCTTGCAATTGATCAAAGAGATCATCAATCCGTGGCAACAAATATTTATTCTTGATGGTGACTTTATTGAGCTCTTGATAATCTATACAGAGCCTCATAGATCTGTCTTTCTTCTTAACAAACGACACCGGAGCTCCTTAAGGTGAGACACTTGGTCTAATGAATCCTTGGTCTAGTAACTCTTATAGCTACTTTTGTAATTTCTTGAGCTTAACGGGTGCCATACGATATGAGGCCTTTAATATCGGCTCCGTGTTACCCATCAACTCGATCTCGAAATTGATTTCTCTCTTTTAGGGCAATCCAAGCAACTCCTCCAGAAAAACATCCGGGAATTCATTGATGATAGGAATGTTTTCCAAAATAGGCTCTTCTTTCTCCATTTCCGTGTTACTATCGTAACTATCGACTCCATTTTTTGCTTCTTCTATCAACTCAAATGAGTACAATTCCTTTCCTCCTGAGATCATATACTTTCCAACAAACATTGCCTTTTCTCCTCCTTAGTCCAAAAATTCCACTTTCCTGTTTCGACAATCGATTTTAGCCTTGGTAAGAGACAACCAACTCATGCCTAAGATCACTTCATACTTAGTCATTTCCATCACTATGAAATCATAGGTGGAAAGATGTCCTTGTATCATCAACAGGAAAATTCCTTAACATCTCTTTTGTTGTCACAACACTTCTTGTAGGGGTTTTTATCTTAAAACAAGAGGTGGTTGCGATTATCGGTAATCCGGTTTCCTTAGCCAAGCTAGGCGTAATAAAGGAATGAGTTGCTCCATAATAAAAAAGGGCATAAGCATTTTGATGAGCTACTTATATTTTTCCTGTGTTTTAACACAAGGGATTACTAAGCTCCTATTCAACAATCCTACTTATTCATAAATCTACAGCTTACATACATATATGCCATCTCTTATATTGCATGAAAGAAAGAAATGAAACAACTCAGGGTTTAAGGCTAACCTATGACCAGGTCATAGCTGAAGTCTTCATCCTCCTTGAGGGCACCCAACTCTATTCCTTCCTCATCTATCTCATCGCACATCCATTGTCCTTCTATATTGTAAATACAAAACCCGGGCGATGATCCAGCTCGATTCCCATTCCTACTTCCAATTTCGGACCTTGCTGGGGAAGATTTACTAGATGATCTAGTTGAGGCATTCTTCCTCTGAGGGCACTTACTGACAAAATGCCCAACTTGCTTGCAAATATAGCAAGTATTTGTTGCTTTCTTTGGGTACTTAGGCATCTTGTGACTTGGGTCTCCACAGAAATAACATTTTCCTTGTAGTTGGGGGCACCTCCTTGGGTAGTGTGTCTACTTAAACTTCTAGCAGCTAATGTGTTTTGGTGTGAAATTTCCACTATTAGCATTTCCTTTGAAGCTGCCAATAGGTCGAAACCTTTTCTGTGGGTGTGCGGAGCTTACCCTCATGAAATCTTCTTCCGAAGATAGATGTTCTTTTCCACAGATCTTGCCTTTCTTTTCTTGGCTCCTTCGATAATTCGAACCCTTTCAACTAGTTTTTGAATGATTTTATATCGAACTCCTCCAACTTAACATGCAGCTCCTCAACCAAGCCACTTAAAAAAACTTGCCTTTTGAGTTATTCGCTATACTTATAGGAATCCGGTGCATATTGTACCAACCAACTGAACTTAGTTTCATACTGCTCCACAGTCCTCCTTTTTTGGGTAATATGTAGAAAATCAGCACTATAATGAACTCTCAAACTTTCAGGGAAATAGTTTTCTAGGAATTCTAGTCGAAACATCTCCCATGTCATGGGTGGCATCAACTCACGCCTCTTAGACTCCCGTTAGACTTGGGCATTGAGATGAAGCATATAAGTGCCAAAGGTAATCCTCAAATGATGGGACACTTCATAGGCATCAAATGATCTCTCAATCTGGGGTAACCATTCTTCAGATTCATCTAGCTTCCCAAAAGCTCCATCAAAATACCGATTACTCTTGATGAACTCGAGTAAAGAGTTTCGATATGGCCCGAGTGGTGGCGGCGAAGGAAGAAAGGCACAGTTTGAGATTGTGCACTTTTAGGAGCAGGTACTTCCATTAAAGCTTATGGCGTAGGTTGTGGTAGAGATGGCGTAGTGCTTGCACATTTTGCCTTAAAGCCTCTAACATTTGTGCTAGCTGCAAAGCGTAGCTTCCAAGTTTACTTGTGAGTCAACAGTAAGTGGATTTTGTGGAGGTGCAGCGGGTTGATTTGCCTCTTCCTCGGGATGGTTCACGAAATAGGTAAGGAAATTCGAATCAAGATTGAAATTCACATAAAACTTCTTCATTGAAATAGGAAATGGGTACAAGACCCTTAATTAAAGGAAATCAAAACACAACACCATACTACAACAACACTACAAGGGAAAAAAAAAAAAAAACCTTTTTGCAAAGCACAAAATCTAGTCTACCCGACCTAACATTCTAGGCCTTTTACAAAATTTTCTATTGGACTATGTGGGTAAGCTTAGGTCTAACTCTTGACTTCCTTTCTTCCTTCCTCTTCCCTTCTTTCTTTCTACCAAATTTAACGGGGATAGTGCATCATCCGGGTTTCTACTCGATAAGCCCCTTGGCCTCTTTATAAAGTTGCATAAGTATTGGTACATAGTCATCCTTCTTTTCCTTACAACTTCATTTACCCTTTTAGGTAAGTCTGTAATCACGTTTTCTCCAAATATTCCATCATTCTTGGAGAACAACATTCGGTCAAGTCGAGAATCCACTTCAGGGGCAAGCTATGTGGTCAGTTCCCGAGATACACTTTGGCAATCGAGGGAGTACTCACTTTGCTCATAAGCATTCCTCTACAAACGGGGTTCCATTGTGCCATCATCGGGTTCGACATTTATGACTGAGGGATTGGATGGTACGGCATCAACCTCCATTGCCGAGGTAGTTTCTTAGTTTCTAGCTGTTAATTGAGCCTGTCGCTTTTCATATCGTCGTCTATTTCTATGTAGGTTGTCTTCCTCTTCGGTCCACCATTGATCTTCCCAAGGTATGGTGGGTTCATTCTCGACAGGTGTCTCTTCCGAGTCTTCCTTCGGATCTTCTTTGGGGTCCTCCTTGGTGTCTTCTTCTTCTTCTTCTTCTTCAACCTCCTCTTCAGGTTCTCCTTCATTGGCTTCACCCGATCTAACATCAATTAGAACTTCATCATCTTCGAGTTGAAGTCTTGTAAGTGATGGCGGTTGAGGTGCTTCCTTGCCAGGCGGCTTGAGCATATTTTGGTACACACCATGCCAATAGAACGCTCCTTCAAAGTCGGCTTTACACCATTCACTGTGATCTTTAAGTTCATCATGTGCATAGATGAATAATGGCATCATTTCATTCCAAGTTCGGAAATCGGGAAATGTGGGTGCTCTTTCTTTCATTTGAATGTACGCCGCCTGAAAGCTGCCGGCGTAGAAGGTGAATAGGGCAGTGTAAAGTGAAAGCCGGCAGCTCAGAGCTCAAGAGTTACCAGTGCAGGAGGAGTTACAATGTACGCCGGATTCTAAGTCGTCGGTGTTGAGGCAATATAGGTTGAAAATCAGGAGGTATAATCAAACATGAATGCTCGGTTATAAAATGAATGGTCAAATTTGAATGGATTGTCTAAACCGGCATGAAAGCTGCCAGCTTTGGGACGACTTTCCTTATAAAATGCCCTACCTTTCATTTTTGAATATATACGTCGACTATATCTATTTCTAAGTCTCCGGCGTACAAGTGGCCTATAGTTGTAACCTAAGATGAAAGCTGTCAGTATACTGCCAGTGCAATCAAAAGAAGGACTTTACGCCGTCTCTAAGCCGCCGGCGTAGGAAGTGTAACTGCCAGCGTACAAGTTGAAATTGCAATTTTTCATTAATGCTTCTCACGAAATTTTTCCTATATAAAGGGGATTTCCCTCCTCTAGCTTCATCAATGAAGAAAATCAGAAATACAATTCCGAATACATTCAGTAGATAGATAAATAGTTTTAGGCACTTCATAGAGAATTGTGAGAGATTTGAAGCTTTCAAGAATTTGTAATTGAAGATTTTGATATTTGAAGTGGTGATATCTGATATCTCTTTTCTTATGCAATTCATCTATCTGATTTCTTTATTCATAATGGTATCAATTGCATATTCTTATCTGATTATTGAATTATCATCCATGAGTAGCTAAACTTTTTCTTGTGGGAAATGATGAAACCCTAATCTTGCTAAAATGATATTTGAATTTATATTATAGGATTGTTAGAATTATGGAATATTTGTAATGAATCCCGATTATCTATCATGTTTCTGTATGAATTTAGATTGATAAGAATTTTGATAATTCAGAAGAAGAATTAGGATTCATAGGAATTCATGAATTAAGATTAAACAACAATTACGAAAGTGGTAGAGTTTAATCTAATTTAGAAATTATCCCATGTAATTCATGCGATGTTGTATGTTAATTTCTCACTAAGGAATTAGGAGAAGTTGATTTAGAGCATTAGAAAATTGTAGAATCGGGAGGTTTATAATTGTGAATTTTAATCCATTGATAAATTATTTAGCGAAAGCTAGTAGATTATTTTGTGGTTACTAAAACTTGATGGTTTTAGGTTTTGACAATTTCATACAAATATCCACAATTCTAACTATTCATATAATATAATTTCAACATGATTAGCAAATATTAAGATGGATTCTACTCCTTCCCACATTTATCTGATATATCTCTCATAATCTCGTTGCATTCATCAATAGCTATTAAGTTAAATTGGAATTAGTTAATTAGTTTAGACTGATATAATTCGATTGCCTAAATATTAGTTAAAGCTAATACCGATCTAGTAGTTAAATTGATCCTTGTGGGAACGATACTCCACTCCGTACTCATATTTTCTACACATTTTAAGCGGATCAGGGCAATATCTTACCATCTCCACAACCTTTACCCATTCGGTATATATCAACCCCTTCCATAGGATAAACATATCCTTCAACGACTTGGGTCTTCCTGCTAAAGCAAATTCTTCGCAAAGGACCATAAGCCTTAGCCGATAATTAACAAGGGTCTCATCGGGTTCTTTCTAGAATTTCTGGGCCTCCAAGAGGGCTTCTCCTAGAGACATCTATTCACAAAAGAAACGTGTCAAAAAACTTATTCTACCCATGCTAAACTATCTAAGTCTTTCTTATTTCCATTCTACCTATTTTCTTCTTAAGTCCACTCTATTGTTATGATCTAAAATTCTTAACCATGCTCTGATACCAACTTAAACTGTCATACCTCAAAAGGTACCGTAAACACGACGGTCCACCACAATCAATATTAAGGCTTAAGTATGACAACCTTAGTCATTCCATAAGCTTCAATACCGGGTAAGGCATACATCCACGATCATAGAGGACTAACTTTGAAATGAGTTGTTTAGGAAGACATTCATACATTTAAAAATAGAAATCATAACATAATAACTGAAATTAGGGAAATAGATAAAGGTCTTACAAATAATCAAGGGGGCATTCCCTACCAAAGATTATAGTTCTTCAAGGTATCGAAGCATAAACAAAACAATCACATGGAGATTTACTTAGATGTCTAAGTCTACATCTAGTCTTTGACTTCTTCTAAAAACTTCTTAAGCTTAAAGGTAATACTTGTGAAAAATACCCTCGGGGCTTCAACCATAAATGGGGAAATTGCAAAAAGTATCTAGAAGGGGGTAAGCTTCTTGCTTAGCGAGAATTAAATCCACAAGTAAAGTACTTAACAATCAATAATCAACCAAGTTATTTAATCAAGCATATGAGATGTAAGCAATCACGTGAGCAAACATTATATACGATTTTCCGAGAATCATATGTTTGAATGGATTTACCCCTTCATTTAGTAGTTAGGTGTTCCAGGCAACGAAGCCATAGTTCACAAATGATGTTTTTGTAGTTTTGTATAGATTCCTACTAATCGCTAAAATGTAGTTAATTCAGGTGCCCACTCACCATTTAATTATAGACAATCAAAGTCATAGATTATGATTTCAAGTCCTTGACCTCATTACTATGCCCATGTCCTACCAAGGGCATAGTAATGAATGCAATGTGACTCACTACATGTTATGCATGAATCATTTAATTTAAGTAGTCATGACATAGTATTAGTCATTTTATAAGTGACCATATAATTTACAGACAATCAATATTAAACTAATTCATATAATGATTAGTTAACAATCCCTCTCGATATAATTATCATAATTTCAACATGTAAGTAAAACACATGCGCTTTCATATTTTATCTTTTGCTAAAATTAGTGTCACTAAAGTACAAGCAAATGCATACGTACAATTGAGAGAATTTAAATTCACTCGGCTATAGCAGAAGCTTCTTAGTTGAAATAGTCTTCCGGGTATGGTAGCTTAGACTCCGCATCACCTATACAAAAGAAATACCCAAAATATATTTTTTGGAAGTTCTACTTAAACTTGTAACTCTATTCTACTAAGTCGTCAAAACTCGCATAGAGTGAAATTTAACTTAAAATGGCCATAACTTGCTCATTTTAACTCGGAATTTTGCATATTATATACCGATTTCTATCTACTCAAAAGATTATCCATTTCTAAGATTGTTTCCTACATACAAGCTCATTTGTGTCTCTAAAAGTCATGGTACAGATTCAAAACGAAAATTCCCAGCTTTTGCAAAACAATTTCCAAAATCAACTTTATTCAAAAATCCCTTAGCAAAAATATAGACATGTATATGATTGAAAAATCCTTTGGGTATATATATAGGCTCACATTATATGCAAAAATCACAATAGTGTTGTCTCAACGATTATTTTTGTAAAAACAATTCATCTTAAAATGTTGAAACTTTAAACTTGACAAATTCTTTTCTAAGTATTTTGAAGAAACTTCATATTTTCTTGGGTTATTACAAATGAATATATTCTCATTTTGTTTTCCCATTTCTTTTTCTAAAATAAATAAGTTTTTCCCTTAACTTTGGTCTTTAACAATTTTGCTTCTAATGAGAAAAATAAAGTTTTCAAAAATTTTCATCAAGTTGTTGATAACCTATTTATAGATTTGCCTTTACAATGATTTTAGTAAATGAGTCTTTTTCCTCTCATATTTTTGTTTATTAACTTCTAAAAAAAATTACTTTATTTCCAAAAACTTGGTCTTTTATTTCCTTTACTAATTTTATTTGAGAAGAAATCATCTTTTTAAGTTATTGATAAAATCCATTGTTTTTGAACTTATCATATTTGTATCCTTTTTATTTCTTTGAAAATAGGTTCCTTTTAGAAACTTAAAAATCATTATTTTTTTAAGTGGGTTTATAAATTAATGAGTTGATTTTATCTTAACTTTGAAAACTAATTTACTTCTTGGTTTTTATTATGAAGTTGAAAAGACTATATTCTTAAGCTTTTAGTGAAAAAAAAATTGTATACTAACAATTTATTTTTACTAAGCCTTAAGTTATCTTCTTATGAAGCGTTTATTTCCTTTATTTTCTTGGTAAAATAATCCTTATTGTCATTTGAGAAAACTTGAGAAAACGTTGCAAAAATCCATTTTCTAAGTTATTGATGACAACTCATTTATTTAGCAACTAGTTACATAATAAAAAGTTTTGTTTCAAGTTCTTTTAGTAAAGGAAAATCTCACTTTAAATATTGTTGAGACAATATCATTATGAAGATTCATGTATTATGAGCATGTAATATGTTGATGATGAAAATATAAGATAAGAAGCAAGATATTATGGTTAAGTATTGGGAACGTTAGCTTCATCAAGGTATCCCGATCAAGTATTGAGAGCCTTAGATTCATCAAGGCATCCTAGACTAAGTCCCAAAAATGAAAATGAAAAAGAAAAAGAAAGAAAAAGAAAAAACAATAATGGTAATAAGCTTGTTAGTGAGTTAGTGAGCATTTAAGCTCTAGAATATATATAGATATACATATAGATAGTAACATATATAATATAGTTAAGTTAGAAGCATAATAAGAACAACAATAACAATATGTACATAAGCAAAACAACATAATAACATAATATGAAATTATTCATGAACAAGAACAAAACATGAACATAGTGTTGCTTCTTTAACATTTGAATATCTAAGAAACGTACATCATGGTCATGTTAAGTTACATGACATGGCAGTAGGAAATGGGAAAGAGCATTTACCTAAAAAGAAAGTATGGAAGTGGTAGTATAAGAAAAGTTTGGATAGTGTTTATGTTTGTAGGAAAAATTTTGGGTAGTAAAGAAAGAAAAAAGAGATTTTGGGAGAGAGTGTTTGTGGAGAGAATTTAGGAGAGTTTTAATATGGTGAATGAATGTGTGAGAGGAATGAGGGAAATGGGGTATTTATAAATTTTTTGGTGAAAATTGTGTAATTAAATAAATTGAAAAAGAAAAAAATAAAATGTGTGTGTGTGTGAAGCATGCGGTGATCATGGAGAGGAGAGAGAGAGTGATTTTTTATTTATTTTATATTTTTGTTAATTAAAAGTAATAAGATATAAGGTTTGATGTGAATGAATATGTATGAAAAAAGAAAAAAGGCAGATATAGGTATGGTAGAGTATAGGAATAGGTATAGAAAAGTAGAGATAGGTGAATAGTAATGAATAGTGTAGAATAGTATTATGAATAGTAGATAAGGCAATTTAATACCGGTAGTAATGAAAATACACGTAATTAAGCTATATCTAATATTTTTATATATCGAAAAATTATAAAACTGATATTTTTGAAATTCTTGTATTTTGATGAGTTTATTGATATTATCGGAATATTTTTGCCGTTGAGGGCACTGGGGTACGGTTTTCAAAAACTGATCCCGTTCGAATCCGAAGACACTAAAAATTATTGAATATGATATTTTTATGCTTCCTTATATTATTATGAGCTATTACCACTACTATTCCAATTTCGTCGTTTGGGATTAGGAACACAGGATTGCTGGATCTAATCTACTAGGGTTTGATGTATGCTCGTTGACCTTAGGATTTCCAATTGACTTCCGGTTTAGGGTTTAAACATAATCGTAGCATAAAATCTAGGGATTACAAAACTCCATAAAAGGCATATGCTCATCCCAACTACCTTCAAACTCTAAAAGACAGGTTCTCAATATATCCTCCAAAATCTGAACGGTTCACTCAGATTGTCCACATGTTTGAGGATGATAGACGTACTAAAAACCAGTTTAGTACCTAAAGCTGCTCCAAACTTTTCCAAATCTCTCAAGACGTCTAGTGTCCCTATCAGATACAATGGTCTCCAGTGTTCCATGCAACTTTACCATCTTCTTGATATACAACTTTGCCAATTGTTCCAAAAGGTAACCAGTTTTAATTGGTAGAAAATGGGCTACCTTTGTAAGTTTTTCCACAATTACCTATACTGAATCAAAATTTTCTCTTGTTCTAGGTAGAGCAATAACGAAATCCATAGCTATGTGCTCCCATTTCCATTGAGGTACTAGCAAAGACTTAAATTCACCCGCTGGTCTTCTATGTTCAATGTTAATCAACTGACATGTGTAGCACTTGGAGACATACTTTGCAATCTCTTTCTTCATGTTATTCCTCTAATACAACTTTTTCAGATCCTGATACATCTTGTTGCCTCATGGTTGAATGGAATAACCAAAGTAATGCGCCTCATTCAGTAATTCTTTCAAGCTCTCCTTGCTCTGGCACACATAATCTTCATTTGTATCTCATAACACCTTCTTCATCAATGCGACATTTAGGTGCCCTTTCTACTTCCATTCTCTTCTTTATTTCATGTATGCCTGGATCATCCACTTGTGCTACTTTAATCCTTTCTATACTGGTAGGCTAAATCTGTAAGTTTGCTAGTCTTGCACCTACTTGTCTGGTCACTATCTCCAATTCTAACTTTCTCATATCATTCATCAAGTGACGTTCAAAGGTGATCAAAGCTGCAATATTCTCAACTTGTTTTCTACTCAAGGCATCTACTACTACATTCGTTTTTTTAGGATGGTATTAGATGTCCACATCATAGTCTTTGATTAGCTCTAACCATCTTCTTTGTCTCATATTCAACTCTTTCTGGGTAAAGATGTACTTCAAACTTTTTTGATCCGTATATACTATACATCTTTCCCCATACAGGTAGTGCCTCCATAACTTCAAGACATGAACTACTGCTGTCAGTTCTAGATCATGTGTAGGGTAATTCTTCTCATAAGGTTCCAATTTTCTAGAAGCATATGCTATCACCCTACCTCCTTGCATCAATACACAACCTAACTCTTGTGTAGAGGCATCACTATATATTACATATTCCTCACCACTCACCAGTAAGGCTAGCACTGGTGCAGATACTAGCTTTGTCTACAACTACTGGAAACTGTTCTCACAGTCTTCATCCCATACAAACTTTGCCCCTTTCTGTGTCAGTCTGGTCAATGGGCTTGTAATCTTAGAGAAATCTTCCACAAACCTTCTGTAGTATCCTGCCATTCTCAGAAAACTTCTAATTTCTGACACATTCTTAAGTCTTAGCCATTTTACTACTGCTTTCACTTTCTTAGGATCCACTGAAATTCTATTTCCATCAACAACATGTCCTAAGAAAGACACTTGCTCTGACCAAAACTAATACTTTGTAAACTTGGCATACAACTTCTCGTCTTGTAATTTGGTCAGAACTAACCACAAATGCTCTTCATGTTCTTCCTTCATTTTAGAATACACCAAAACATCATCTATAAAAGATCACTACAAACAGATCTAAATAATCTCTAAAGACTCTGTTCATATGGTCCATAAAGACTGCTGGTGCATTAGTAAGACCAAACATCATAACTACAAAATCATAATGCTCGTATCTGGTCCTGAAAGTTGCCTTCCGTATATCCTTTGCTCTAACTTGCAACTGATGATATCTCGATCTGAGATCATCTTTGAAAAGACTTTTGCTCCTGCCAGCCAAATGTCATAATGACTACAATACGATAAAACAAACATACCTTAATAGATAAATGAATCGGTTATCTGAAATCATGAGTTCATGAAGTTTAAAGTGTTTAAAATAGTATTAGGTGAAGCCTAGACAGCCGTAGTTTAGATCATATAATTTTTTTATTAATTAACGAATGAAGCATTATTAGTTCCATATAGATTAGTTGAGCTTGAGCATATAATAATATCTGTCGCTTACAATAATCTAATATTGTAGGAGTCATAATTTGAGAAGTGGATATGAGTTTGTTTACTTATCCACGCAAGAATATCAAATATTTTATCAGGATGGACATCAACACCACCCTGCTCGACTTGTGCATTAAAATGGTGCAAACAATCATGTAATTAATTTAAATTAATCTTGTCTTTTATTCACTTTTCTTTTTTTTTTTTTTCTTTTTAATTTTAGAATGGATTGCATTAACATTAGAAAGGAGAGCCTTACACATGCATCCGACTTCCGAGCTCTACACTCCCTTTACATAAAATTTATATTTTTGTTTTGATTTCTTTTCTTTCCTTTTTCTTTTTCTTTTTTTCTTTTTCACAACTTTTCTTCTATTTCTATTTTGGATAAAATCAATTATATTTGAGCAAAATCCTTACGGGTAATTGTAATTACATCTCTATAATTAGGATTGTGAATTAGTTGAGCTCAAGTCAGGCTTCCTATAGTGCCTAAAATTTAAACTTGAGTTTGATCCTTTTAGTTAAAAAAAACTTTATTTTAAGTTCGAGCTTCTTGTTTACATATCAAGCTCGAGCCAATCTGATTTTTTTATTGAGCCTAAGATTAAACTTAAACTCAACTTATTTAGATAGTCCATTTTTTTTTTCAAACCTAAACTTGTATAGAAGAATTGCTAAATATATATATATATATTTAAATAAAAATTATTTTTTATATATATTAATATGTCACAAATATAAAACTTACTAATCTATTGATGAGCTTGTTGACGAGCTTACTTGCAAACCTATCTATGAGCCTAAACAAGTATGTTCACTTGCTGACTCATGAGCCTTAACTGAAACTTGAGCTCGATATGTTGAAATGAACGAGCTTTATTTAAAGCTCAAGCTCAACTCGTTTACTAATTGGGTTTGAGTGGAGCTAAATCTGAAGTGAGTTGAGCACAAATAAATCACAAGCAGCTCGATTTGTTTATAGCCCTTCTATAACTACCAATTAGATGCAAATAAAAATTCTAAACTTCCATATCATATTTCATTTCCCATAACTTTTAACAATGTGTAAAGAAGCACCAAACAATTTTTAAGCCCAAAAATGTTGCTATTCATTATCCTTTAGCAACAATCCGTGTGGCATGTGCCCAGCAATAATTTGGTGTACGCGTACCTTTATATTTTCAAAGTTTATGGAATATAAAGATGCATTGCAGGAGTTTTAGGTATATTTCATACCATGACAATATTTGAGGAATGTCTTTATAATTATCTTAACCCATCACATTTGGCAATTATGTTGTTTTAGTCTCTGGCTATTGATATTCTGTATTATTTGTGTGTGTGTGTGTCTAGCCCTTTGCTTGAAGCATAAAGTATATAAAAAATTTAAGCAATTTCATAGTATAGTGAAACATATTTAAATAAATTATTGTTTTTTTACAATGAAAATGGGAAATTTACACCATTAGCATATCATATAATTTGTAAAATGGAATCACTTGTACACTTAACTCTCTAGTCATAAATAGTAAATATTTTACATCTATATAACCGACTTCACATATATAATATATAATATATAAATTATATTAGAAGATACAATTGTCTAAAATAATTTCATTCAAGTGAATTAAATAAGATATCAATATTTTGATGAGTTATAATACCATGCTTGATTCAATTAACAAAACATTAATTTATATTTTTAACCATTGAAAACATTTATACCTTAAATCAATTTACCCTTGAACACTGATTCTTTTTAAAACATTCAAAATATTGATGTTTTAAATAATTTTTTTTATATAATTTATCGCAGTATACAGTACACTCCTATGTATCATTATTTGTGTTAATGTATTCAAAAACAGTATGTGATGACATCACTCATCATCATAATAGTAGAGTCAACAAAACACCCCACTTTTCCCTTCAAGTCAATTACTCCACCTTCATTTCATATCTTATTAGAAGAGAAAACAATGATATTAAACCTGCTTACAATTGTTTTTATCACTTGTCTTCTTTCCTCATATCCCAGGTAACCATCTAAAAATTGTTAATCTTATAACTACATACTTCATAATTGTCATGCATCAATCAAGTTAATTTATACTAGTGTTTTTCGGTGTTTAACAAAAATGACGTATTTTAACTTTTTTTTCCTTTAAAAATAAATTAGTGGAATTCATAAATTTAAATAAATAAGAAGATTGTGTTAAGATTTTTGTAGAGTTAATAAATGTTTTTACCTCATTTTGAAACCGCCTAAAGAACTACTTCTTATAAAAAAATAAAATTATAATATAATAGCAATTAACAATTTGGTGAAAACCTATTATCATCCTTTTATTATTGGTGTCTCATAATTTCTGGCTATATATAGCTTTTTTTTTTATATGCCTGCACTATCTCTGTCCGATGATGGTATATCCAAAGTTAGAAATCTATGTTATATTGTGGCAAGATATAAATTTTTGTCAAAATATGGATCTATGCTACCCTTTGTTCAATTTATATTTATTTTATAAAATCCTTACCTCATGAATATATATTATCAAATTTTCATCCACTAAGGCATAATCATATATGGTGTAGCTGCCATGCTCCAAAAAAGGTCCAAGTGCAAACAATTTCACCACGTATAACATTTGAATATTATATGCAAAAGCTATTCTTAATTAAACGATTTTAACAAATTTTAAATTAAGAAATCCTTAATTAGGGCTAATAATAAAATGAATTGTAGCAAAAAAATAAAATATAAGTAATCTCTTAACAATACAAAATAAAAATTCTCACAATACAAGTATTAACTCTCATAAAATAACATTACAATATCTAATTATGTCCAGTTCATCCAACCTTTCACCATATTATTCGGATTATAAACCATGCTACTATAACATCCAAACCAATCGTCTTCATAATTTGAAAAAGAAGGAATGAGCTAAAAAAGCTCAGTACAACAACAACAACACAATCACACACGATATGATCACATGCACTTATTCTAATGCAAGTTTAACAACCAAGCAACCATTTAGATATTTAATTTAGGTGTAACAAAACAATACTATAGTACTTACACTCTGACAACATGTTGTAAAAATCTGGGAGTCTTTAGTAGCAGCAACTGCTCAAGTAGTTGATAAAGGCAGCCCGAGTATTTATATTCACTAAAAGAAATTCTAAATAAGTGATTTAGTTTAAAAGTCACAGCCATTACACACATATACCTACTATAGGCCATTATATAATGCGGCTTAGTTAGTCCTATTAATGTGAGCTACACTATCTTACTTCTCTTCGATCAAGATAGATATTACCTCGATACCATTTACTCTATTTAGCCACCTGTCGAGACATCACCGGTGACCTATGCATCTAACTACCATGCTAGCTTTACCATATAAGGTTGTCGCTCTAACACCGAATTAAACGATACAAGTACACTCAAACAATTAATTATGTCATCTTTAAGTATTAATTCATTTTAAGATGTTTATCTTAACAAGTAACACCTAGTCATCATGTACTTGAATTTAAGTAGGTATCCTACCACAAATTAAATGATAGGAAAACCCGAGAATATAATATGTATAACAAAATTATCTCAAATAAAATTTGAGTCACTAATTCATCTATTCATTCAAAATGGATTGGCTATTAGCCAAATTGAAGTTATATCTACATTATCTACTCTTATTAAGATTTTACTTAATTCCTTTTTAGATATTAATCCATAAATTTAACATCAATTTCAAAAGTAATTTAGATAGTAAATAACTTATCATTTATTTAAGTTCATTTTAATTTTAGCTCAACCAATAAACCCACCATATAGTGATTAGGTCCATTAAGTGATATCTTTAGCAATTTAACTTATATTTAAATCAATATACTTTTATTAAGTAAAATAACTCATTTTAAATTTTATTAGTCCATTTGTATCTTTAGTAATCTAACAATACATAAGAAGTATGTCAAGGAACCTAAACTAGTTATTCTCTATTAAGTCTATAGTATATGATAATGCATTATTTTATACCTATTATAATTAAATAAATTCCTAAAATCAAATTGTTTAATTAGTCAACCCTAGATTCATATTTTAATATGAATATATATTATTATATTTATTTAATTAGAATTAAATTCCATTATTTTGCAACATTTCATTTCTGATTGAAAACCGGCACGCACCTTAACTTAATTGAACCAGGTCACCTACTTTTAGACCGATTATTATCCAAAATATGTTAATTTTCTAACTCATTTTTTCACAAGTTTACGTATAGGTTCAACTCAATTAAATTGGTTTAAAATTAAAATACATCATATCTATCAGAATAGAAAACAACATGACGACAACTTTTTTTTTTTGCAAAATTGAGGATGATCCCAACTAGTTCTTGGTCGATTCTTTACATCATATTAAAATGGATTTCTTCAGCTTTCAAACTGTTATACTCTCACCCCAAAAAAATAAGAAAAAGCGATTGGTTAGCCCTAGACAATGACACCACTTGAGCTGGCCGGACCATGTTTTACTTTGTTTTTTGTTATTTCGTAATTTAATTTTTAAAAATAGTAAATGTATTTCAAAAATCAAGAAAATTTTGAGTTTAAATATAGGCACATTAAACTACCATTCTTATAAATTTCATCCAAAAATAAATTCATTTTAATATTTTATTTAGATTTTACATCTTAATGATTTCTATGACTTCTAGTCTATATTCATAACAACAATCATTCATCATTTATTCATCAGTTCATAGATCCAGAAGTGTAATCTATCATCACATCATTCAGTCCTAAATCTTAAATCATTAATCACATAATCACAACAAAATAAAGATTAGAAAAATTACCTATAAAGAAGACACAATGTACACATACAACTACTGGTACAAAACAAGCTTATTGAAGAAGCTTTTCACTCTCATTTTAGTTTTAATACTCCTTGATACTTGTTTGTTTCTATAATTAATTGTGGTATTAGTATAATAGATTTAAGGATTAAAGCATTTAGGATATGATTTTTACCTTTTCTCCTTTGAGACTTGTTGAAGGAGTTTGCTAATGCTTAATTAAACGAGGGATAGAGATTTTTTTTTTTTTTTTTGGTTCCTAAAGAAGTTTTTATTAGTATTTTAGAGAGAACTTGACTTCTCTAAGAAGTCTTAAAATGTGAAAACGAGATGAGAGAGGAAAAAAATTAAGGTTTATATATATGACAGAGTGGAGCCTTAAACGTATAGTTTCTAAATTTATAATAGATTAGACATTCATACCCTTATCATGAATTGTATTAACTTAAGCATTTGCAAGCTTAAATAACCTTCTTGCGCTTCCTTATTATCTTGTAGCTACGTAATTTGGTTATTATCCTTATTTTTATTTTATTTATTCTTGTAATTTAAATAAATTCTAATATTTTTATCATTTTATTTTTTCTAAATTATCATTTTTAGGGTCTATGTGGATTGTCTATTTTTATTTACTATATTTGTATCATATCTTTGGTATATTTATGAGTAAAATTATCAGTTTTTCATCGGTATCTGTTTCTTGACAAACATTTGTTTCAAAATAATGAAAATATAATGCCAAAATAACTAAAATATGAAATAAGAAACAATTTTTATTATTCCAAACTAATTTTTTTTATATTATTAGCCTTATAATTGGGATATTTCAGTAGCAACTCATTTTCTTTTTTATATTATCAATGCATGCTACTCTTTGTTCAATAAGTAATAATATTTGTGGAGTAGTAATTACAAAGTGTAAGTTCATTATATAGTAATGGTGTTCGGCATGTTGATTGAGTATAATGTCTACTAAAAAGAGTAAACATCCAACATTTTCTTTAATAAAGATGCAGCTAAACCCATCTAAAGTTATAAATCTAGATATTATTTTCTTTCTTATTCTCTCTAAACCATTTTGTCATTAAAAACATGTTCTCATAACTTTACTTGTTTTCAAAATTTTTTTTTCTCATTTATCAATTTCTATAGTAATTTTTTATTACCTTTACTCCATTTCAAAAAGTAAAATTGTTTTACATTAATGGCAAAGACGTTTCAATTGTACTCCATTTTTTGTAAGGACAAAAGAAGTCAAAGTACATTAAAAACTTTGGGATGACCTTCTAGTCACCTTCCTACCATTGTACCTATGTCACCTTATTTTCTTTTTTTTTCTCTCTCATTTTCTTCAATTCTTAATTTTTTTTTGTTTAATTATCTCAAAATTAGATTCTTGAATATCTTTTGAATATCATCATCTATGTTAAAAATGTACTCGAAGCTAATTATGATAATAACATTAGCAAAACTCATTGATTTCCCTTTTAAGTCAATTACTTTTCTTTATATAGTATTTGAATGAGCACATTGACACATCTTTGTGAGCTTTCTCTATCTCATTAAAAACAATGATGACATTAACTTTTCCATTTTCTTTCTTTTTTGTTAGTTTTCCTCCCTTCTTCATTCACGGTAACAATAGTAGTTTGCAAGTGTGTGTCTTGTTTAAGTATTCGCTCATATTAATTCATATAAGTGCTTCTTTTATGTTGAATAATAGGACGTTAAGTGTCTTAGTGTAAATAATGATTAAAAGTAATAAGAAGGTCATATTAAGATCTCTGCAGAGTAAATAAATGTTTTTTTTTTTAATTTCATTTATAAAAACAACACAAAATCACTTTTTATAAAGAAATAAAATATAGCAAACACTATTGGCATAGCTCTTGAAGTATCTCTATTATTTTTTAATTCCCATTTTATTTTTATTATACAATTGTTTTTTTTTTTTTGTTCCTTTCATTTTTTCTTTGTAATAATGTCATGAAATGTACTAAAAATTTAGCAAAATATGCAATTAGGTACCTGAACTTTGAAATTGATTAATTTAATACTTTTACTTTGATCAATTTGATACCTCAAAAAATTAAAAGATACTATTAACATGTATAAAAAGTTTTTTAGGTACTAAATTGATCAATTTCAAATTCAGGTACTAAATTGATTGATTTCAAAACCCAAGTATCTAATTGCATATTTTATCAAAGTTCAGATACTATTTGTGACATCATCCTTTTTCTTTCCATTCATTTTTTTAATAATTTGTTTTTTATATGTACTTCATTGAAAATAAAGAATACTTTAGAAAAGAAATATTGGAACTCTATGTGTCATCTTAGTTTGCTCTATCAAAGCCATTTTTTAATTTAAAATATCTAAACAATCTTTGTATGATAGCCATATTCATGAAATAGAAGAATTTCCCTTTCCAATTTTCTTACAAGCCTTTTCAATTGTCTCCCACTAATTACCATTTGTGTCAAATCTTTTAGTGCTTTCATGCTAACCTATCTACCACTTGTTGCAAAGTTATTTTATTGAATACGACTTCCATTTTAATATATGAAATTTTTTGTTGATCTGTCTAAAAACATTTTTTCAATTGCCTATTAGCATCTTTTCCTATTTTTGCTTGCTTCAAACAAAGATGAATAGGCCTTCATCAAAGAGGGACAGAATTCTAAGAGCAAATGTTTATCCACAAATGGCCAAAAAAAAAAAGGAAAAACAAAGATGAATAATGTTTCATGTTTTCTCACTCCAAGTTGCTTAGATATTTTCATTTAATTATTTATGCTCCATCTAAATCTTTTAAGCTCCTTGTAGCATTGCATACTCTTCCTCTTTTAATGATGTCTGGACAACTAGAAAACAAGTTATAGATCTTATCATCCATAAAAACTATCTAACATCTATTTTATTGTATATCCTCAATCTATTTTGGTAGAGGCCAAACTTCTTGCATTGCCTCCTTAATACCATATGGATCCCTATTACTCTTAATAAGTATAGAAGTATTCGAACTTTCAGCAAATAGGGAAACAAGTTGTCATGGGCTCTTGTAAATTATTAGTAAAATGTAGAATGTTCGTTAGAGTATTATTGTATTTCATTGCTTTTCTTTTCCTTTCCACTCTTTTTTTTTGGGTAAAATCACCAAGTGTTTTCTCATCTAGGAGATCCATCTCTTTATAAAACCACAAATAGAGAATTATTGCTAATGGTAATGACACATAATTTTTTATTCTTTTGAATATTTTACATCAAGACTATCTTTATATTGTAGATTGTATTCACAAAATAGAAGAACTGTGACATCATAACTTCACATACTGCCCAATTACATGAATACCCTTGTGCTACTATTTTTTCAATAATGGTAAATATATGAAGTTACAAATATCAGTGTTAGAAAGTTGCAATGTGTAAATTGTTTCAATGTCAAAATATGAGCGCATGACTTTCTTATTTAACTAATATGAGGAACTTACACATCTAACACAATATCATCAATTTTTAGGTCCATTACATCATAATCATGTATGGATGTGAAAAAGCCTAGTAAACTTTTTTTCAATTAATATTTTCAATGCATGTTAACTATAATGGAACCCTTCAATATCATACTCCTTCCCCTTCTCCTGACTAAACCATTTTGTTGAAAAATTTTATTAGTATAAATTTGTTCTTTAAATGCAAACGACTTATGTGTTTTCAAATATATTTTTCTTTGTTTCCATATGTATTGCATGGCATCCCCTTTCTAATGATGGCATATATGGAATTACTAATCTCGATGTTATATTTCCATAACATGTTAGTTAATTTGATTTCATAATATGAGTGTATGATGCTTTTATTCAACACATAATGATAATATATGAAATACTTAACCCACCTAACATGATATTATCAAGTTTCAAGTCCATGTGATATAATCATGTATGTGCACGTGTATCGGTGTACTAGTTAATTGATAAATGTGTAAAATTACATATTTATCTTTATGTAAATAACTCAAGTGTATGCATGAATTGTGTGTTTTTATTACAATATGAATAAAAAATGATAAAATGCATAATGTGATCAAAGCTAAGTATCACATTAGATTGATGAGATTTTTTTTTTTTTTTGCCATAAAATTAGAAAATTACATTAGATCATCAGATTGTTCATCACAGCATTCACAATGAAGATGAAACACAATTGGAAACATTAAAGGAATCTAAACTCAAAATGTAAGCTAGAGAAGATGGGGGTTCATTGACCCAATCTGATGGCCACATCTTCTTCTCTGATGAGAGGTCACCCAATTAGCTACATCATTCGCTTGTCTTCTTATCAAGTTGAATCTAGGTATATGGAAGTATTTTTGCAACTCCTTGATATCAAGCAGTATATTATCCAGCTCCCAAAGAGTATTCAACTAACTAGTTAACAAGTTATGCACAACAATCGAGTCCATTTCAAATTCAATATTCAGCATCCCCTTCCTCTTGCATGAGCATTGCATCACATATTACATTTGCATTAGCAAACTTAATAGAAATAGCCAAAACAAATTTAGCTTCACTTCCTCAAAAAATCTATTACAATCTTGGGCCACAAACCCAATGGCAACATCTCCAAATAATTGATCAATTGAGACATCACAATTCAATTTAATAAAGTTACTAGAGGAGGGAGCCATCATGGCATGTCGGTAAGAGGTCATTTAGCTCTTGTGCATGAGCTGTTGGATGTACCTTTAAATGAGACGTTGATGAGATTGACATGATTAAATATACCAATGTAGCTCTTATCTTGATTTGAATACCCATAATAAGTTGACATACTCACTATAAGATGAAAAATTATTAGTAGTTGTGTTAGGGAATAGAGTTTATTCTAAATTTAAGAAAATTAAACCACTACAATTTTAGGAAATGAACACTATAACACCTCAATTGATTTAAACAATTGAATTTTCCATAACAAATTCAAACAACAATTAAGCACAAAAGCAAATAACAGTTGTGAAAAGTATAACAAGGTTCAATAAGTTTTAAGCAGCATAAAGCTTTACAAATTGCAAATCAAACTATTATGTCAAGAAGAACTAGCTTTGACACAGATTTGAGCTAATATGATGGAAAACTGAGATGCATAAATCAGACAAGAACTACAACAATAGTAAATTTCAAGCTGAATAGGTGTAGACTATTCATATCGAACCGCTGCAATCCAAGCAACTAAAGGAATCCATTCTAAAACCCAATCTACTTGATTCAAGCCGATATTCAAACTCCATAATTCAACTAATAACACAGTAGCTCAATCTCAATTATTATTAGCCGACTAGACCATGATTTAATTAAAGTAATAGCATCAACCAAATATAATTGTTGAATCAAACCCGATTGCAACTAAGTTACTACAATGGAATAAAACATCGAATAACCATTGACTGACCATTGGAGAGCCCAAACAATCATCGTTGACATGAACGATGCGACAAGCAAACACATTTAATCACCATGAACTGCTAGAGGAGCTGCCAAACATGCTTCAAGTTTCTAATTTGTAAAGAGTTGTAAGTTGAGTGCCTAACTGTTGAAATCTGAGCGCTTGCAACCCATTAATGGAGTGATTAGTTTTGCTTTAGAGGACTAACCAAGACAATATATAAACATGACAAAATTGAATCTTTGAACAACAATCATGTTTGTTGAGTTACACTCTAACTTACTCTAAGCAATTGATGTCTAGCAAAGTAGAGTTAGTCAATTTTTTAGTACAATATAGACCACTCGTAACTAAGAATCATAGTAGTTGCCAGGTGGTCATTCGAGCTACACCAAACTTTAAGCATTCATGACAAAAATTTGAGCTTCTCGTAGCATGTTTAAGCTCTCTAGTGTAGCAAATTAAGACATCAAGTCTCTCATACATTTGAGCACTTTACCTTGCTACAAGACGAAAGGTCAAGCTGCTTGTGATAATGAGAGATCTTTTGCTTGAGTAGCTCCTTGTGAACTAAATTGATTTACCCTAATTTGATAACCATAATAGTTGATACACAAGAATAGAAGTAGATGTTGCTATAGCACTAAAGAACAAAACATGAGCTGCTAAACTGAGTTTTCTACTTCAATAGTTCAAGTAATTTTCTTTATTCCTTAGAGCTAACCAAACTAAGTCGGACAAGACTCAAAGCAAACCACAAGTTCTAAGTATATTGAAATTAAGGCACCTATACATTCATAGTGTCCTTGACTTGACAGAATTAACACCAAACTTCAAATGCAATTAAATTAAATTCTAAACTACTTTTATTTTTTATGTAAAAAACCAAGATTTAGATAAGCAATAACATTTGATTGAGCTACAACAAAATTGAATTCTACCACTAACACCAACTTTCAAGTTGAAAATCAAAAACTAACTCTAACAAATCTATATTATCCAAACTTCTTTGTTGTAGAGTAACAGGTGAAGACAACTAACTTTAAGTACCAAACTCAACAAGTGGAGTGTCCATTGAACATGTGGAGCCTCTACTCCTTACAAAAGAGTGTCCGGTAGAAGATCAACTTGAGTACATATAAGACTAAAAATACAACTTCGAGCTAAGCACTCCAATATGTCGAACCAATCATAAAAAACTAAATTAAATATTTTGTTTACTTTATTTTTTTCCTTGTAATTTTTAGTATTGGACCCAATATTTTAAAGCTCATTTATTATCGATTCATTGTCCAACACACTACCACACATCAGACCTATATACTCCATCGCCATTTTTCTTTTATCAATTATCCCATTACATTATGAGACAATGTCACGATTACTACTTGAACTTTTCATTAATCTTCAATTAACTATCTCAACCTTGATTTGTTCAATTTACTATCCCACTTAACTTTTCATTGTCAAAAACACTACTTAGCTAAACTCTCTTATATCCATCTGTCTAGTTGGCATTAGTGACCAGTAGCATGGTGCCATGTGTGCATAGCCCATGAAATCTATTATCCATGTCGATATTTCACTATAACATCTGCAAAACAAAAAGGTAAACCATATTTAATTGAAAAAAAAAACTATGGCTGAGTCAAAAGTGTATTATCAGTAGAATTAAAATCCAAAACCTAGTAAAATAAAATAAAATCACAATCCTTTTCAATATGTACCATTCAAATAAAACTTAAAAACCTTAAATTGTGAGTAAAGACCTATAGTGGAAATCGACTCTAGAAAATAGGAAGACGGATAAATGGAATCACCGTGGATGGCAAGGATCTTAGTCGCAGCGGAGGTAATGCATTCATACACCCTAACTCAATTGATGTTTGTTGAGAGCAAGGGAACAAAGATACCCATTCGAAGAACTCATCAAACATCAATTGATGTTTGGTTAGATCTTGCATGCGAAGAAGATGTTGACTTTGGTCTGGGTTTACTGGTCCACGATGGGACACAACTTTGTATGGGTCAGTAGGCATATCAAATCTATGGGTCTTCTTCTTCTTCAACGAACTACAACACGCATGGAGTTAACTGTTTGAATAGGACTTCCGATGTCTATGTGATGCAGCATAGGATGAAGAGACAGAAAATCCTATGCCGGCAACCTATGCCGCCGGCCTTTAATTCTGTACTGCTAGTGTTAGAGCAGCGTACTTTACATGTCTTTTGGGTTTTTCAAATTCGTAATTAATAATGCGGTCAATGCCTTTAGAATATCATTTAATATTTTTAAAGAATAATTTTTAGTATCGTTTAGTAGGATTTTTAATAGGATTTAATGTCTTTTAATAAGATGTCAGTTTCATAGGATTTAATGTCTTTTAATAGGATATCAGTCTTAGTTTTTACTTTTAAATGCTATTTAATATTATTTAATAGGTTTTAGTCCTTTTTCAGTTATGACAACTTTCAAGCTTGCCTATATATATGTAAGCCCTATGGCATATGAGATTGATTGTTTTTTAATGAAATTCTTTACGAGTGTTCTCTCTATTCCAAAATTCGTTATCTTTGTGTAGATTTCGACTTTTGATACCAGATATCTAGGTATTTTCAGAATCAATAGATATTTGAAGATCACAAGCCGGGTATTCATGTGTGAATCAATGTCTTGCGATAAACACTATCATACCTCCGTTGCGTCACGATGTGTGTTGGTAAATGGAAAAAAAAAATGGGTTTCTAAAGGAAGTGGTTAGGGTGTGACTGTGTCTTGGTGTTGTGCTTTTTATGATGGAGTAGCTGCTTGTTGGGGTTTTTGGGTTGAGCGGTTGGAATTAGATTGAGATCAGAGGCTACGGTGGTGGTATTATAGTTTTGGTTTCGATGAAGGTCAACTGCAGTAGTGTTTGATCTCCGATGATGTTTGTTTGCAGTATAGTTTTAAGGACCCGATCCTCTAAATCCCGAGACTTAGAGTACCGAATCCCCAACCACATATAACGTTTTCACATTATATGTAAGGTTATCCTAAAACTAACAGTTTATGCAAATTGTTTGATCAAATCACTAAACTTTGTAAAGAACTTTTTAAATAAAAACAAGATTGCTAACAAAAGCAATCTATACATATATTTACATTAAATAAACATTGCTTTGTGTCAATACATGACACTACAAAACAAATTACATGTTCTCTTCAAAACATGAGGACCCTAAAGGATCTTAAGGTCATTACAAAAGAAAATGGCTTCACTAACAAGCCTTCTATACATAGCTGGTCCTTAGCAAAAAGTCTTCTAAAAGTCCCGGGTCACCGGATCCTATTCATCCCACTCATCCAGAAATCTTTCGAAAGCGAACCCATAGCCCAAGTCATCGTAATACTCGTCTCCATTACCTGCAAAGCAGCAAAAGTGAGCCAGAGGCCCAGTACACAATAACCAATGCAAAACAAGTCATCCAATTCATGTAAATGCACCATAGAATAAGTGGTTATCTTTATTACAATTTGATTCACAAATCAACAAGAGGGTATTCAAACCCCGGCCACACTTCGGGAATCCAGGGATCCTAAGTAACAGCAACTGCCCAGGGGGTTGATATAAGCAGTCCGAATACTTATATCTCCTATATCTATTTCATGAAGATAATAGCTTCATCTAGGGTTTAAAAGCCGTTGCCCGACTCTACTTAAACTCAGTCCATAACATGAGCCTAGTTCACAAGTTCCCATAAACCTTGAACCAAATCATGGTATTTCTCCCTAAGTTTAAGCAAACGTTACACAGATACAATTCCCCCCTATCGGCTACCCACTTAACCAAAAGAATCGCTATTGCATCATAGCGTACCATTGCATCATGGTAAAATCATTGCATCATGACTTGGTTAAGCGCCTAGCTAACATGTCATTGCATCATGACAGGTTTGCTGCTCCTCGGACCAGATTAAACAGCGTAATAGACATCCAATTCATCCAAATGTTAAATCGACTCAATTTAGGTCAAATTAGAGATGTCTGGTCCTAGCAAACATCAGACAAGTCATTGCGTACCTGAACCCGTTAGAATAGAACTAGGATCTCTCGGTGATGAACTAACCGAAGAATCCTTAACTGTAATAGAAATGTCACAATAATTAATAAATCAACATTTATAAATTTCATTCTCACAAATATATACATATTATATCCACATATCACAAATTATCAAAGAAATTCAAATAATTGAATATACAGTCACGAATAAGCATTTAAACGTCTTAATATATCCCAATTTGCTTACCAAAAACTCAAATGCTCAAATAACAACTTTGGAAACTTTTTAGATAAAGCTCCTAAAATTTAAAAACTCAGGGGATACACCGGCACTATACGCCGGCGGCGTTGAGCCAGTGTTAAATGTTCTGAAAATGTACACTGCCAACACTGGCAGCGTTCAAAGCGTACGCCGCCAGCCTTTGCAACCTACGCCGGCGGCCTTGAGCCGGCGTAGAATCCAAAACCAAAGTTTTCGAAAACGTCCAGAGAGGTCTAAGCCGGCCGCTTACTCAGATAAGCTGGCGGCTTTGACATATACGCCGGCGGCCTTAATTTCCACTGCCAGCGTTCAACATGATAGAATGAACGCCGGTTGACTTTCCTAGCGAAAGCCGGCGGCTTTCAGCCAGCCTTAAAAATTATGAATCCAACGCTGCCTCTAAGCCGGCGGCGTTGAATTCCCAGGTTGCCGGCGTACGTTTTAAAAACAAGGTTAAACGTGAGAAACTTAAATCCCCTGTTTTTCAACTTTACAAAATCATATCTTAATACACTTTAATCCTTCCTCCACCACTTTTCTAACATCATAGCCTTACTCATATCTATACTACTCAATTCTAGCAACTCAAAGAATGAATTCAACATAATTAGGCATTTCAAACTCCACTACAATCCATTCTAAATTTCTCTATACAAATCCTCTTCACTTACTCCCCACACTTCATAACCATACAACAATGCATGCACAACCTCACACACACATATAACACTTTCTCAACTCATCCCAAGCATGAACAACCATTTAATCAACATTAAAATCAATTCATCCAATACCCTATAACTACTACAAGAAAGGAAACAAAACAATGATCACAACTAAATCAATTCAAACATAATATTATACCTTGTCTTGAGAATAACTTTGATTTTCAAACTTGATATAACCCTAACTTGAGCTGGAAATGGAGATGGAAATGGAAAAGAAAAGAAAAGAAAGAAGAAAAGGAAATTCGGATAAAATTTGGCTGCCTTCAAAAAGTAAGTTAAATTAGCTTAATTTTGACTTTTTCACATTCCAAATTTACCCCTTAATGCATATAATAACTTTAGGTTGCATTTGGCTTTAATTTGAACTCCATTTGGCTTACATTTAGGGCATAAATGCTACTTAATTACAAGAAACTCAATCAACTAACATAAATGAAATTATGGTTGAGTTATTAATCTAACTTAACTTAACTTAACAACTTAATGTGCACAAGACAACATTAATAATTTCATTACTCACACATTAATGCATATAAAACAAAATATTAATATCAACATATACACATGCACAATCATGTATATTAAACTACTAACAACCTAACCATACTCCTTAAATTCAACATTTCAACATAATTAATTAAACACATGGAATTTGAATAAAATATAAATCTAGGTCATTTCAATAGTCTTGGTCGGAGATAATGAAGAAGGCTAAGTTGACTTCATTAGTTATGAGTTAATGGCTGAGTTAACTTGGTGGTGAAGTTAAAAATGACTTTGGTTATTTTTCTTTTTCTTTTTTTTTACATTTTATGATGAATTATCTACATGGGATATGTTTCATGTGGGCTACAAACACTTGTCAATTTTTTTTAGGTTATTAATGCCAACTGTGCAAACGGATGCAATGGACTTAACGGAGGTAGTGTTTTGAACATGAAAAATATATATATAGGTAGTAAATTGACCAAATTAAAGTTTGATAATTAATTGAATATTTAAGTAAAGTTCATATAGTATTTGCGACATTATCCCTTACATCATTCATACCATCCATTCCATATCATTCATTTCCTATCATTCCATTACTTAGCATTCCTAGTCACCCATTGCACACCTCACTCTCTTAAAAAATTCACTCTCCACCTCACCATACATCTTATCTTTCCATACGCACTTCTATCTCTATCTACGTCACTCTCAGTATTATATATTGCTAACTTTCAATGCTAGAGTGGATTCCTAAGAGTTTAGAGTTCATCTCTTGTAATCATTAGGTGTATTCTTTCCCTTATGTCACTTTTAAACAATGAATTGTTCTCAGCGCAATATTATTAACAAAATCATGTTTTTCATGCTTGAGTAGAATCATGTAAAGGGTTAAAGATTTTCTTAATTTGTTGAGTTGTTTTTGTAACGGGTTTCATTTAATTGGAATTTTGATTTTCCCTATTTTAAAATTCATAAAATTATTTTTCTATGAATATCGTATGAATTATGGTTTGAGATTCTCAAGAGAGATTCAAGAATTTGATTGAAAAAGGAAACAAGATTTTAAAATAGATACAAACACATGCGATTTTGGTTCAAATCTTAGAACTTATGCTCTTAATGCGATTGAAATTGTGGTTTAGGATAAAAACACATGCTTGAACAATAAGTTCAATTAGAATAACATGATTTATAAGAGGAACATATTATTCAAAAGGTGATTATATATATATATATATATATTGCTCAAAAGAGATACCAATGCTATAATTAAAATTTTGCGACTAGAGAAAGAAGTGGATTCTTATGAGTTTAATCAAAATACAACTAAACAAACCTGATTATATTTACAAAATAATGAATGGAAATTTGAATTAGATCGTTGCATAATTTTACACATATGGACTGAAGGAGTTCGTAGTAGTAATTTCTTACTAGTGTCATTTTTTGTTATTAATTTAGTGATAATTTGTAGTGGTAATTTAAGGAGTAGTTTTATTTATCAAAATCTAAAAGTCCCAAAATCCAATTTACTTAAATTAGATTTGGAGCACTACAATCCAATATTTAGGTTGATTTTCATTTTAAGAACAAAATATAAAATTGGTTTCCCATTTGATGCTACTTTCATTACAAGTACAATTGTCGTTACAAGTCACCAAATTGATTTCACAAAAAGTGGAAGTGGAAGTGTAAGTAAATATATTTTTGAAAACTTTGTGATGTATTAGGTGATGCTACATACTGCAAACTAAGTACGAAATCTTTGAATATTTATAATGAAGGCCACTCTTCATTTGACACATATAATGTTTGTGAAGCAATTACTTAATCTAACATTGAGTGTTAAGTAAAATGTAACTTGAATGTGTCTTGCACATGCTTATTAGGTATAATGTTTTACTAAAAGTTATAATCATGCAAGATCCCTCATAAATACACATGAGGCTAGAACTTATCTAAAATTACATATCCAGACATTATATTCCTCCACATTCTCATATAACTTGATAACTTCAGGTTTTGGGTTCAATATAATAGAAATGTCTTTTGCATATGTCATTAAACACATATGACTACACTTTATCCACATTAGATAATCTCAATGTTATATATATATATATATTATATATATTGACCATTTTGTAGTTAAATTCTACTAATATATGTTTGTGCTTCAACTCATCACTTATTTGTTTTCAAATATTCTCTTCCTTGTGTACATTAATAAATCAATTGTTACTGTACTCTTAGGTTGGCTTTTGTTCCTTTTTGAACAGTAAAATTGTGATATATTGATAATAATTACCTACCCTTTATTTTTATCACTTTTCTCATATGATAAAGGAAGATAAAGTTCATTTAAATGGCTATTAGTTACTAGTTGCATCTCTTTGCTGCCCTACTCATATCATATTCTTTCTTTACTAATCTTCCAGTTCTTAGATACATCACTCTTCATTCTTCATTTAATTATCACATATGTAGACTTTTAAGTATCATCATTAGTGTTTAGAATGATTTGAAATTGATATTTGACATCATCATAAATGATATTATTAGTGAAAGTCACCCTTGTTGCCTTCGAGTTAATTACTCTACTTTGACTAGTATAAGTTCTTCAAATTGTTTGTGCCAATTGTCCCCCCTTCATACCCCACATAATCAGTGGAGCCCCCATTGATCTTGAAAGTGCTTGTTTGTACATGTATTCGCTCATGTATTATTTATATAAGTGCTTGTTCTACGTTAAACATAGAGGAAGTAAGTTCATTTAGCCATGTTTTTTATTTTTTTTTTCATTTTATTTTTCCTCAACACTAGAAGTGAATAAATACTTATCTACACCTCTTTTTTCAAAGCTACTCCATAGACACACTTTTCATAACGAAAAATATATAGAAAGCACTTTTAAACCAAAAGGAAACATTATTATCAACCTTATTTTGTTGGTGTTTCTTAATTACTATATCATCTACATATAATGAATTGGATAGCTTCCAGTGCTGCATATATATATCTATATATATATATTTTAATCCCCTTTCCATTTCTTTCTTATTATGGTATATCTAAAGTCAAAAAAAACTATCATTGTTTGTTAGTTTGCTTGCTGAGAGTCTTATTATTTTAAGGCTAACTAACTGTTCTTTTGAATTTCTAAAACTATCATTATTTGTTAGTTTGTTTAAAAGAGGAAGTACTGATAAGTTGGTTTTTGTATCTAATATAATTGCCAAAACCAAGCTTGATACTATATATTATTTCCAACCAAAGGATGGAGTCATAGGTATTCCAGTTAAACGTTGTATGATTGCCTAATATAATTGTCAAAACCAAAGCTTGATACTATATATTATTTCATACTTAGACAACTGGACAAAGGAGCCTAAGAACAGGTGTTTTTTTGGATTTAAGCTTTGTTTAATATCTATTTCATGAGTCTAGTTACGCAGAGAATAATAAAATTAAAAGTCATTTAGTTGGTAATTAATTTTTAAAATCCGGAATGTCATCATTTTATTTGGTTGATTTTATGTTTAATTTAGAATTATAAATATGAGAAAGAAAAACACAAAAAGAAGAAGAATATTAATAAGTTTGCAAGTGGAATTTGATACTGATTTTCGTACATAATTTGGAATATTATCGTAGCTTATCTATAATATCATGTGAATACCATTTATTGGGCTTCTTAGTATATAACACATAACTTTTGATGTGGTATATGCGACGTGAATGCGCATTCTTTTAGTTCAAAATGTGATAATATAAAGAGAAAATTATAAGAAGATAATAATGTATTTTAGGAAAAAAATACACTTTTTTATTTGCATGATTAACTATTTGATATAACCCTATTTATCACAAAAGATATACAGCACATATTATACCAAATTCAAAAGAAATTAGCTAGTGGGCACAAAATAATCAGACTAATTAAATACATTGTAATTTGTCATTGTCGCATAATAACAGGATAACTAATTATCTGGGTGAAGAAGTCAAGTGTGGGAGGACTTGGGAGCTTAAGAACATATGGCAGGTGAGAAGCCTGCTTTTCAGAGCTCAAAATTCAATCGGCATGCAAGTGATGTTTACATTGGAACTGAAATCTAGACTTAACGTCGGCCTAGATAAAGGACAAGCAATACGATACCCTTAGTCTTTTAGGTTTTTGGGATCATAAGTTTTTTATAAGTATGGCTTCAGTATCGATTTAGTATTTGCCATGTCTTTATTCTGGCCCCATTCATAGTATCTCTAAACACTACATTCTGGACATGAACGTGCTCAACTGTCTCCCGGTCTCCATGTTTGCCTAGACTCCCAATGCTGCAAGCCAAAAGAAGAATATATTAAAAAGTTAGTATTGTCGAAAATGTTAAATGGATGGCTCTGACCAATTGCGAAAAAGGGAAATTTCTACATACTTTTATACGTTTGCTCTTTTGTGAATATTTTTAAGGGTTAGTATCGCAAATCCAACCTGAACTTTGACAAATTTGCAATTGGATACATAAATTTTAAAATTAATCAATTTAGTACCTAAAAAAATTTTTCGTATACGAGAATAATATCTCTTTCGTATTGGTTAGCATACATCAAAAGTTCTTTCAAGTGATAAAATAATTAGTTTAAAAGTTCGGGTAACTAATTGCATATTCGATCAATGTTCAGGTATCATTCATGGCATTTACCCTATTTTTAAAAAGGTAAACATCATATTTGATACCCAAACTTTATCAATTTGTACAATTAATCATCTAAAATTTAAAAGTGTTAATTTACTACGTACGAACTTTTCAACTCTATTCATAATAAGTAGATAAAGTAGTTAATTGTAAAACTAAGTAAAAGCTCGAATAGCTAATTGAAAAACTTGGTAAAGTTTAGATAGTTGATTATAAAAATAAGTAAAGTATCGATTCGTAAATTGATAATTTAAAACTTCAAGTAGTTAATTATATAAATTGACAAAGTTTGAATACCAAATTTAACATTCGCACTTCTTTAAGAACATGAAAAGTTTTTGAACCGGAAGAAATTTTATGTGAATGTTCTTTTTACCTGATGCCATGTCCCGGTCCACATTCGATGTTGCTTATTCTGAGATGGGAAGTACCGTCTCCAATGGAAATGCAATCGTCACCTTCATGTTGGGAAGTTGAAGTTTAATATTTCATCACACCAATCAATTGATGTAATATTGTTTTGAGTTTAATGATTATATATAGTAAACGTTGTATCCACTTTACCAACACTTAATAAATAGTAAATAATTAAGCAGTAACTTATATATAAAATTATTAAATATATATATATAGTATTTCTCTATATGGAAGTTAATTTAAAAAAGGAGTAAGACACATTTTTTACATAACCTAAAATAACTTCACTTCAATTATAATTCTGTAAATTACTCATCAATTTAGAATTAGTGTATATTTTCGAAAAGAAGATACTTACAGGTTTTTTGAAAATCTGTAATTTTTGTAACGGATGGGGAAACTAAGTTTTCAAGTTTGCTTATATAATTACTAGATCGAGTAATGGTTAATGGGAACAATAGGAAAAAAAAAAAAAAAAAATGAAGTACAAGTACTTGTTCCGATGTGAAGACCATCTATGGAGACATCTTGTGAGTGTTGCAAGTGAATACCGTCAGTATTTGGGCTGTTCTCAGGGGCTCTAATGCGCAGATTTCAGATATAAACCCCAATTGACCTTTCCACTGCAATGTGCATCTGAGGACTGTCCTCAAATGTAATGGAGCTAAGGTGTACATTGTTGCAGTTCTCTATGGTCAGACCCTAATACATTAATAAAATAATAATAATAAAGAACATTTTAGTCATAAATACATTGATTAAAAAAGAAACGACTTATGTTTGTTTACAATCTTCTAAAAGTTTGCAGTTATAGCATATTAGAATAGATTACTTCTTCTTTTTTTCAAAAAAAAAAAAAAAGGAATAGCCAAATATTAGAAGAGGTTTCTATATTTAAATTGAAATATTGGCAAATTTTAAAATTAATCAACTATTTATTTGATAGATACTTACAGTCGGTTTCTTTCCGCAGCCCTGCAATAAGAGGAAAAAAAATGTTAATTTCTTACATTAAGATTAAACTCTAATAGGAAAAAAAAATCATTAGAGAGAAAGAATATTACAATTTTCATCCTATGACAAAGGGAATCGTCCCACCATCTTGATCCTCGACCATTGATGGCTCCATAGCCTTGGATGAAGAGGTTATCGACACCGTGAAACGATAGCCAATATTTGCAAGTGTGTTTCCCACGACATTCTTCCCATGCGGATGGATCATCTGGTGCCACAATCGTCCCATCAATCTGTGTACAAAAGTTGGATTTATATTTATATATGTATTATTGTAAATAAATAAATATATAGATAGATAGATATATAGGGAAAGGAAGAACCAACAAGTTTTTATTTTTATTAAAAAAAAATCCGTTTAATGGGATTACAAAGCCTCAGCAACAAACATATATTTAAAAATGAATTCTTGTTTGGATAGCTAGTTTGTGGTCGTTTTGGTTTTTTTTTTTTCTTTCTTTTATTCTTTTCAATCAGATTGGTTGTCCAGAGAATATAAATTTAAAAATAGAATTTTTATTTATAAACAGATCAAAAAAATCAAATACAAATCAGATACAAATAAATATATGGATGAAAATCATAAAATCAAAATAGAACCAGAAAACAAAATTCCTCATTGTCTTGATAAAGTGTTAATTCTTTAAGTAGCTGTTTTTTTTTTTTTTTTGTATTTATATTCATTTGAGTAACATAGAAAGATTTTGAGAAGTAATTAATATACGAATAAGTTGTATTTACAACTAATAAATACTAATAAAAGCTTCAAATAATATTAGCACATGCTTTGATTGTTAGTAGTATAAAATTATGTTACTAAATTTAAAGTACAGTTAATTGATTTCACATTTTAGAGTACATTATAAAAATGGTTCTTATCGATGAATGCCCTAAGGTATTTGCTAAGAGAAAACCATGAAAAAAAAAAATTCTTCCACTTTTGTTTATCTTTATCTTATACTTTAAGATTTTAATTCTCAACTTTATCTCAACTCCCATCTTCTCGCCGGAAATTGCACGAAAGGGATACCGTCCGCCAAATCCTGAGGATTACATATCATTTATCGATAGATTGAAAATTTTAAATTGCATGTGATTCGCACAAAACTTTTTTTTGTTTATTTTATATAAATTACATCTCTTAGATGCGATTTTACAAAAATATTTAAGCAATTAAAATTATATGATTTGTGTTGATTTGATTTCATTTTATTGAATTACTTTACATATGTTACACTAGAGGTTATGAAGATCTTATCAAAATAATGTGGCTACGATATCCATGATAGTTGAAAAAAAGGATAAAGAAATCGCTCTTATATATACTATTCTTAGAGTTTAAGTTCAAGAAATTAAATTATGTCACCTGAAAGGTGATATTCTGGGATTTGCATGGGCCTCTAAAGAACATCGCATGAAGTAAGAATGTCCTCCCACTAGGAACATATAGGGTTGGTCCCGACGCCCCCGAGTTGCATGCGGCATCCCATGCACCCTCAAAAGCCTGCGTGGAAAGGAGAGATTACATGAATCGAGGTCAATTGATCCAATCGGGAATTTACAATTTGTGATTGGTTAAATGGGATAAAATTAATATTTTTTCTTTATTATTACATAATAGTTATTTTCTCGTTTATTTTATAAAAAGTTTTATCATAAAAAAATATATATTACATGTAACGTGATATAAATAAGAAATTCATAATTTTTTCTTTAATCATAAAAAAAATTATAATTTCTTTTTAGTCATATTTCATCTAATAAATCACGAGAAAGGATTTGATAGGTACTACAAGACATGTATAAGTACACGTAGTGTATAACTACCGATAATATTCTAACATGCTGTATGGGTAATGATTACTTTAAAAATTACTATACTACATTGTTTATATGTTAACGTATGATTGATGATTAAATACCATATGTACATAGATGTGTTGTATATTACCTAAGGGTTTAAGTTAGAAATTTCTCGCACTTCTTTTTAAATTGAGTATGTACCTAAAAAAAAAAAAAGGCATAAGTTTATTATCCTATGCAACTTATTACTGACCTTTGTGTCATCCGTACGTCCGTCTCCTCTTGCTCCGTGATCTGTTACATCAATGTGATCATTGTTACTACGCGGCTGCCGATATTCCTGGTGATGGTGATTGCCGTGGTTACGGTGGGGACGAGAATTAATGGTTGGAACAACAAGAGCCAAAACGAGGAAGAAGACAATCAAAGTTTTCGCCATGACTAATGCTTGTTTTTCTGCTCTAAAGAATTAACTATACGATTTTGAAGACTTAATTCCATATATAAATATAAATAAATATAAATATAGATCTATATAGGCTCAAAGATCAGGATTGTTTCGACCCGATAAAGACTCTGGAAAAGTATATGATTATGGTTATTATTTGATATGATATGATATATGTGATAATTAGCTATACTAAAAAAATATTTTCATCTTGGATTTTAAGAGACCGAAAATCTATCCTTTGTATAAGATCCAGTTGATATGTTTAAAGTTAAAAGTAGATTGTATCTGCATTATGATAAAGTGGGTGGCTTCGACATACATGTCCAGATGTTATAAAGATTTTGTAGATATTCCCATGATGTTTTTAACCCCTGGAAGATAAATATTAATATTTGGCCAAGGAAAAAAAAAGACCAAATTTAAAAAAAAAAGGAAATAATGTGGAATCACTTATTAATTCCATTGAGTAGGATATTTCGATTATTGGACTTAAGTGGTAGTCATGATTAATTCAAACTTTTAGAAAGGAAAATATATTTTCAAAAATAATCCTAAATTCTATTAAAAATTATAATATATTATATACTATTTATGTACCGTTGGATTAGGATGTATCATGTTGTATATTACACAATTTTAATAAACCTATTGTACTATACATTTATGATTAAAATCATTTATAAAAAAAAAATTTATAGAGTATATATATTAAATATTATTTATTTATAAATATATAGTATGTATTACCATTAGATACAATATATGGCATACTACATATATTTGTCCAAATTAAATGCTAAGGTATAATTGCAATATATTATATTATATATGTCTTGGAAAATAAATATATATTATGGCTTAATATCCTGCATTTCTATGATTTAAACCATTCATACAAAAAAAAAAAATTCCTAGAGTAAAATATATATTACTTATAATTATGCTATATTGCTTTGTATCATGCAGTGTATAATATATATGTATATATGATATGCATGTCTTTGTACATAATATGTATATATTAACATTAAAAATAAATATATTACATGCAATATATATTATTTCAAGATATATATGTGCGTGTGCGCACGCGTGCTAGCACAAATATATCACTTTGTATAATATATGTGTAGCATGTAGGTGTTATAATTAGAATAAAATATTTTGTTTAAAGCATCCATGCGTCATATATTACGATGTATTTTATAATATATAGTATGTAATATATTATATTTATCTGTAGTGTATATCATGAATAACATTATGTCATATTGCTATATTATTATAGTAGAAACATTACATTGAAGGTAGAATATATTTTGTATTATATGTTTGATAAGTATTATATATTGTCTATTACATATATGTGCACACATCAAATGCTATAGCATACTTACCATATGTTATGCATTACATTATAAGTGTAAATTACATCATAATGTATCAACATTTGTTATTAAGTTCATTTAAAGAATCAATGTTTTGCAAAGTGTGTCAAATAAGGTATTTATAATTAACCCTCAAGAAAATGAAGGAAGATAAATTTAAAACTAATCCAAATGTTAATAATACTTTGCAAAACGTTGATACTTCATTTGATTCATTTTGAAAAATATTATATTCCTTATTTTCAACACATTAAATACCGGTATATTAAATGAACTATCCCTAATATGTTGATATCTTTTGATGTAATTCACTATATATTATATGTTGCACATTAAGATTTATACATATATATGTCATTATAGCTTATGTTAAACTATATTGTACGTTTATAATTTAAACTATTTATATAATAAGCTTTTAAAGTATATAATTATGCATATACACATTAATTAAGTATTATTCTATGCTATAAATAGTACATGTATTACAAATAAATTCAGGAAAAAAATACAAATAACTCTTCTAAACTTTGACCATGATGTGGTTTTACCTCATAACTTTCAAATGTGGCAAATATGCCTCCTAAATTATGACAATTTGACAAATAAGTCTTCAAACTTTGACTTTCATGTGGAAATATTCTATTAAACTTATTAAAGTATACTTTAACGGGTTAATACCTAAACTTTTCAATGTAACGATTTTATACAAAATAAAATCACCCGTAAAAATATCTAAACTTTTAAATCATGCATTAATGGTACTTTTGGCCGAAATCCAGCCAAAACTCCGGTGCCTTACTAATGTGACAACAGATTTATATTAAAAATATATTTTCTGATTTTAGGAGGCACTTTTTATTTCTTTTCTTTTCTTTTTAATTCCCCCCAACACCCCACACCCCCCCCCCCGTGTTTCACTCTCTTTTTTATCTTCTCTGTTCCTTCCCTCTTTCCCACCATGCTTTCTCATCTTCTTCCTCACAAAATCCTAAAATCCCTCTCTTATTACTAGTAGTAGTATCAACAGTTTGGTTGTTTTAGAGCGATACAGATGCTCTACCGCTCAATGAAATCAAGCGTGACCATAAGTGCTTGCTTCTTCATCATGTTCAACTCCTTTTACTCTAGGATGATGACAATATGTGAATGAGATGTTCCATGGTTCTTTCAAAAGAACTACTACTTTTTTTTCCCCAATCACATGCTATGGCAAGGATTAGGATTGGGACCAGGATCTTCACCATCCATCCTGTTTCTTCATGCATATCTCATAAAATCCACTGCCATATTTAGGACTCAACAAACTTTTTCTCAAATCTCCACGATGGACGATCAGAGTCTCGAATCAAGGTTGGGGATGGAGGGTGTGAATAGGGATGGGTAATGAGATTGTTTTGAAAATGGGGAAAGAAGCAAGAAATAGACAGATGGTTTATATAACTAAACCATAAAAAAGGAAAAAGAAAAAGGAAAAGAAGAAGAAAAGTCAAACATGTAAAATGGGATATCGGTGCTTGTTTAAAGTGAAGAAGCTTGGTTTTTCAACTCCAGATGTTTTGAATTTCAAGCTTGAGAGCTCAATTACTTCTAAATCTTGGGTTGGTCAAGTTTAGTATTTATTTTTTACTGGGTTCCTTTCTTTTGTGTGTGTATATATATCAAATTAAATTAAATTAAATTAAATATTTTATGTTTACATTGTATCATTTTTAACTAAAAAGATATAGATTTTTTTTTTAATTTTTTCCTAACTCTGTGAGTCACGGTAGAAGAAGCAGCTGATGATAGGTTTGGTGATGAGTTTGTTTGGACATGGAGGTGGCTATGGAGTTCAACTAGAACTAGTGACTCAGTGAACTTGGTGAGTATGGTGATGGGTTTACTTGGGTTTGGAGAATCAATGAGTTGGTATAGATTGGTATGGGAGGTCGTATTGTTTATAGAGAGAGAGAGAGAGAGATAGATTAGAGAGAGAAAAAGCTTTTCTCACGAAGAAGATGGAGTCTCCTTAGAGAAGATGAAAATGAGCTCTTTAAATGTGTTCATTTAAGAAAAATTCCTCCGAATCTTATAATCTGGGTTTGTGTAAATTTAGAGAGAGAGAGACTTTCAGCCTGTTCACTTGATATGAATAGCTATTCATTCTCTTTTTATTCGATGTAAAGCTACTATTACAGTATTTACTTGAGAGGAAAGACAATTCATAATGAATTGCTATTATATGAAATAATAATAACAATTCATATCCCCACTCTTTATTTTTCAACTTTGTCATAAATACTCCTATCTTAAAAATATCATATATACAATTATTTTCTTTTTGTAATAAACATAAAGGGTATTATATATATTTTACCTTTTACTTTAATAATTACTTATTTTACTTTTTATATGAAGTGAATATAGTAATAGCGATTATAACCCTATCACATTCCTTTTCAATTGGAATTTCATTCCTCCCTTATTCTATACAGTAAAGTAAATGAGCCATTTGGTTTATAACGAAGGAGAAAAAGCATAGTGGGAGAGAGGGAAGAGAGAGAGAAGTCAAAAAAATGGGGAGGGAGGAAGAGGGAGAGAGAAGTAAAAAAAGAAAAAAGAAAAAAATGCCACCTAAAATCAGGAAATTTTTTTTTAATATTAATTTTTTGCCACATTAGCAAGACACCAAAGTTTTGGCCGGATTTCGGCCAAAATACCATGGGTGCAAGATTTAAAAAGTTTAGGTATTTTTATGGGCAAAATTTTTTTTAGGTATAAAACTGTTAAATCGAGAAAGTTGAAGTACCGTGATAGTAATTGACTTGTACTTTAACACCCTCTCAAAACTTTAACTTAAAATGTGTTTGTGTGTGTGTGTGTTTTAAGCAAAAAGAGTAAATGTCCTCTATGTTACCAGCATATAAATATTTAAGAGGGATATTTGCCAAAGAATTTCATATATATCCAAAAGTGGAGAAAAACATTTAAAATTTCCCATAAGTTTGGCTATGCACAAGCACAATTTGGGATGAGTAACTCTGTCATATAGGATATCTATCCATTTAAGGCCTGTTTGGTTCGTCATTTTGGCATCATTTTGGTATCGTTTGGTATAAAACAGATTTTGAACCGATACAAATATGATATTGATGAAAATGACAATTTTACTCATAAATTGATCAAATCATACCAATACTGAATCGATACCGAACCAATACTGAACTGATATAGATTCGATACCTTACTATCCAAATAGACCCTTATTTTAATTGAGAAGAGTTTAAGTAAGTATTAAGGTTTACAAGGTAAGGTATGAGCATAAATTTTTCAAAATTTATTTTCATAAAGTAAGATATAAGTACAAGATCTTTACATCTTATAGTCATCTAAAATCGTACACATTATATAACTTGTACTCTAATATAGAGAGTATAAATTCTCGACACTATGTATTTATCTTATAAAAAAATATTAAATAATATTAATAAATAAATAATTATACTCTATTTTTTAATTTGCAAATACTTTTGTTTAAGATTATCATTTATAGACTACTTTCTGAAAATTTTTATTGTGGAAGAACTTGTACTATTTTATTTTTGAAAAACTTTAAATGTATGTGTTTATACTTGTAAGTTATGTAGAAGTGTTGTTTATCATTTACAACTAATTAATGGAAAGTATGTAAAGTTTTTAATTTTGGATTCTGTTACAAGTTCTATGGCTTTTTTTTTTTTTTTTTTGGTATCAAATACATAGGTTAAACAAGTGCTTATTAATTATTACAGGTTTCAACTTTCACCGATAATCAAATCATACATACTGCAAAACTTGTTATATTAAGATATTATTTTCTGGATTTCTTCCCACAAATTATTTATCATAAATACCTCAAATATAAGATAATTTTACAAATTTTATAAAAAAAAATTATAGGTTTCATAGGAGATCGGTTCCCGATACGTTTTACGTAGATTGATTTTCTTGTACTTTGCTTAGCATCTGATGAGTGAGTTTGTTGTTACCATTGGTAAGGGCATCTTATTCCTATCATTCCAATTAGACCAAATACCAAAAGTTAATGTAAGACACCATGGTGGTTTCCTTAAGCTGGAGTCTTTTCGTCCAGAATGGCAGTTGGCTTGAATGCTTGAAGCCACGTGGAGAAGAGATAATTCTGATCAAGTGGATATTTAGCCCTGTTCCTCAAAGGTTCTAAAATCTCATATTCCTGTTCCAATGTTAACTATCTATTGGATAAAAGTTTGACGCCGCATCAGAACCCTATCACCCCTATATTAGGTACTAATCTATCATATTCAACTGTAGAGAAACTAAGAACTAGAGTTTTACATCTCATTCTTCAAAAAATATCTGAAAAACAACCTAAAAATCACCACTGACAGTTGTTCCCATCCCATTTTTACTTTTTGACACCACCACGTGACATCGGTAACATTTTGCACCAAATGTGTGTTAAAAGCTCAACATTTGAAATTATTTTATAATTGATAATATTAGGGCATATTAACTCCCAATTTCACACATCAATGATAATGGACAACTATATTTGCATATACTATATTATATGGACTGCATTATAATCAATATCTGATTATATTATGAAAGAATTTTTAACAGTAGTTTATCCAAAAGTACTATCAAAAGTTATGAAAGAAGGGCAGGATAGAGCCAATCTTTTTGCTGCCTATCTAAATACTCTGCATTTTATTCCCCTATATTAGGACCTGGATTTTGAGAATGAGGCAAAAGACCTCTCACCATCGATTCCTTATTGCCACCGAGTAATTTCCTTCACCGAATATGCACAAAGCAGAAACTGAAAATGGTGGCCAAAGAGATCAGTGACCAACAACGTTCTAGAACTACAGTCGACGTAGTTCAATTCCATGAGAGTGACTGATTAACTAGATGAGAAAGAGGCTATTTGGATGTCGTGAGGTGCAATCTAACTGGCAAACTTTATATTGCAATACAAAACATTGATCCTGTGGGTGAACTCTGGGAAGTATGCGCAAGATGAATGCTAAGCTCCAAAAAAAAAAAAAAAAACACTTGATATCAGTATGAATCCGAAATTGCCTTCTGCCTGACTCTCATACCAGTGTAATTACAATTTGCTTGACCTATAAATTACAGCAGTCCTCTTAATGCCTTTCACGTTTCAAGCCATGTCAGGGTTCCCATAATCAAGTATTTACTGGCAGTTCTCCTGGAGATGGTGCAAGGTATGTGATCTTTTTCCTGCAACGATTAGAACAACGCTTTGTGACTTGGCAGGAACTAGGAAGTTTAAAGAATGGGTTAATGCTAAGCAAACATGGGATTTGTACCTTTGGATGTCGACATCTGTGACATATATGAAGCCTGCGACATTACTGTTCTCGAGAAGAAACAGAACAAATGAGGAGGGAAATTGACAAGAAAAGGTAGCAAACCTTCTATTTGAAACCAATTTAATTCCGGCCAAATGATGGCAGCCTTATATTTGGGCAGTGTTATAATAGAGAAAGAAACGGCAATGATGTCACCTTTACCTTGAAACAATTTGATCCGGTTCTTTAGCAAACGAAACAGCGAATTACGTGAAGCAGATCCCGGTTGATATTCACAGGAGCTATCCTTAGAGGATCTGCAACAGACTTTGCACCAATTGGCAAAGCAGAATGTGGAGCTTGTGGTCCTCCACCAATCCGATAAATAAACAAGTCACCAAAATTGGCAACATTGGAGTGGGGTGAAAGATCATTTGCTAGGCCATAAAAGTACTCCTGGAAAGAGAAACTTACATCAGCAAGAAGCTTTTTTCCTGTTGAAAACCAGAATATAAGAAAAGTAGGAACTAAAGGGCTTCAAAGCAAATATGGTTTAAGACTTAGAAGCCTAACACCAGAAAGCCCAAATCAATACCAGAACAATACAAGCAAATGTATCACTGGTAACAAAAGAGGACAAATTTCGCTCTGTTTATTCCCCTGGATCATCTACTTTCAAGATGATTGCACAAGTCTAGCAACATATAGCTTGAGCCTGCAAGTTATTTTATCATGGGCATATGATAAAAGGAAAGAATAAGATTAAGCCAAAAAGTAAAAATCCTTACTCTTATTCTATAGCTCCTACTCTTCTGACGATATTTCGGATTCCTTGAAACAACACCACCTGACTTCTGCAGCTTAACAACATCCACATTTGGATGTTTCTTAAGCACATCTTTCTTAAGCATACTGAAAAGTTTTTCCTGCAAACACGGAAAAGGAGCTAATAAACAAGTGTATTAACAAACAATAAGACAGAACAAATTGGATAAAATGTAAATGATGCAAAGCTACAACACAGCAAAACTAAGAACATTAGCCCATTGAGTCCCAAATTACTAGTTCATCAGAAATATGTTTTCAAGAAAATGTAGACTGAACATTCTACTGAATATATACACAATTTATTTTTTTATGAAACACTGAAGAGGCATGGTGTCAATTGAAAATACAACTGTGTATATAATATATGTATATGTAAGTGTATATATGAATGTTTGCCACCAAATCAGTGATCATTAGTTACTTCTACAGTTAGCAAACGAATTCTTTCAGGAACCATACCGGTTGCCAGATGAAATCACATATCATAAAATATCGAGTCAAAAACTAAACAGCAGCACATATGAAACTCAACCATAAGTGCTTCAAGATTCTCTAAGTTCAACAATATTGTGATAAACATTGTTCAGTTAAGATATAAGCATATCTGATCAAAGAACAGGAAAGGCAGCAAGGTGCTCCAAAAATTTATATGTCTGCATGAGATAATTAAAAAGGTAAATCAAGAGAAGTAGATCATTAACCTGACCCAGAACAAGGACTACATTGGCATTGAATGCATCAATTGCATGCTGAAGCAACTACAAAAAGGACAAAGAGGGCAAAGAGGTCAAGAAAAATAATTAAACTATCTAATGCAATAATTTTATTCGTTGACCTCACTTACTTCATAACCAACCCCTTCAATCCATCCCATGGTGTTTATCACCATACCTGCAGCTCTTGATTCAGCATTACCAGCAAATTGCCTTTCCAGTGTTTGGGCAAGCTCCTTTACAAGGACTTTGTACAAATCAACATTATTGCTGCACCAAAGCAAAAGTGCCAAATTACAGTGACAATAAGCAAGACAGGAGGGATACTTTTCCTAAATCCATTATTTACAGAGACCGTCTAATTTCAGAAATCTCACAATAGCATAGAGACTGCACATTCATTTTATGTATGTCCCAAAAGGTCGAGGAGAAAGATGGTGTGCACATGGACATTTGTAAACCAGTTAGTTCAAAAGTCGATGGAGATCTTGTTTTTGGTTGCAATCTATAGCAAACAAACACAACTCACTACGGCTAAGTGTAAACTGCAAGGCTCATACAGTAGACCTTACTATTGATCTTCTCATCTGAAACCCCAAGTACTAACCCTATGACTAGACTTTGAAGTAACAAGATGATGTACCCAGGAGTAGTATGCCCATAAAAGTATACGAGGGGCATATCAAGAGGAATTCCTTCAACTGGATCAATGGGCAACTCAATGGGTGTAGCAGCAATGCAGCCAGGAATTGTAATTGACCCTTGACCAATATCTAAGTCAACATAAGTAGGTTTCCAGCCTTGTTTTGCTGCCCAACTAAGTAGCATCCTTGACAATGTACTCTTTCCAGAATCTGAAGGTCCCACAACAACCACTCTAGGACCCTGGATCACCAAAAAGGTATCATTATTTGCAATGAAAGCGATAAAATCGAAAAAAGTATTGAATTCTTCATCAATTTTTAGAAACATACTAAACATTGAAATGGAATAAAATCTTAAGAGCATAGATGATGATTGCTCAAAATGAAAATTTGCAAAAGGCTCGACATCTCAATCAGTTGACGAATAGTACTCCGAATTTGAAGGAATTTGGCCCAAGAAAATAATTCCAGGGAAGGATCATTTAGAACAATATCAAACTACACAATTCTATCTCATAGAATACCAACTCAAAGAGGTGAAACAATGGAAGGGCTTGGACCTTTTCACAGTTTATGCACTGTACAATCTCTTAAAGAAATCAAATTAAGGTCAAATGTAAAAGCTAGAGGTTTTCTCACATAAATGCAGTTTCAGCCTTTCACATAAAAAAGCACACAAGCTTATTGGTTCAAAAATACATCACAATGCATGCAACTTCAATTAGAACACTCAAGGGATCCTCATGGAAGATGCCATTGACATTGAAGTAAACCACAACCAAATGCATTTCACAGCATATTGCAAATCTTTTGAATAGGCAAAATATACCCAAAATTGGCAATAACACTCCCCTAGATCATTCTAAATAATCCACGTCAAGAAGAGAGAACAGATGAAAAATACAGCCATATGCAAGTACTTCAAAGAACAGAGAAAAAAAACATATATAATTCTAAAAGTAAAAAATTAGCATAGCATATAAATGCTGATCACTCAGATAACTTCCTTTTCTTTTCTGTAAATACATCAGCAATTTACACCTACCTGTACAGTTATGCAATCCCTTTACACCCACCCAAAGCACAGCTATAATACTTTATCCAAGGCAATTTACTATAACCCAAGGGTACATACAATACCTATTATATAAGCAATCAGATGGTCACCAATCGGTGAGAACAGAAGGCCAAACCTGATAATGTTCAGAGTCCAATGGAGATGCTTTAGCACGGCTCCGCCGTCCATCGAGCACAGCATGTACATTAACATAGCTCACCATTGGGGTCTAAAATTTAATACATATATCAGTGCCAATCAACCAATAAATAAAGGACCTTCGTAAATTTCACCATCTAAAAACACAGAAGCACATACTTCGTCTGCAGTATAATCTGTCTCGGTCTCACCATCCATCTCAATAGTGGCCCCATACCAAGTAAAGACCTAATCACACAAATTAAAAAGAACACAATTAGCATGTAAAAGCTTGTGCTATCAATATCCCCGATACAGACATTAAAGAATTAGGTTGAGACTCAATCCCCATTTCACACCCAGCCATGACCCGCCAATCACTTCTTACTCTATATGGTAAATTTTCATGAGACCCAACTTTTTCTTTCTCTGTTCTTTATCATACATGGCAAATGGTAATTTTACCCCTGAATCAACCAGAAGCAGCAGCAAAGTACAACATATCACAAACTGAACACCAAAAGTTGTATTGCAGATATCACAACAACAAAAATTAACCAACTTCGATCTCACTTGGATAATACACCGCCTCAAAAACTGTAATTACTTGCAGTACAACATTTGATAAAAAACCAGACACAGAGCATAAAACCAGCACCAACTACAAGACCACACTATAATTTCTAGTAAAATAAACAAATTCATAAAGTGCCATTGACGTCTGCACCAAATACTCCTTTAAGAATTCACTGAACAAGAAAGTACTGCAATCAACAAGTGTTTCGGAGCACTCGTTAATCTTTTCCATTTTCCAAATGACAGATTGAGGTTTGAAGAACTCACAGCGAATTTGAGCCTAGAAGGGAAAGTGAGCCAGATTTCGGGAGGCAACTCAGTACCGAAGATCTCGGCATTGCCGGAGAGAAGACGGAGACGAAGAGGAGTATCATTACCAACTTCAATTCGGAGCTCACTCTCTCTATCCAACTTCACTTGCTTCGTCGCCGAAGTAGATGTTGCTGGTGGTCCCCCATAAGCCATGCCTGGAAGGAATTGGAGAGAGCTTTCTCTTTTTCCTTTGAATTTAGATTAAAGCCCTAGTAAAACCCTAGAAATTGAGCTAAAAAAACTAATTAGATGGAACATGAAGATGATATAGAACGGGTGGGAAGGAGTTCAAGTGAAGAAAGAGGTAATTGGGGGAAATAGTGAAATACTGCTGAAGCCCATATGACTTCTGACAAGTTAAAGAATAAACAGGGGCAGTGACTGGGTTAAGTGGCGTAAGGCGACTTGTGTGGAAGTGCCAAAATTCATTGTTGGATCTCTTCCACGAAGTAGCAAGGTGGTTTTAAAGTGGTAAGCTAGGTCGGAAGCATAGTATGTTATGGTGGACTGGTTTTAAAGTTAGAGGTTGTGGCTGGGGTTAGAAACGAGCCGAGTTATTTGAGCTCGATTCGTTTTAGGCCCGGCTCAGCTCGGTTTGTTTAGTTAAACGAGTCGAGCTCAAGCTCATTTAGCTAAACAAGTTGAGCCTGAGCTTGTCCTCACGTTTGCGATTGGCTCGTTAAGGGCTCTCGAGACAAGTTCATGAACAGGTTTATTAAAGGCTAACGAGCCAAACTCATAAACAGGCTCGATAAGGGCTCGTTTATATGTATGTATGTATATAATATTGATATAATATTATTAATAATTATTTATATTAATTTAATATTATAAATATAATTAAAAATTAATTATATATGTTAAACAAGCTGAACTCAAGCTCATTAAGCTAAACGAGCTCAAGCCTAAGTTTGACTCGTTTAGCTAAACAAGTCTAAACGAGTTGAGCTCAAGCTTGAAAAAGCTCAACGAATTCGAGCTCGAGCCTACTATTTCAAGCTCGTTAAAAGCTCGACTCGACTCGAATCTATTGAAAAATAAATGAGCCAAGCTCGACTCAGCTCGTTTGCAGTCTTAGTTGTGACACAGGAAACTTCTAAGGTTTTGTTATCGGTTCGCTATTTATATAAAAAGTTAAATGGATTGTAAAAATATAATAATAAGTATAAAAAATTTCAATATATGATAATGATTGAAAAAGATTTGGACCGTTGATTGATGTAATGGGATCAATCTTGTGGTAATTGCTACAACACCGTAGAATTTTCCAATAATATAATGCAAAAAATCCTAATTAATTGTATTACTGCTTGTACATTATTAGTGACATGTCTACCTAAGCCTCTCTCCATATTAATAGCCCCGCCGGCACTAATTTCAAATTGTTGCAAGTATTTTTATTTTTATTTTCAAGGGCAATATTTATTAGATTAATTCAGAGAATTTTGAAAAAAAAATATTAAATATTTTCTTAAAAGAAAATGTCAAATTCGATACTTAAATTTTATATAAAAGTTCCTCAATATGTTGCAACTGATCTTGGATGAGCAAGATGTGGATGTAGTGAATCTGCCACCACTAGCTGCATTTTATCATTGCTTTTTTTTTTTTTTTCGCACTAGCTAGGAATTCGTTTTCTCTAAAGACTGTGAGAAAAACTCTTCACTGGTTTTTTCAAACGATGAGAAGCAAGCAACGAAGAAGGTAAAGAATCGAGAAAGTGATAGTAAGGAGACCACGTCTAGTGTCTCGTTTAAAGATGAGTTGTTAAAAGTCCCTAGAGGAGATTTACTAGAAGAGAGTCATTTACAAGACTTTGAAGTATGTAATTCGAATATGAGAATTAAGATTAATTCTTAAATGCCTACCATCTCTTTCTCAGATCGTGTGCACTCTCTCATGGCTCAATTAATGAAGAATATAGTAGTGGTGCGACTATTAGGAAGAAACACATGGTATCGAATGTTGCAAAATAGAATTATGATTCTTTGGAAACCATATGAAGACATCAAAATTGTCAATCTATACAATGGATACTTTCTTGTTCCTATGGCATGGATCATCATGGTTCAAATTCTAATTATCTAGCCTTGGTGTCCTACATTCAATACAAAAGATGAAAATATTTCTATAGTAATAGTTCCCCGATATGCCCGTCCATTATTAGCATAAGAGTCTTCTTCGTGCTATTGTTAGAACTATTGGTAAATTTATTAAAATAGATTACAACACAGTTAAATCACAAAGAGGAAAGTTTACAAGAATGGCATTTGAGCTGGATTTAAAAAAAAAAAAACCTCTACTTTATTTCCAGAATTTGTATTATTGGCCACATACAAAAAGTTAAGTATGAAGATTTACCATTTGTTTGCTACTCTTATGGTAGATATGGTCATATTAATGAAAACAATCCACATAAAGAGATAAGAGAAAATGTGGGAGAGAAGGAAATGAAGGGAGATCATTCAGAGTCTGATTGGAATAATCGACCATCAATGAATCATGAAGAGGTTTTAGGTACATGGATACATGCTCCAAAAAAAAGGAAGGAAAGGCGGATTCACGGGACAAGATTCAAGGAATAACAATTTTGGAAAGGTAAAAAATAAAAAATCTTTTCTAAATAGATTTAATATTCTTGCAAATATGGAGGAGGAGGTTAGGAAGTAGATTATAAAAGAAGATATGGATATAGAGTAAAATGCAGGAATTTTAAAGTAAGTTATAGATCATGTGGTTTCCAAGAAATTAAATGTGCCAAGGGAGAGTTCTCAAACTAAAAAAAAAAAGGCCAAAGGCTAACAGATAAATCATAAGCATTTCAGAAAACTCATGACTAAACTAAGTTAGAGACTAAGAAAGAGAATGTAAACTCACATAATGGCCTTGCAAGAGAGACTTTGATGGCTACATCAAGACCTCACCATTCAAAGGGCAATAGTGCTGTGTTGGGCCACAATAATGATATTCTTGATAATGCTTAGTATATTGTCGTTGTTATTGAGAATCCCTCTGCTATTAATCAAAATATCCTCTCTTTATCCCATTGGTTGGAGAATTTATCTCCCAAGAGGTCTATTCTTCGAAGTTCATGAAGCTTGGGGAGGCCATCGGATAGCACTAAGGTGATTAAATGCTAAAAAAAAAAAAGAAGCTAAAATTCAAAAACTCCAGTCGCACTAATGCAAGTGAATTGAAGGAGAAGAAGAAAGCTTTATCTTTAATTATGCTTGAAGAGGATGACAATGATTTCCAAGCATTAGCTTTAGATGATTTTCATGAAGTGGAGGTTGAAGAAGGTTGAAGAAGAGATGGCCTGAAATGGAAGGTTCTTATCTCATATCCTTATCCTTTTTATGATGTGTCCACTTATCACTTGAAACTACCAAGGGGCAGTAAAAAAGGGATTTATTAGAGTAATTAAGTCTTTAGTTAGGCTTTACCACATCAAAGTTCTGGCTCTTTTTGAACCTAGAATTGGTGGAAGACAAGCTGAATTGGTTATTAAGAAGATTGGTTTTCGTCAATCTCATAGAATTGAGGTTAGAGGTTTTATGAGGGGTATTTGATCATGTGGAAGGAGGAGGTTGACCTGTCATTTTTAAGAACAATTGGAAATATGTTCACACCAAAATTCAATTTAATGGTATGCCAACTTGCTTCTTCATGTTTGTTTATGGAAGTCCAAATCCCATTATCAAGAGATCTTTGTAGGAGAGTTTATACCACTCATCTCTTAAAACTATGGCTCCATAGATTATAGTTGGAGATTTTAATGCTTTTCTTAATGCTTGTGAGAAGATTAATGGGTCTTGTAATAGATCTTTGGGGTGTAAGCATTTTAAATCATGCGTAAGGATTTGTGGAGTTACAGATTTAGGTTTTATTGGTTCAAAATTTACTTGGGCATAGGGACTCTACCATGAACGTATTGATAGTGCTCTAGTTAACAATATTTAGAATGTTTTTTTCCAATCCTCCGAGGTCTATCACCTTCCTAGATCCTAGAATTAAGTTTGATCACTCACCCATATTCATTGAATTTCATAGGAGAAAGCAACAAACTATTTAGCAAAGGCGATTCAGATGTGTTACAATTTTAGGTTAGTCATCCAAGCTAGAATTCTTTTTTAAGTAAAAATGGAATAATGATGATTTATTTTAGGAATCTTTGCAGATTTTTTCTAAAAAAGCTCAATCTTAGAATAGGAGTGCATTTAGCAAAATTTTTCATAAGGAGGAAGAACTCTTGGAGCATATAACTAAATTCAAAAGGCTCTAGCAACCCATTCTTTAAAAAATCTCAAACAACTGGAAGTAAAATTTAGAGAGGAGTATAAGCAAGTGCTTACTCAAGAAGAGATGCTCTAGAATCAACGCTTAAACTACCAGTAGTTGACATATGGAGACCAAAAATCATCTTTTTCACACAAGCTAAGGTAAGGAAAAATAAAGAAAGGTAGAAAAGATTCGATTGGAAAGTGACATTTGGTATTCTAGTGTTGAAAAAATTAGAGAAGAAGTTGCTGGTTATTTCAAGAGGGTTTATACGAAAGACATTCTAATAGAAGGGAGATATACTGTTCGTTGTTTATTTCCTACCATATCTTCAGTTGTACTAAATAATTTAAACAGCTATATTAGCAATCTCGGATTAAATAGGTTATATTTGATATGAGTCCTTTGAAGGCTTCTAGAGCAGATAGGTTCAATGCTCATTTTTATCAAAAGAATTGGAAGATTGTTGGACTGTCCTTTTGTGAAAAGGTAAAGAAGACTTTTGCTACAGGTATGGTCGCTACTGAATTAAATCAACCATTAATTTGTCTTATTCCAAAGATTGATAATCCATAATGTTTTAAGCATTTTTGCCCCAATAAGTCTATGTAGTGTGAGCTATAAAACTATTACAAAAATGAGTGTAAATTGACTCAAGCTTATCCTACCAATTCAAGTTAATTCTTCTCAAACAAGTTTTGTCACTGAGCATCATAGTATTGATAATATTGTGATAGTACAGGAGATTATGCATTCTATGCACAGGAAAAAGGGGAAAAGGGGATCGTTTGCTTTGAAAATTGACCTTGAGAAGGCCTATGACAAGATGAGAAGATTTCATTCGGGATACATTAGATGATATTGGCATTCCTCAGATTTTGTCTATTGTTATCATGAGTGCACTTCATACTGGCTCGATGAAAGTTATTTGGGACTCAAGTATTAGCACTCCATTTAATCCATCTAGAGGAGTGAGGTGGGGTGACCCTATTTCTCCATACATTTTTGTTCTTTGCATGGAACGTATATCTCAAACTATATCGAATGTTGTAGAGAATGATGCATGGAAACTATTTTGCTTTTTGTAGCTCTCAATTGTCTATATCACATTTGTCTTTTGTAGATCATCTAATTATGTTTGCGAAAGCATCTATTGATCAAGCTCAGTTTATAATGAGTATTATGGATGAATTATGTAAGTTCTCAGGATAGATCATTAGTAGAGATAAATCACTTAGGTTGTGCTCAAAAAATGTTCGATAGATATAGCCGATACACTAAGTAGTTTTTTTAGTATTACACTCATGCAAGATTGGGTAGATATCTAGGAGTTCCTTTGCTCCATGGTAGAGTTACAAAGAAGATGTACTAAAAAGTTGAAGAATGTGAAGGAACGTGTTAATAATTGGCACCCCCATCATTTTTCTTTAGTTGGGAAAATCACATTGAGCAAATCAGTGCTTTCTTCATTGCTTGTATACTTGATGCAATCGACAGGTCTCCCTAAAGGCATATGTGCCAAAATAGATAAAGCAAAGAGATTCATATGGGGAAGAACAAAGGAACGATGGAGTATCAGTCTTGTTAAGTAGGAAGACGTATGTTAGCCTAAGAAGTGTAGCGGTCTTGGTATCAAGAATTCTAAGGAGATGAATGATGCATTACTGCTAAAGTTAATAAGGGGAATTCTTTTGAATTCTCTCAAGCTCTATGGGCTAGATTACTCAGAGCTAAGTACAATATTGAAAATGAATTCTTTCCTAAAATATCAAATCTTCTAATGCTTCTCATCTCTAAAGGCAACTTGCTAAAATCTGGCAAATAAGTATTCATAGTATGTAGTAGGTGGTTGGTAATGGTCGAAGGATCTTTTTTAGAAAGATAAATGGGTTGATGATGGTTGTGTTCTTATTAATCATGCTTTGATTGATATTGCAGAGAAGGAGCCTGGTGAAAAAGTATGTAGCTTCATTAATTTTTATGGTAGATGGAATCGGAGTAATAAGCTCCCTAGTTCTATTTTAGCTAAAATTGCGGTAATCAAACCACCCATTCTTTTGCTAGTTTAGATCTAATTATTTGGGGAAATTCACCTTTTGGTAATTTTTCCACATCTACAGTTTATGATATGATTTGTAAGAAAAGTTCGGGCAAAGAAGATGATAGATGGAAGCTGGTATGGTCATGGAAAGGTCTTAAAAGGATATAAACTTTCATATGGTTAGTGTTAAAAGGGAGTTTGTTGACAAACAATAAACAAAATAGAAGACACATGGCTGTTGATGGAAGGTGCACCTTATGCAATGTTGATATAGAAGATATAGACCATATTCTACAAAGATGTGCTAAAGCCATGAGTTGAATGGTCTATTATTTTTTGTGTATCTTGTTGGTTTTTATGGAATTGGAGAAATAAGAAAGTTATTAATGGGGATATGATTTATGAAGGTTCCCTTTGTCAAAAAATTATGGTAAGAGCTAAGGAAATTAATTTTGCTAATTCTGAAGTCATAATGCAAATATAAGCCTATTCAGCGTGAAGATATGTTAGTGGGGTGGGTTTGTCCAAATACAAGTTGGTATAAGATCAACACAAATGCCTTTGCTGTCAACAGTGAGAATAAGGCTTCAATTAGGGTATTATTCATAATAGTGAAGGAAGGTATTGTGCTTATTTTATAAATATTGGAGATTGCAATTCCCTTAATGCTAAATTATGGGGGGCATTCCAAGGTCTTAAGCTTGCTTGACAAATAGGTTTGCAAAATATTGTGCTAGAGATGGATAACAAGACTGTTGTTGACTGGCTAAAAAGAGGTCAATTGGCAAACAAGAAACATTGGAATCTTCTCAATCCTATCTTTTAATTGCTCAATGAAGATTAGACATTTTGAATTTAGCATACATATTGCAAAGGCAATCAATGTGCAGATATGCTAGCTAAATGTGCTATGGAGAAGATAAGAGGCTTGCATGTTTTTTATGATCATCCAGCTATTGTTTTAGATATTGTTATGCAAGATATTATAGGGTTTGCAACCCCTAGAAGTTGTAATGTGTAGTGCTCGAGGCTTTTTTAGCATCTTTTCTGAATGAAAAAAAAAACACCCTTTATATAAAAGTTTAATTTTGTACCTAAACTTTGAAGTCGATAATTTCATACTCAAACAAAATTTTCTATGGTTACTTTTATAATCTTACTAAAATTGATTGCTCTATATCTTGATATAGAAGAAGTAGTCTATTAGTACAAGATAGTGTTAGGAGCATTAGTAAAAATTTAATGATATAATGCATTTTTTTATATTCACAAATAGAGGAACATTTGTTAAGGAGGTGATAAAAATAGTTACAAAAAGTTTAATTTAGTATTAAATTGACCACTTTAAAGTTTAAGCACTAAATTTAATTTTTGTACAAAGTTCAAATATCAAATTTAACATTTATCCTTTTTGAAAAACTAAAAATATCTTGATTTATCAAGACAACATTATATTGGTATATAATATAATGGTCAGGAAATGTAATGTACTGTTCATGATGGTATAGACTAATCTAATTATTTTATTTAGATAATTATTAAACTATATTTACTGTTATTTTGTCTCTTTAGTTTATCATATTGATAATATATTATTAGATTTATTAGTATCTTTTTATTATTTCTTTTTGGGTAGCTAAATAATAGCCATTATATTAAGTTTAGATCATAAAACTAATATTGAAAAAAAAATGATTGAGATATTGAATAAATAAATTTCTTTTTCAAAGGTGTTAATCTTTTCTTTTTATTAGTGGTGTAAGGTTTTGCAAATTTTCAACACTAAAATGAGGCCATCATAAATTTCATGATGTGTCATTAATAATTTTGTTTTATGTTTCATCTCACATAGCCCAAAATAAATCTAGATATTAAACATAGGCATGAAAGTAATTCCAAATTTGTAATGAGAGCAATATGGTTCATCGCTTCTAAAATTTAAACCATATGTAAAAGAGAATTCAATTTATCTAATTAGAGAAGGATAACTACTCTCAATACTTCAACATAAATAATTTCCCCTTCCTCTCTATTAGACTCTCATCATTCTTGAAGATTCCGAAAATGGTTGCTATAGTAAGTGAATTTCTCATTTCTTTTCTCACTATTACCGATGATCAATACATGTAGACAGTAAATTCTCAATGTTTTAGGTGTTGGCAATAATCTTTAATAGGAAAACGATAGGTTTTTGGAGAGATTTCTTGAGAAAATCTCTAAAAGCGAGAAATGAGAATTTAAAGGAATGAAAGATTAGACCTCTAGACATCTTATAAACCAAATTTCATTCTTTGATTTTGTTGCAAATGGATTTTATTTTATTACTAAAGGAGTAAACTCTAGCTATGCCTTCTTCTTAAAAATTTTTCTACAATGAAAGTGCAGGCTCTACACGCGCTTTTTATTAACTTATTTTATGAATAACTTTTGAACGAAGCCTATTTTAGTATTAAGTTTTGAAGATGATCCACTGCCAATGTTGGTGAATCATCTTCAACCTCAGGCAAATAACTACAGAAAAGTTAGAGAACTTGTAGTTTTTTAATCAAGAAGCTACATGACCATCGCTCTCACACTTGTCTCCACTGTACAAAAGCTACCCACAATCCTTTCAGAGTTCCACAACAACACATAGAACCATGAATTGCTTATAAATTCATCCTCAACACCTAAAACAGAGACTGATCTAAAAACCTATTCCACCAGTTTAATTCAATCAGAATTGTTAGCTTCGAAGTCTAATAGTGAAGTCATGGTGAAGAAACAAGGACGAGATTTGTTGGAGGTCTTAGGTACAAAGGGTTTAGGTCCATAGCCTTAAATAATGCTAAAGCATAAAGTGACGATGAGATTATTTAAGGTTTTCGATTGCTAGAAAGTTTGCCATGTATGCTTGTTTGTGTTAGTGGTCTTACTATAATTGTAGTTGCTTCCTTTACCATTGTCTTAAAAAAAAAAAAATTTGTTGTTGATTCAACTACCATGATTTAAGGAGGTGGCTCAAGCTTATTTGATGAATAATTTCTTGATGATTTCAAAATTTATCACTCTCTTTCTCCTTCCCATTTTTCTCATGGATCTAGATGTGTTTCTCTCTCTATCTCTTGGTCTTCTTCTTCTTCAACCTTTGTTTATCTTTTGTTCATTTATGAAGACGGTACTATTAGATCTAGATATGAAAATCTCCTTCCCCTCTCTTTCTATTTGCTTCTTGTTAGATTTGCATCAAATTATGCTTATTCCTTTTGATAACAAGCCATTGATGGCGGAAAAGCATTATTGTTTTTCTAGATATTTCATTTTTTTTGTTTTAAATTTTAAATTTTTTTCTATTTTTCTATATTTTAAAATTATTTTAAATATATTATTTAATCACATTTATTAATTAATATTATTATTAAAGATACTTACTTTGAACCAATATAATATTGCCAAGTGTCACTTAATAACTATTAACATTTAATTTTAAAATACAGGTTACTTCTTTGTTAAAAATATTAACATGCGTCACTTATTTGTAAATGAATAAAAAGAGAAATTTGTTTTTTTTTTAATTAACCCTGACTATTTTAATACATTAACCTTTTGAGATAATACAAAATATTTAAATTCTTATATCTTTATATGTTCTATCAATCAATAATTGGGTCGATAAGAGACAATATCTATGTGTTGGGGTGTTGGTTTAGGTTTTCATGCACAATCAATATACGAATCGAATCACAAGTTGAGATTTTTCAGACACAAACCTATTTAGACACGGATATGAGACACGACATAATAACACAAATTGGTAACTAGGGCTGCAAACAAGCCGAGTCGAGTCGCGTTGAGCCAAGTTTTCAAAGGCTCGGGCTCGGCTCGTTTAAAATATAACGAGCTTAAACTCGATCCAAGCTTTTTATCGAGCATAAAATTGAGGTTGACATTAGCTCGTTTATAAAAGGAACTCGGCCGAGTCTGGCTTTTTATCAAGTCTGAAATTAAAGTTCAAGCTCAACTTATTTAGATAGCTCATTTTTCATTTTTTAACCTAAAATATACTATATGTGTTGTTATAATATTTATACATAATTATCAAATATAAATTTTTTTGTTATTTTTATTATGTAGTTGCCATATATTATACATAAAAAAATTCACAAATCTGTTAACGAACTTATTAAAGAGCCTATTAACGAACCCAGTTGTGAGCCTGCTTATAAGCCTAAATGAGCTTATTCACGAGCCAGCTCACAAGCCTAAATCAAAGCTCGAGCTTGGTTTGTTTAGATAAACAAGCTTTACTTTAGGCTCGGGGCTTGACTTGTTTATTAATCAAGCTCGAGCCAAGTCGAGTCGAACCGAGCCAAGCCTAAAGTGAGTCAAACTCAAGTAGCTCGTGAATTGCTCAGCTTGTTTGTTACCCCATTAGCAACGCTACATATGACCAATATAATTACCATTTGCTTAACCTATAGATTACAGTAATCAACCTAGTGCCTTTCACTTTTTAAGCCACTTCAGGGATCCCATAATCAAGTATTTACTGGGCAATTCTCAAGAGGATGGTGCAAGGTATGTGATCTTTTCCTGCTATGATGAGAAGATGACTTGTGACTTAGGAGGTAGAAATTTCAATGAATGGGTTAATGTTAAGTAACCAGAGATCCGTACTTTGGATGTCAACATTTGTGACATATATGAAAGCTGCACATTATGTTCTCAAGGAGAAAGGGATAAAATGAGGAGAGAATTTTCACAAACAGCATTCTTACTCTTCGAAACCCAAACAATTTTAGCCACGATGGTAAACATGATTATGGGGCATGTTGTAATAGAGTCAAAAAACCGTATGATGTAACTTTACCTTGAAACAATTTGATCTGGTTCTTTAGCAAAGGAAACAGCGAGGACTACATGAAGCAGATGCCGGTTGATATTCACAGGAGCTATTCTTAGAGGATCTGCAACATACTCTGCACCAATTGGCCATGCAGAACGTGAAGCTCGTGGTTCATCACAATTCCGATAAATAAACAAGTCACCCCAAAATTGGCAACATGGGAGTGGGGTGAAAGATCATTTGCTAGGCCATAAAAGTACTCCTGAAAGAGAGACTTACATCAGTAGGTAGGTTTTTTTTTGTTCTTTCCTCCTCGTCCTCTTGTTATAAATCAGAAAGTAAATGCTTGAAACTAAAGGACTTTAAAGTGAATATGGTTTGTGTCTGAGAAGCCTAACACTAGAGAGAACTGTGCAAGCACATGTATTTCTATAAACAAAAGAGGACAACTTTTGCTTTATGTTTGGGTTTGGTTTGTTGGTTTGACGTTGGTTTGATATCTATTTCAGTTAGACTATTTATAAAAAATAAATACAAATAAAATATAGATATTTTTATACAAAAACAAACTCTACGTGTCAAATGTAGATAAGATACAAATGCAAATCAAATACAAATATAATATAAATAAAAAATAGACCATCCAAACAGACCCTAGTATAGCTACGAACAGTTTGAAGTCATTTTCTAGTGGGGGCACAATAAAAAGAAATAAATAGTTTGAGCCAATAAGCATAAATCACACAGCTGTAGCTTACTCTTATCCTATAGCTCCTAGTCTTCTGACGATATTTTGGATCCCTTGAAACAACACCACCTGACTTCTATAGTTTAACAACATCCACATTTGGTCGATTCTTAAGCACATTTTTTTTAAGCATGCTGAAAAATTCTTCCTGCAAACAAATAGAAAAAGTACTAGTAAACACATGTATTGATGAACAATAATACAGAACAAAATGGATTACATAGTTTACAATGTGGATGATGCAAAGCTACAACACAGCAAAACTAAGAACATTAGCCCCATTAAGTCCTAAATTACTAATTCATCAGAAATATGTTGCAAGAATATGGAGATTGAGCCTTCAACTGAATACATACACAATTTCTATCCTTATGCAACATTGAAGAGACATTGAATCGCTTATCATAAAATATCGAGTCAAAGACTAAACTGCAGCGTGTATGAAACTCAGCCATAGTGGCTTCAAGATAAAAGAGTTTGACTATTGCGATCAACACTCTTCAGTTAATATTTTAAAATTTTTTATCAATAATAAGAAAAGGGTCAGGATGCTTCTAAGTTTGATGATGTCAGCATGCAATAATTCAAAAAGTAAATAAACCAAAGAATTAGATCATTAACCTGACCAAGGACAAAGACTACATTAGCATTGAATGCATCAATGGCATGCAGAAGAAACTGCAAAAAGGACAAAAGAGGTCAAGATATCATTAAACTGGCTAAATTAATAATCTCGTTAGTTGACCTTACTTCATAACCGACACCTTCAATCCATCCCATGGTATTTATCACCATCCCTGCAACCCTTGATTCAGCATTGGCGGCAAATTGCCTTTCCAGTGTTTGAGCAAGCTCCTTTTCTAGGACTTTGTACAAATCAACATTGTTGCTGCACCAAAGGAAAGCTGACAAATTATAACTAACAATATGTAAGACAAGACGGATACTTTATTTTTCTCGAGAGTCCTAACTCAGAAATCACACGACAGCATGGGGACCTAACATTCAATTTAAGTATGTTCTTATAAGGTCCAGGAGAAAGATGATGTTCACTTCTAAACTGTTTAGTTCAAAAGTTGATGGAAATTGCAGTGCGTGGCAAGCAAATACTACTCCTCACATAGTCTAATTTTAAACTGCAAGGCTAACACAGTAGACTTTACTATTAATCTTCTTATCTGGAACACCATGTATATTGGCAAAAGAGCTAACTTTATGATTTGACTTTAAAGCAACAAAATGATGTACTTAGGAGTAGTATGCCCACAAAAGTATAAAAAGGCAATTTCTAGAGGAATTCCTTCAACTGGATCAACTAACAACTTGATTGTGGTAGCAGCGATACAGCCAGGAATTGAAATGGACCCTTGACCAATATCCCAGTCAACAAATGTAGGTTTCCAACCTTGTTTGGCTGCCCAACTAAGCAGCATCCTTGATAATGTACTCTTTTCAGAATCACAAGGTCCCACAACTATCACTCTAGGACCCTAGATCACAATAAAGGTATCCTTAGTTACTATGAAAGGTATGATAACAAGCAGGAATCGGATCCTTCATCATGTTTTAGATAAATACAAGCCATTGAAATGGAATAAAATCCTAAGAGCAAAAACAATGATTGCTCAAAATGGAAAATCCACATAAATCTGGACAACTCAATCCGTTGAAGAATACTATACTGAATTTCAGGAAATTGGCCCATGAAACAATTCCAAGGAAGGATCATTGGGAACAATATCAAATTACATAATTCTGACTCATAAAATATTAGCTCAAAAAGATGCAACAATGAATGCGCTCAGGATTAGGAGAAAAGAATTTTTAGATCTTATGCATTATTTGGAATTATGTTAAAGATTTCTATACTGAATTTCAGGAAATTGGCCCATGAAACAATTCCAAGGATGGATCATTTGGAACAACATCAAATTACATAATTCTGACTCATAAAATATTTGCTCAAAACGATGCAACAATGAATGCGCTCAGGATTAGGAGAAAAGAGTTTTTAGATCTTATGCATTATTTGGAATTATGTTAAAGATTTTTATATGTTTTGAAGAATTTTGGATTTTTATGTTTTTAGATCTTCAATAGTTTATGAGAGTTTTATGTGATTGTGAAATTAGAAATATTTCTGGAATTATTGGCTTTGGTTTTGCCAACTTGTTTTGATCAATAGGATATTTTGAAGAAATTTTATTATATGTTAAACAGGTTATGAATCTTCTAATGTACCATCTAAGAGAGTTCATGGAGATTATTTTATATGTTTATATTTGTGGATTTAGTTTTAAAGTCTTTACGTGTCTTACATAAGAGATGACACGTGGCGGGTTGCAACAGCTAACAAGTCAAGGTGTTACAAAGCTGGAGGTCAATATTTCTTTAGCTGATATTGTGGAGCAATCACCTCAATATAAGCGATTTTTGAAGGAAGTAATGAGCAAAAAAAGAAAGATGAATGGGAGAGAGACGGTTATGTTAACTCAAGCATGCATTGAAGCTTTGAAGGATGCACTTCTTCTTAAATTAAATGATCCAAGGAAATCTACTTTAGATTTCCCAATAGGAGATACTCATTTCAAGAATGCAATTTGTGATCTAGGTGCAAGTATCAATTTGATACCTTTCTCTATTGCTAAGAAATTAGGATTAGGGGATGCAATCGAGAAAACTGAGATAACAATTCAGTTGGCTAATTGCTCTATTAAAAGACCTAGAGTGGCAATTGAGGATGCTATTGAAAATAGACAAGTTCATATTTCCTGTGGACTTTGTAGTACTGGACATGGAAGAAGATTTAGAGATACCTTCATTCTTGGGTGCCCATTCATGGCCACTGCTGAAGCTGTGATTGATCTGAAAAAATAGTAAAATGGTGCTGGGGGTTGGAAATAGAGAGTTACATATGAATATCAAGAAGCACTTAAAAAAGAACCCTAGATCCACCAAGACAGATACAACATAAGAAAATTAAAGAGTAGAAGCTTCCAAGAAAAAGAAGGATAATGAAAAAAAGACTAGTGAATTTGATCCTCTTTGAAGAAGAAAGTTAGAAAGTCAGGCTAAGACTATAAAACAAGCGTTGAGTGAGAGGCAATCCACCATTATCTTTTTCTTGTAAATATTTCTTTTTGTTTTTGTTTTTTTGTTTATCACTTAGATATTTGCCCCTTTTGTGCATATGAGGAAAATCAGGAGCTAAAAAACATAATTGTAGACTACAAGAGCATGGACTCATAAGAAGGATTAGTTAGAAACCTTTTCTATTCCTATACCTGTTGGAACTCAAATTGATTCAATTTTCCTATTCAAAATAGGGGAAGTACCGTTTTTCCTTTTCTCTTATATCTTTATTTCTTTCCTGTTTAGAGTTGAATGAGGAACAATGATGACATTATTCAATTTAAGTGTGGGGGAAGGGATAATGTGATGTGGAGAATGAAATGCAATATGAATTGTGCTGATGTCTGAATCGTTGTTTTAATTGAATATCTATGACATCTGAATTGTATTGTACCATACTTTGAACTTATATTTGTCTTAAAGCATCATATGGCAATTTTAGACCAAAAATTTTCATGAAATCTAAAGATTGTGCTAAATTATGTTGATAGCATCTGTAAAAATTGTGAAATTAACTTATTAGGTGTCTTATTCACCTGTTGTTGTGATTAGAATACTTAGTTGAAATTTAGTGAAATCTTTAACAAATAAATTTACTTTGTATTTAGCTTTAGAATTGGAGGTTTGAGAGTAGTTCGAATCTTTAAGTAAAAAATCAATAGGTCTACTTCTAGGAAAAATTTAGCTTGCATATACTTTTTTGAGTTATTTTGAGAATATTTCAACACTTAGTGAAAGGAGGTAGAAGAAACTTAGTGATCCTTTACAAAAAAAGTCTTAAATTTGTCGACTCAAGTAATTGAGTTAAGAATATCCAAACTTAAATGTTAGAGTTCATAAGAGTCCATAAGGGTCCCTTTTAAACCTAGTCACTTAGGTGGTAAGCCTAGGATGTGCTGACTCAATTATCTCATTGTAATGAGAAAGGAAGAAAGACAAAAGTTCAATTCATGAACTTTGAAAAAAAACATTGCTTGTATGAATCAAAAGAATATGAAAGTAAAAGCACCAAATGAAATAAGACTTATAATAAAGAGGGAGAAAATCTAGGAAAATAGTAGATACCACATGTTTTCATTTTATGTTGCAAGGATTATATGCCTGCTAATATCTAGTGAAGTTTAAATGGGTTACTTGATTGAGTATTTACTTTTGGACAAAAGATTCTTTTACTAAACACTGGGATTAAAGTTTGTTTTGTCTAGATTAGCTATTGAATTTTGATTATAGTAATCTAATTACATATACCTAGTTTGGTTAGAGCAGTAGGCATTAGAATTGCAAGTCATAATCTATAAAGATGATTGAATTTGACAAAGTTAAAATTTTCATACTTTCTATGACAGATTTCTCTTGTGTTCTTATTTATTTTGGTTGAAGACAAGCAAAAGTTCAAGTATGGAGGAGTTGGTAAAGACATATTATACTCACTTTTCATTTATTGAAACATGCTAAATTATTATTGATTTTATAGAAATCATAAAAAATGATACTAAAGTACATTTATTGTGATATTTCAGGTCTTGAAGGACTTATAATACAAGCACAAGCAATTTAGATAAGTTATATGCAAATTTGGACATGAAAACAATCAAGGTCAGCCAATGAATGTAAGCAGCTAACCTTCAAATAAGAACAGCACCAGTTTTCATCAATACAACAAAGGTTGCCAACTTTAATCACAAAACGAGCCAGCTTTAAATTTTTTACCTATACGTTGGCTACTGGAGAAGATATACTGCCAGCCTTTGGCCGACGTAAATCCACAGATAACCTAAAGCTGCTCAAACATGGCCAACTTTCTTCGTTAGGAAATTATTGCAAGTTGTGAAGGCCGACCGAATTAAATTAAAGGTTGCCGGCCTTTATCCTATGTGACTTTTCATATATATATATATATATATATATATATAATCTTCATATGGATCTTGAGAAAAAAGAAGAACCTTAGATGAAATGTGAAGCTCATTTTCTTTACTCCTAAATAGAAATTAAGGCTTCGATTAGTAGGAAGTTTTTATTTTTATTTTGATTAAGGATTCCACACGGGGATTAAGTGGAAGATATGATTTGAACATGGATTTGAGCATGGGATCCCTATTCAAGGTGATTTTGACGCGAGCTTGAGGAGGTTGAATCTTGATATGAGTTTTTAAGGTTTTTCAATAGTAAATGATATGGATAAAATAATTGTTCTATAGGATCCACGAACAATAAAATTAAATTGATTTGTGATTACATTATAGAATGATAGGGACCATGATTTTGTTTATTTCTTATTTTGAGTAGGTTTCGCTAAAATTAATAAGTGTGATTAAGCTCATGTATATAGATGCTCATAGTGATGTTGCCATAATAAACCTTTAAAATTTTTATATTGATAATTCTTTGTTATGCAATAATTTTCTAAATCTTATTCTCTAAAGCCTTAGGAATCATTTGAACAAGAGAAAAATTTCTAAACAAAAATCTATCTACTATTCGTGACCCCTATATGATACTTGGGAATTTTACAACTTAAATTTCTTTTATGAAAAATACACAAAAACCAATGTTTTGATAATCAAGTATTCAATAAAAATATTAAACGAGAATTTTAAGGTATTAAATAAATAATGGCATTTTACTTTCAAACTTAATTCATATCTTTTGAAGCATTAAGAAATAAGAGATTATGCAAGGGAGGTAGCAAGATGGATTGTAGGGAGTGCAGTAAGGGAAGGAACATGTGTGACGATGAGATGGCTATGATTCAAGTTAGGGCTAAGGATATGGTTTGGCAGATAAGCAACAAAAGTAGAAGGGAGGGGAAGAGAGATTGGGTCATTAGGTTTTAAAGAATCATCAGTGAAAGGATTTAAGACCATAGGATCGATAGCAAAGTGTTGGTAGTCTGTGGTTAAAAGCGCAAAGAAATACATCTGACAAGTAGGTTTGTAAACAAAAGAAAATATGATTGTATAATGAAGTCACCCATGAGTTGATGAAATCAGCTTTGCATTAGGAGTTTATAGCTTTGAATTAATTGTGCAAAGCAAATACATGTGCACCTATGCTTACATGTTATGCATTTGCTTCTCACTTTATTGATATTTTTCATAACATTTAGATGTTTTGTTATAGTATACTTCGTTGGTAATTTTACTTTTAATTTCTCTTGTTTTAAGATTGTTCATAACACGACTAATAGTGTTAAATTTTGCCTCTTTAACATAAGATTTTGAATTAATTCTAGTACAACATACATCTAGACTAAAATTCTTGTTGCAAATTTATATATAATTGTAGAATCCTGAAAATATCATCCAATGAATTTAAGATTTGTTGTTTTACTTTTTAAAAATCATTTTGGAATCTTATTTTCATCATTTTCAAATAGTCATTTATTAAGAAAATTAGATATAGATGGAAAAACATACATTTTTTACCTATAAATAGATCAAATAGATCATATACAATAAGAGATAGATGAAATACCGATGCAGATCGGATACGTATTAGATATAAATGAAAATCAGACAATCCAAATATACTCTTGATCACTTATTCATCATTCACATCGCAAGAGCTCAAATCTTTACATCTTGATAAACAAAAGTATCTCGAACAACTGTTCTACTGCAAAAATTTAGATGAACACCTTTAGTATGAATATCCTTAATTATGAGTTCTTAAGTTAAAAGCAAGAGATAATAATAAGCACAAAATTCTATCATATGAAAAATACTTATGAAAAAATCATATCAATTAGTTTACTCTTGATTGCAATACAATAGGTATTAGAAGAAGAGATTCAAGAAAACAACTGGTAAATGCTAGGTAGAACCATAAAAGATTTTATTCTCACTTTGCAAGAGGATTACTAATGGATTTGGAAGAACATACACATATAGATGATTAAGTAAATGTAAACATGTTATAAATTGATAATAATCCATGGAAATGCCAGCGAATAAATGTAAATGTATGTATGTTGCTAGTTAATAGCAAAAACAAACCAAAACCCACTAGTAAAAGATATTACCACAAAAAGAAATGCAAACCTAAAAGAAAAGTTTCTTAATACTAGTTATAATTTCAAATTCATGTAAAGACGAACTTTTAACTTAAATTTAAAGTAATTCCCTCACTCTGGTACCACTACCACCATAAAATTGACTAAATCAACATAAAAGCTATTCACCATTATTCCATGGCTAGAAATCCATTGCAAGTTTGTTGACAAGGCAACTAAATTAAGTTCATAAGCCAAACAAAACCTATCTATCACTGATGCTCTAAGTAGCAGCCTTTAATTCTAGTAGTTTATTTGTTGAGTTTTTAAGCGGTCACACTTTAAGCCGTAATTAAAGAGTTGTCTGTAAGAACTATGGCCTAATGTCCTGGCTCATATTTAAATTAGCCCATATTAGATTTGGTCTAGGGTTTCTTATATTTAATAATGTGTCAAATCTTAACCGTTAAGATATGTACTTGATAGACGTACGAGATTCAATTATATATATGTATATAAACTAGTCCTCTCTCCACCCAAAAAAGCAAGCAGTTATTTTTTATCCATTAAGCCATCTGCTACGAAAAGGAGGGTTAAGGGAGAAAAATCAGTTTTATCAAAGATTGAAAACAAGAAAGATCTCCATCATGTCATATTTCGCTCAAGGTATGCAAATTTTATTTTCTTGCTATATCCAAGTGATTATTATCATATTCAAGATCCATATGGGAATGATGATTTAATATTAGTAGTGTTGAATCTTTAAGAGAACTGAGTTTACATGTGGTATCAGAATAAGATGGTTTTGAATAAATAATAATCCTTGATTAATGTTTTGATACACCTATTATAAATTAAGGTTTATAATGATATATACAATTAAATCCACTATTTTCGAATTCGATTTTTGTTATGAAATTACAATGAGAAATCAATTAAATAATGAATAAAATCCATTCCATTGCCGTTGGTATAATATCCAATTGATTGTTTTTTCGCTCAAGCCGATTGACTTTTGGATCAAGGCATTGTAATTGTTGTTATGATTTAGATTTACGATAGAGAATTTTTCTTTTTGTCTTTGAATTCTCATATCGACTCTCGGCATTGAATTCAGTTCGAAAAATCTTCCGCCTATATAATATTATATGTTATTTTCCGTTGTGGTCTTTTTTTGCGGTGTGAATTCCCTAGATGGACTAAAAGTAATGGATTTTTATGTTTTGGCATTGGATATAATATCATGCATGTTTCATTATTAATATGAACATTATGTTTTGCTCTTAAACATAATTATTATGGTTTTATTTCATAATATTATGTTTGTTTTATAATATTACAAACATGATGCTTTGTTTGTAATGAATTTTATGAACTATAATGTTACGTATTATTACGCATAAAGTATTAAAAAAATAATTATAATAATATTTTAGTTATATGGCATCAAGTTAATATTAATTTGTTAGTCACCAAAGTGACCAAATTAATTAAATGTCTAAAGTCATATAATTTAAAATAATAACTTGCAATGCCTATTATGTAAAGTTTATTAATTCATAGAAATTAAGGATTTACCCAAATGTAAGTCGATCTTCTATAATTACTAAATATAAAGGAAGAAAAATTAGCATTCACTCGTCTAGTACATATATGTGTCCAAAGATGCTATATGTATTCAAGATGGTATGTGTTTAATTACTTCATTAAGTTTTATTGGCATTTAGTTATAATGAAGATAATATATGTTATTGTGTTTACCCAAAGGAAACCAATAATATATTTTATGTACCTTTTGACTGAAACTGTTAATCAATGAATGTTTATATATAATTTTGCAGCTATCAATCTTCACTCTCAAGCTTCTACTATTACTTTATTCATTGGTTTGAATTTCTCCAAAAGGAAGGAACAAGTCACTTTCCACTTAGGTGCTTTGGATCTTGACTTGGCCTTGTTAGAGGAAAAGCCTATTGACCTTGCTGAAAATGATACAGAGGCTCAAAAGGCATACCATAAGGCATGGGCAAGGTCTAACATATTAAGTTTAAAGTTCATGCAAATGACAATTGCCAGCAACATCAAATCTACTCTTCCAACAATTGAAAATCAGAATGCTAAATATTTTCTTAAGCTTATGGAAGATAAGTTTCGTTTCGCCGATAAATCACTTGCGGGGACACTTATGGCTAAATTCACGGCCATGAAGTTTGATGGGTCAAAGAGTATGCAGCAACATGTCCTTGATATGACTAATATTGCAACAAAACTTAAGATCATGGGAATGGTTGTGGAGGAATCCTTCTTAGTGCAATTCATCGTTAATTCGCTACCTACTGAATATGGACCGTTTCATATAAACTATAACATAGTGAAGGATAAGTGGAAAGTCAATGAACTTTCTAATATGATTATTTAAGAGGAAGCGAGATTTGCAAGGAGTTCATTCCGTCAACTTAGAGGGTCAAGGAACTAGAAAGAAACTCAAACCAAAGGTCAAGAAATTTAAGAAGAAAGGATATGCTAAAGAATCATAGAATGTTGATGATGAAAAGAAGGGACCACAGGTAGATAAATGTCACTTCTGTAAGAAGGAAGGACGTTATCAAAAGGATTGCTCCAAACATAAGGCTTGGTTTGAAAAGAAATGTATACATTATGTTTCTGTATGCTTTAAATCAAATTTATCTGAAGTTCCTTCTAATACTTGGTGGTTTGATTCTAGTGCCACTACTCATGTATCTAATATTATGCATGGATTCCTTATAATCTAAACCATAAGCTCAACTAACAAATTTCTGTTTATGAGGAACCGAATGAAGTCCACAATTGAAGGGGTAGGGACTTACAGGCTTACATTATATACCGATCATCACTTGGATCTAATGAATACTCTATATGTACTTCTCTAGGAATTTAGTTTCTATTTCTAGACTTGATGTTAGTAGATATACTTTTAAGGTTGCACATGGTTGTTTTAATTTATATAAGGATGATTTTTTCATTAGTAATGTAATGTTTGTGGATGATTTATATAAATTGAAACTTGATGATGTCTTTTTTGAATCCCTATTTATTATTAATCATAATATTGGAATGAAACGTAGTTTGACAAATGAAAACTTAGCTTACTTGTGGCATAGATGTTTGGGTCACATATCCAAAGAAAGGCTACAAAGATTAGTAAAGAATGAGATTCTACAGAATCTAGATTTATTGATCTTGGTTTATGTGTGGATTGCAATAAGAGTAAGCAAACCACACATAATATGAAAGGAGCCATAAGAAGCAACCAGCTTCTTGAGAATACACATTGATATATGTGAGCCTTTTGACACTTCGTTTTAATGGAGAAAAGTACTCCATCACCTTCATAAATGATTTTTCATGTTATGGCTATATCTATTTGCTGCATGAAAAATCTCAAGCTGTAAATGCCCTTGAGGTGTTTCTAAAGGAAGTTAAGAGGCAATTAGATAGAAAAGTGAAAATAATAAGGTCTGATAGAGGTGGTGAATATTACGGAAAGTATGATGAATCTGGACAGTTAACTGGTCAGTTTGCAAAATTACTTGAAAATCATGGCATATGTGCACAATATACTATGACAGGCACACCTCAACAAAATGATATAGCAGAAAGTCAAAATAGAATATTAATAAATATGGTTAGGAGTATAATAAGTAATTCTACGTTACCTAAAATTTTGTGGATGTATGCACTTAAAACTGCTGTATATCTGTTGAACAGGGTTCCTAATAAAGCAGTCCTTAAAGCTCCTTTTGAGTTATAGACTAGAAGGAAACCTAGTTTGAGACACCTACATGTTTGGGGTTGTCCTACGGAAGCACGAGTTTATAATCCACATGAAGAGAAATTGGATTCTCGAACAATTAGTAGATACTTTATTAGTTATTTAGAGAAATCCAAAGGGCATAGGTTTTACTGTCCAAACCAAATTTTTAGAGAATGGTAAGGTTAGTGGGAGTACTAAAATAGAGTTGTGGATATTAATGAAATAAGGGTAGATGGTCCATTACCCCTGAATGTTCCTTAATCCACAATCATGCCAAATGTTATTCTTGTGATAGAAGAACAAAATAATCAAGAAAAACATTTGGATAATGAAGTGGTATCCTATGAAGAACCTAACTTACCACCGGTTAATGTAAATGAACCAGTTGGAATAGCTTTAAATAAACCTATAATGGTTAGAAGTTAAGCCATCTCTGATGATTATATGGTTTATTTGCAAGAGTCTAAATTTGATTGTGGCATTGATGATGATCTTGTTTCGTTTTCACAAGCTATAGAAAGTGATGAGTCTGAAAAATGGATCGACGCAAGTTGAAATCAATGACTCAAAACAATGTCTAGGATTTTGTAGACTTTCCAGAAGGTTCTAAATGAGTTGAGTGTAAATGAGTCTTTAAGAACAAGCACGAGCCAAAAGGTAATGTTGAACGATATAAAGCTAGACTTGTTTCCAAATGTTATACTCATAAAAATGTCATTGATTATAAAAAGACTTTTTCACTCATCTTAAAGAAAGATTCATTGGGAATAATTTTAGCCTTAGTGGCTCATTTTGATTTAGAGCTACACCAAACGGATGTGAAAACGGCCTTTCTAAATGGGGATCTTGAAGAGGAAGTTTATATGGATCATCCTAAAGGTTTTTCCATGGAGGGAAAAGAAAGTATGGTGTGTAAACTGAAGAAATCAATATATGAACTTAAACAAGCTTCTAAGTCATGGTATATTAAGTTTAATAATTCCATCACATCTTTCGATTTTGAAGAAATTATTGTTGATCGGTGTATCTACTGGAAGATCAGTGGAAGTAAGATTATATTTTTGGTTCTATATGTTGATGATATTTTACTTGCTCCTGATGATTTGGGTTTATTGCATAAGACTGAAGAATTTCGTTCTAAGAATTTTGAAATGAAAGATATGGGAGAGGCATCCTATGTGATTGGAATTTCAATATTCCGTAATAGGTTTGAAGGATTGATAGGATTGTCTCGGAAAACTTATATCGAGAAAATTCTTAAGAAATTCAATATGAGTAAGTGCTTAGCAGGAATAATCCCTATTCAAAAGGGAGATAAGTTTAGTTTAATGCAATGTCTAAAAAATGATGTGGAACGTAAGGGAATGGAATCAATTCCATATGCATATGTTATAGGCAGTTTGATGTACTTACAAACATGTACGAGAATCGACACCAATTTTGCAATAGGAATGCTGAGTAGATACCAAAGTAATCCTGGTATTGACCATTGAAAGGTTGCAAAGAAAGTGTTGAGATATCTATAAGGAACAAAAAACTATATGCTTACTTATAAGAGGTCTAATGGTTTAGAAGTGATTAGATATTCAGATTCAGATTTTGCTGGATGTGTTGACAGTAGGAAATCTACGTTTGGTTATTTGTTCCTGTTAGCTGGAGGAGCAATATCTTGGAAAAGTGTCAAACAGTCCGTCATTGCTTCATTCACTATGAAAGGAGAATTTGTAGCTTGTTATGAGGCTACAATTCACGCATTATGGCTGCGGACTTTTATTTCAGGTCTTAAGGTCATCGACACCATAAGCAAGCCGCTGAAAATTTATTGTGATAACTTGGAGTAGTTTTCTTCTCTAAAAATGACAAATATTCTAAAGGAGCAAAACATATAGAATTAAAGTACTTTGTTGTTAAAGAGGAGATTCAGAAACAAAGGATGTATGTTGAACATATTAGAACGGATCTCATGATTGCGGATCCTTTAACTAAGGGATTACGGCCAAAGACTTTTAAAGAACATGAACATAGAATGGGTCTTGGTGGTATTTATGTTTTATGATGATGTTATAACACTCTAGAGCTCAATAATGATATGTTTCTGATATTTTAAGTCTTCTTATTCATCATATTTGTGCATGCTTTATTGTTTAAATAAGAAAATTATGTGTCTTTATGACAAGTATGTGGACTGTGTGTTATTTATATACAACTTATGAACCAAACATGATAAATCTTTAATGTAGTGATATATGGAAAGGAGTATGCGACTATATGGTGTATGACCATCATAGTCCTCATTACATGGTTTGATCTAGGGTTTCTTATATTTAATAATATGTCAAATCTTAACCGTCAAGATAGGTACATGATGGACGTACAAGATTCAATTATATATATATATATATATATATACACATATATAAACCAGTCCTCTCTCCACCCAAGAAATTAAGCTGTTATTTTTTATCCATCAAGCCATCTGCTACGAAAAGGAGGGTTAAAGAAGAAAAATCAATATTATCAAAAATTGAAAACAAGAAATATCACCATCATGTCATATTTCGCTCAAGGTATGCAAATTTTATTTTCTTACTATATCCAAGTGATTATTATTATATTCAAGATCCGTATTGGAATGATGATTTAATATTAATGGTGTTGAATCCTTAAAAGAATTGAGTTTACAACGTCTAGCATTCTTCTTGCATCTGCAATCATATAATTAATATTGTAAATTCATAACACATCAAAAGCCAACTGGAGATAAGTAAGCAAACTACATTTTTATTATAATGAGAGATTTTGTCAAATTTTCAATAAAAGAGGAATAAATTAGGGAGATTTCATCATAACCAGCATATTAAACATTTAATGAAAATGAGAATAGAAAAAAGGAAAAATTTAAAAAATGGCATTTTTATGTTGGCATTTTTTATTTCACTGAATGATGAAACCTTCTTGAGAATTATTATAAAGCTTTACATGTGACATTTTCTTGTGTTATACATTGTCATATGAAAAATGTTTCTGGTATGTTTTTTTTGTCAGCATTCTCTATTTACACTAAGCAATAACTGGGAATACACTATTATTCAACATTTTGTGTTTGCATAGCCTCATTCAACTTGAAACTTAATTGCTGATAATAATTCCCTAATATATTCAGTTTCATGATTTTGGGAATTGCACCTTCAGTCTACCATATTACTTAGGTTACCATAACTTTTAAAACAACACCATAAAACCTTATATAAATAAATCTCTCTTCTCATTATACTGTAAAACCAATACCATTAGTAGTATTAGATACACCAACTATTTGATTGAGAGCACTATGACTCCATTATTGATTTTAGTGAAACAGAATCCATTTTCACTCATCAATATAAACAACGCAGTGAGCAAGTTACGGGAAAAAATGAAACAGAAAAAAGAAAAAAAAAAAGGAAAAAAAAAAAAAAGAAAAAAAAAAAAAAACGATCCAAGGGCTCTTACCAGTTGCCATGGCTCTCTAACGTGTAAAGAAACATTGTCACCTCCGCTTCGCTCAAGCCTTCATGTTATTATGGCCCGATGTCGCTCCGAGTAACGGCCCCCAAAGTCACGAAAATGTTTGCAATTAAATATATCAAGATAACATGATGTCTCCTCACCCAATTCAGGTATACTTTCAAGGGATTCACAATCATGTAAGTACAACACGTCCAGCTTCCTTATCTTCGATAGACCTTCAATGTCAGCTAGATGCGGGCAATTCGATATCCCCAATTTCAAAAGCTCCTTTAAGGAAGACAGATTGGATAGCCTCTCGAGGGATTTGCAATCGGCCAAGCACAGACGATTGAGCTGTTCGTGGCAATCAACCTTTAACTCTTTTAACCAGTAATTTTGAAGTGCTAAAGAGGACAGATTATTCAAGCTGGATAAGAGTTGCCAGTCAATAGGTGACTTGACATCGAACAAAGTTAAACTTTCAATGCTTGATGGAAGATGAGTCAGAGATTGTGGGTTGTAACAAGTTATCCCGAGTGTTTTGAGGCAAGAAAGGGAACTCAACTCAATTGGAGGTGTGATTAGATTGGGAGAAATCAACGTCAACTCCTTTAATCGGGGCAACTTCGCTAGCCATTTTACCCTAAGGGTTTGAACACCTAGTGATGAGGTCTCGAGAACACCATTACTGGTTCCATCCTCTAGTTCTAGTAGAACTAAATTAGTCATGTATGAAAGATCAGGTACCTGTTGCAGCTTCATCAATTGAAACTTCACTCTCAAATAAACTAAATTCATTGGAAGTCTAGATAATTCTTGGGGCTCTTTAATCCAATCCAAAGCAAGTGACTGGATATGAGAAAGCTGATTGATGGTTGATGGCACTCTGCTAATTTTAGTTCCAGATAATTGTAGGATACTCAAGCAGGATAATTTTCCAATTTCCTCAGGAAGATCGCTATCCAATTCCCTACATCCAAAAGCCTCTAATCTTTCGAGATTCTCCAGCTTTACTAGATCCTTTGGTAACATTTTTATTGTACTACCAGACACATCAATATGCCTTAACCTTTTAAGGTTTCCAATGGTTTCAGGTAACAGAGCTATTCTTGTCCCCTCTAAACACAATTTTTCCAATGATTCAAGGCTTCCGATGGTGTCTGGCAATTCTATTATTCCTGACCAGGATAAGTTCAACTCTTTTAGCACCATTAGTCTCCCAATAGAGCTTGGAAGGTACACAAGCAAACGACATTCTACCAGACACAAAAGCTTCAGGTTCACTAGCTCCCCAATCGATGGATGCAATTCCTTAAGTCCAACATTCTTTATGATCAACTCTGTCAAAAACTCTAGACCACCTATTGAGTGTGATAGTAACTGTGGTCGTGCACATGGCCTAAGATTGTAATTATTATTGGAGATTTCCAAGAATTTTAGGTGCTTTAGCTTGTTGATGGACCTATCCATCCCTTCCAAATTTGAGCAGTCTTTGAGAATCAATCTCTCTAGCTGCAAGAATGTAGAGAAATCAAAGGTTTTCTTTAGACGTCTGCAATCTTCAAGATGGATAACTTTCAAATATTTGGCTTCCTGTTGAAGACATACATCACGTTACAGCAGAAGAGTGAAAATCACTTAATAGAATGTTAGACAAATGAGAGAGAAAAAAATGTGCACTAAGACAACTACCATGAAGATACCCCATCCAGCCCAATCTTCGTCAATTTGAGACCTTGAGAGTTTAAGAACAGCTAAGTTTTTGAGATTTAGGTTGGTTGCTTCAAATCTCAAAGGACAGTTTGTCCAAGATATCCATCTCAGCTGCTGGAAAAGATCTTTGAAGTCTCCCTCAAAGTTTCCCCCATGCAATTGGAGGTACTTTAAGTTGTCTGCTCTTGCAAATTCATCAGGTGCAAAATGACAGCCATCATCTAATTTCCCAAGTTCCAGTGCAATAACGCTTTCACCTACCTAAATATTGGTAATTTAAATAGAAGATGTTAACTTTTAAAGATAGTAAGTTATGATTGGAAACTTGATGGAAGACAAAAGCTACAGTTATGGTGAAAATTTACCTTTTTTTTCCTTAATGCATCTAAAGCATATTTTGGAAACCATAGTCTGCTAGGTTCTGCTGGAAATCGGCTTCCTAAGGCTGATAGCTTTGGTTGAGCAATCATCCTTCCAAGATCTCTCAACTGATCATGCATCCATAACATGTCATCATCACGTACCTTAATCAGGGATCTTCGGACAAGACTTGCGATATTATCATCTGGGTAGAAATCACAAGCCTCCCAAAAATAAAACCAATATATCTTCTCTTTATCATTAAAGAGACATGCAATATCCAAAAAAATCTGCTGTTGCTTGTCCTTTAATGCTCGGTAACTTATCATTAATGTTTCTTGGATATTCTTGTCAGGAGCCTCCTTTAGTTCCTCCAATGTAAACTTCCATATCCCAATGGCTTGGTTATAAAGAGAAGATCCTATGACCTCGAGTGCTAAGGGAAGTCCACCTGTACTAGCAACAATTTCAAATGATATTTCACGGTATTCAGGTGGTGGCAAGTCTGTTTCAAAGGCATGCTTACAAAAAAGTTTAAGAGAATGCCATTCATCCATCTCCTTCATTGCATAGAAAAAGTAATCTTTACCATCTTTGTTTGGCAAGAAGTCGATATTCCTAGTCGTAATGATAATTCTACTTCGAGAACCAAACCAATAAGACTTTGCTGCTAATTTTAGGAGATGGTCTCGCTTCTCCACATCATCAAGGACAATAAGGACGTTTTTATCTCGCAACCTTGTACTAATTATGTCAATACCATGATAAATATCAGAGACTTTGTAATCAAGATTGAGAGTATCTAATAAAATCTTCTCTTGTAACTTTACCCGATCATCATCACTCTCTGATCGCCGAATATCTCTTAGAAAGCATCCAGCATCAAAACGGGAAGATATCTTCTTGAATACAGCTTCAGCAAGAGTCGTTTTTCCGATTCCGCCCATGCCATGTATCACAATAAATCGGACTCCAGGTAATCCTACTTCTAACAACTTTGTAATATCTTCCACCGGCTTATCAATCCCAACCAAGCGATCAGACACACCAGTAACAACTTCATGTGTGGTAAGCCTTGTAAAAACCTCTTTTTTGATAAGTTCAGTAAGATCACTTAGGCTGTCAAAAGTAGAACCAAAAGATACATATTTCAGTTTTAAGTTAGGTGTTAAAAGAATGAGCCTAAAAGGGCCTAGATTAATCGCTAGGTGAAAAATATATAAACATTACCCGTGATCCTTCAAGTTCCATCCCTTAATTGTGGCGACTTTTTTAAGCGCATCTTCCCATGGCTTTACAGCAACATCACCGAGCTTCTTCTTATGCCTTTGCAGGGCAGTGGTGTACACTTGTGATCGAAGCTTGACGTCTCTACTAACGTCAACGTCGACGAAGATGGGAAAAATCACTTTTTTTGTGTCGATGCTCGATGTTTCCCAACAATCTATCATCTTGGCAAGTTCACGGAGGCACCACTTGCTGGAAGCATAGTCCTTAGTGAAAATAGGGATGTAGATTTTTGAGTTGGTTATAGCTCCTAACAGCTCTCCTTCAATTACCTCCCCTTTCTGCATCTTTTCATCATCTCGAAACACGCGAATTCCGGCACGTGTTAGGCTTTTATAAAGAACATCAGCAACAGTGTAGCGGCTGTCAGGTCCACGAAAACTGAGGAACACCTCAAAGTCCCTGTCTGATTCGATGTTAGGATTATCAGTATCATGTGGTGTTCTTTCGCTTGTATTTGTACATGGAAAAGGTTTATGGGGGGATTGCTTTTTCCTTCGTAAGAACAGCCAGAGGGTCGACAAGAGTATCGTGGGAACAAGAATAAGGAGAGGATTCATAGTTCAAACTTGGGAGGGAGCTATACAAGTTACAAGTGGAGAATGTCTATGAGAAAAGCTGAAGAAATGGTGACAATTAATAGTCTATAGGTAAATGGCCATTTGCAATTTCCAGGAAGATTCCCGCTGGTCTTTTTACTAGTCAATGTTAGTTTTTTTCCATAAAATGTCCTGGCAAGGGGACCCACATCATGTGATAATTTCAGAGAAAAACCGCGTCCTTCATTGCTGGTTTCATGATTCTAGGATACTAGGGGCTAGTTCGCTTGAAATCCAATGTTTGGAATTTGGAAATATAAAAACACTATTAGAAAGACGGATTTACTGATATTAAGACGTTACCTAATTTAAACATGTAAATAAATGTTTCAAAAATAATTTACTATTATTACTGTTTGTCCAAAAAAAATAAATAGAGATAATTAGAAGGTGTTGGTATAAATAGAGATAGGCAGGTTGGAATCTCCTTTACACTTATTATAAAATCATTAAAAAAAAAACAAAAAAAAAGAAGAAGAAGAAAGGATAGCACATTATAAACAATGCCATGTTATATTTGTCATTCGATTTGGTGAATTTTATCTCTTAACAGATTTGTAAATTGGGAGGTTTCAATCGCCAATTATTCCTTTCTAGTCTCCACCAAAACAAATCTTACGGTCTTGGATTTATTTTTATTAATAAAGATTGCTTTGGCCCACTTCATAGGAGGCCCCGTTAATGCCTAGACTTTCTTATTAAAACAAAGATAACATATCATCATAATAATTCTGACCACTGTAACGCATTTTGCATTGGACTGATTGGACGTCCTGTGTTAATGGCCCAGTTTGCTTTGCACGTCACGCTGCAGTGACTAGGCTTGCAGTGCACATCATTTCATCTTGGCAAAATGACCTCACAATGCTACCTTCGCAGCTTTAATTTGAAATTTTAACTTTTGACTATAGAGGAAAAATTGAAAGTTATTTCCAAGACAGGATCAGTTTGTTGGTCATTGACACGTAGAATTTAGAAGCTGAAATTTAAAACATTTGTTCTTTTTTAAAATTAAATAAATTAACCTTTTTTAAAATCAGATCTTTTTTGTTTTTTTGGAAAAAAGTTCAACCCAAAATTGTGCTTCCAAAATTTATAATCAATATTACATAATTTAATTAAAATTAATAGACTCACTAAAAATTAAAAAAAAAAAAAGAAGATAAAACTAAGTAAACAAACTATAATGATTAGACTCCAAAATTTAAACATATGGATACTTCCCGGACAATATTACTATTATTCCTACCCATAGGCCCAAGTCGTTAGCTGTATATATAATTTTTTTAACTTCACCATATCTAACTGAGGTAAGGTTTGACGTCCCCCTTCGATGCATATTGTATTACCAGAATTTTAGATGAATGTGTTATAATTTTTCGTATACGAGAATCTACCGCTTGCTTTAATATCACGTGGGATTCACGTGTGACTACTTTTTATTTTGTTTAGTTTTGCTTTTTTGTGTTTTAATTGGCAGGCATAAATTGTATTGGAGGAATAGTATATGAATTACATATAAAATAACAAAAGAAAAAAAAAATATATATATATATATATATATTAGATCACAAAATGGGTTACTAGAGTATTAATACTTTTTACTTTTTTTTTTGAAAAGATGGATTTTATTAAACAAAATAAAACTATATCAATGAAATAGATCAATACAAAAGAATTGATTGTTAAAAAGTTAGTAATTCAATGAATAGGGATGCAACCGGGGCGGGTCGTTATAGGGTGCCCGCCCGCCCCGCTAAAAACCCTATAGGGTTTAGGGTCGGGTTTTGGGTTGTACTCATAACCCGTTGGGAAAACCCGACCCGATTTAATTAAAAAAAATTAAAAATTTTAGTTTAAGGAATTTACTTATTCATTAGTTGAATGATGCTTTTCATATAATTATTTTGTTATTCATGTATTGAGTCACATGATAGGATATAAATTATATTTACAATTAATAATCGCTGACCAATTATCCAGAGAAAATCGATTTCCATGTGCAACCTTCTCCATTTTTTCAAAATTCATTTCTTTCCCATGCAACACAACAAAGTATAAAAATTAATTTTCTCAGAAACAATAGATATTATATATATATATATATATATAATGACAAATAAATCAAGAATATATAGATCGTCGTGTAGTGTCATCATCATCGTTATTATTATTATATTATTATTATTATTATTATTATTATTATTATTATTATTATTATTATTATTATTATGAGTTAGATGTATTATATATATATATATATATATGTAAGTCTTCTAATAATTTTACGCAATGACATATCTTGAGTTACTGACTTTACCTTATATATTCAGTTTTCATGTTTAATAATTTTTTACCCGTCTTTAACGTTTTCTAATTTTTTTTAAAATAAAAATTAGGATCTTTATCAACTCTATTGAAATTTTTGCCCTCCTCAACATGCCTCACTACAATAATAATTTAATGAAATAAAAAATGATGTATTTAATTATGTAATATATTAAACGGGTCGGGTTCGGGTCGGGTTGGGTTCCTAAATAAACGGGTCGGGTCGGGTTCTGGGACACCCAATTTATAATCGGGTCGGGTTTGGGATAGGATGACCCGACCCGAACCCGACCCGTTTACATCCCTATCAATGAGCATATCTCTCCAAGTGTCAAAACAAGGTAGAAGTCTTGAAACAAAACAAGTATGAAAAATTTTCGTCCTAACATAATTTTGTTAGGTTTTTTAATTTTAAGATTTTTAATTTTATTTTTTTATTCTCGTTTTAAATCTAATTTTAATGATCTCGAAGAGTAATAAAGAATCTACTTGACAAATTTAATAGCATGGGAGTGGTTCGAATTAAGATTAAGCCATCTACCACAGGCAAGTTCAGAACCAGGACCTACTGAAATCGATGGGTTTGAGTGTGGGATCCACATATTCAAGCTGAGTGTCGGGTTAAGGCCTATGGCCCGATTCAACCTATCTTTAAAAATAAAAGGAAAAATGAAGAAAATTATTAAAAAAAATTAAACAAAAAAATACATGCAGATAATATTTAAAATTTCAATTATTTTCATGTGAGTAGTAGCTAAATATTTTATATAACATTTAATATATTGTTACTATTAAAACAAAAATAATAATTTTATAATATATTTGGTTTTATTTATATGAAGTTCTATATAAATTTAAATTTCCGTTTCATGATTAATTCTCATTCCACGATGTAGGATTAGTTTTTGCCTTCAATTTATCTTTTCATTTTCTAGAACTTTTTGTAGTCTCAAAAATCTAAGCAACATGCATACAATTAAAGTTGAATATAACTATGTTAAATAAACACACATTTTAACAATTTTTTATAGTTGGGATAAAAGTCAACAAAATTTATATCAAATCCTAGTATTTAGATCCGGTAATTCCGTGTTCTCAACCTTAGAACAATAAAATTATGATAATCGTAGGATATAGTTTGTAATAATATAAGAAAACTTAAAAAGATCAGACTCATCAAAATTTAGTTCTTTCCGAACCCAAAAGGGATCAATTCTAGAAAAACATGTCTCGAGGCTGGGAATAGTAAAAATATTCTAATGACACCATTAGACTCATAATAATATGAGGAATCTAAAAATATCATTTTTATATTTTTTCAATAGCTAAAAATATTATATTTCGCACTTTTACGCATACTTTCTTTACTACCGATATTAATTTGTCTTGTCTATTATTCATTATTATTCACCTATCTCTACTTTTTCTTACTACTATGCACCTATTACTTATATTTTTCATTTCTAATACAACTTTATATCACTCACATCTCACATCTTAATCACTTTTCATTATAAAAAATACAAAATAAAATTATACTCTCTCCCCCTCAAGCAAAACTGGCGCCACACACACATACATACATCGAATTTTTTTCTTTTTCATTTTATTTAATTACAACTAATTTCCCTCCATAAATCTCTATAAATACCCCATCTTTCTCCATTTCTTTCATACAATTTATTTTTTTACCAAAACTCTCCCAAAATATCTCTATAAAATTCCTCTCCAAACTCTCTCTTCTCTTCACAAAACTACTGCCTACATGTTCCTACAACTAGCTCTCTTCTTCTTCAACAAATACATAATCTTATGTAAAACTTCTCATTTTTATTCTTCATGTCATGTAATTTAATATGACCATAGTGTATATTTACTAAACCTATGAGGTTATGGAAGTAATAATACGTTCATGTTTTGTTCTTATTCATGACTAAACTTTTATTATGTTATCATTGTTATTATGTTACTATATTGATTTATTGCTCATAACCTAATTATATATATATATATATTATTATGCATATGTATATCTATATCTATATCTATATCTATCTATTTTCTAGAGCATATCAGCTCACTAATCTAACATTTTACTAGCATGCTATTACTCTTATTGCACTTATTATGCTTTTTCTTTTCCTTTTTTTTTTTTAAACTAATCAATTCTTAGTTCTATGATGCCTTAATGAAGCTGAGGCTCTCAATACTTGATCTTATTATTATGCTTCTCATATCTCTTTCTATCTTATTATTTAGTATTCTTCTCTTTCTCATAACTATATATTTATATTCATGCATAACCATATTGATATTGTCTCAATAAAAATGTAAAAGAATTTTTCTTAAATAAAGAAAAATAAGATTAAACTCTATTTTAGAATGGATTTTTGTCACTTAGCAATGATTTTCCATCTAAGACTTAGAGATTGTTTTTAATAAATTCTTTTCAAAAACTTAGATAGACTCATCATGAATTTTTAAAGTATTAATGATAAAGATTTCTTCAAGGATATAGCTAAATGAATACATGCTTTCATTTCAAGATGGTAATATGAAAATTTTGGTTTAAAATTTTAATGTTGATAACTCTTTACTATACAAATTTTTCATAAAAACTTATTTATAAAATATTTATCAACTTCATAGTGAACACCAAGAACTAGACAAGTTATCAAAGTTAATATAAAATCCACTCACTAGTTTATAAACCCATTTAGAGAAATAAAATTGGCCACGAAAAGGAGTTTTAAAAATGATAAACTTATTTTCTAAGAAATAGACGAACATAAATATGGAGAGAAAATATACATGTAATACAACTCGAGACATTAGAGACTATCAATAACTTAGTAAAATTTTTTAAAACTCTATTTATGTATCAAAAAGATTTTTCCTACCATATACGTATCTATATTTTTTCTTAAATATCTTTGGGTCAAGACAAGTTTCAAAATTTGTGTTGTCAACTGCTGGAAAATTCATGGTGATTCTGTACCGAACCATTTTGGGACCCAAATGACATTTTTTGATAAAAATAACCTTAAAAATAGATAGATCTTTTCGCGTGGGTAAAAAACGACATATAATATGTGAATTTCTGAGTTAAAATGAGTAAGTTATGACCATTTTAAGTTTGAATTTCCACTAATCCAAATTTTACCACAAATAGAAGATAGAGTTAGAAAAATTTAAGTAGAAATTCTATGAAATACTCATCTTTGATATTTCTTTTGCCTAGGAACCGAGGTGGGCGACATGTGTTATCCCAAAGACTACTTTGACTAGGGGAACTATCATCAAGTCATGGCCGAGCGAGTTTACTTTCCCTATTTTTCATACTCATGCATTATGCTTGTAGTTTAGTAGCAATAGAAATAGGAAAAAGATAAAATGAAAAAATGCATGTGATTCATAATGATTGGTGAATTCATGTTAAACATATCAAGTCTTGAATTGTTTATAATAAATCGTATGCTTTACTACCATGTTAAAGTGTCTAAATATTATATGATTATCCTTAAAATAATATAACTAAATGCTAGACTCTTAATAAAATTGAATCATGCACTTCACGAATCGAGTCACATTACGTTCGCTATTATACATTTGGTGAGAAAAGTGTATAATAGTGGTGATCGGCATAAACGGTAGTATCTGCATGTGACGAGTAGTAGCCAGCAAGATCTACATGTTTGTGGTGGCGAATAGTAGCCGGTAAAAACTATCAAATTTATTTGTTGGATGTAATTGGTCTGTATAACCAACCCTGAATAAATGGCATAAATTCATTCAACATATGGTTCCTGGAAAACCATATGTCTTGTATGCTCATGTGTTTGTTGCATCTAACTTGCTTGAATAATTAAACGTGTTTGATATCTTTTGTTCCGAATATGGTAAATCAAGAATGTTCTCACTAAACTAGTAACACTTGCATCCTATAGACTTTCTTATGCGCAGGATCATGTGCTTTTGTATCCACAATTTCTGTTTATCCGCATAAGTCATCTTTTGGGAGGAATGCAATCATAGACCTAGATCAGACTTCCTTTAAAATCTTTTGATGAAGTTGTTTAAGTTTTATTATAAAGACTTAGAATTTATGATTTGATCCTTGGAGATTTTAGCGGCGAATGCCCCTAAGGCTTTTGTAATGAACTTACAAATTATATGAAGTGGGTTAATATTTATCTAGATTCTTGCATGCTTTGTATTACTCCCCCAAACTACATTTCCCACCGGCATCTCCTATTATCATGTTGTGCACCTTACATATGATATCAAGACTTTTGCGTGACTAAAGTAGTCATTCTTAAGTCTTAGTATCGTATGTAGAGGACTACCAAGTCTAAGGTACCATTTGGGGTGTGACAGACTCATTTGCAACCCTAATATCACAAGTGTGGTTCTAGATTAAAAAAGAAAAATTGAACCCTCAAATCAATGGGTCCAAATGAAAAAGGATGATTCCTACCTTATATTAATGTTCAAACATATTATCCAATTCAAACACAAGTCATTTCAATTAAAGTCTAGTAGGAATGGACACTATACGTTTGAAAATTCAGTTACAATGATCACATGTGTACAACATAACTATCGTGCTACATGTGATATAGGAAAACAACATGTACAGGGATGATAAGGAGAGAAGTGTATAGGAAGGGGGAGCAATCAAACTCAATAGACTTAAACACACATGTGACAGACGATGGAGCTAAACCATGTCACCTTAGCTTAGAAAATTAAGTAAAAATCAAAATTAGGCTTGAAAACTTTTGGATCAAATCTAGTTAAGTATAGACACCCAACTAGCATAATTTAACTTTTATTAGGAATGGCATAGTATGTTCCTATCAACTGGAATTTAGTCATTATAGCTTATTCTTTGATTAGTATCAAAACATTTTGGATGAATAAAGGAATTGTGTAAAAAGATCGAAGAAGGTAAAGATTTTGAGTATTACGCATTTTTGCTAAATAGCAAGACATGCAGTGGCAGTCTTTGAATTTGGGCATTAAATTTAGTTTCTCTTGTCTAATACTTGAAAAGAAAAATGCTAAGTTCATTCATTTTTTCAATTTTTGTTGACCTAACACATGTTTAGCATTTTCATAGTGAAATAAAACCAACATTTAACCCACTTCACTGGTCTTTATGAATTTTTTAATTGAGTAGCCTAAGTGCCTGAACTGATGTCATCTAGGTTGAGTTTGGTTCTAGCCCAGTCCTTAATGGTATTGAAGATAACGATATAGACTTGCAACATGATAAAAAAGATATTATATGTTCTTTAATAGGATAAGAAAATTCATATACAGGTAGTTATCATAGATTTTTTTGTATGAATATTGTGTCAATAAAAACATAAAACAAGTTAAACTATTCAAAATAGTGAGTAAAACATATCAAGATGATATTTGTATTTCACACGAAATAACAATAAGTTAAATGGCTAATTGTTGTTACACTTAATTACTTATGTAGATTCATCATTACTACATCTATTTCTAAACCATATGAAATGAAAATGAAACAACAAATCAATCATACTAATCTAATATAATTTAAAAGTTGAAAGGATTGAAAGCAATTTGGATATAGAATATATGAGAACATATATATATATATATATACATAAATAAACAAAATATAAAAATTAAGGTATAACGACCTAAACTAATGATTATTTACAACCTATTGCATGTTTACAATTGAACATAGTAGGGATGCTAAAGGCTTGAAATCTTCTAATGCCCATATCAAATAATCATCAAACTCCAAACACATATACATAATATTGACTCAAAATCAATATATATACAGCAATCAACTCCATAAAAACATTAAAACAGCCACAAACACACATAGAAATAATATTAGATGGCTTAGAAAGCTCATCAACCAGACTAATACTATCTACGACAAGACAACTAAAGGATTCATATCATATTATATCATAACACACTAACAATCCGTTCACTTGATATGAATAGTTATTCATTCCCTCTTCATTCGCCATAAAGTCATTATTACGTTGTTTACTTGAGGAGAATGATAATTTATAATGAGTTGCTATTATGTAAAATAATGAATAGCAATGCATATCTTGATACTCATAAATTTCCATACATTTTTAAACTTTATTATAAATGCTATTATATTAAAATATCACTTATAAAATTTTCCTTTAGTTTTTCGTAAGGCAGTATAAATATTTTACTTGTTTTACTTTTTGTAATAAGTGAACATTGGAATAGCCATTATAACTCTAAGATATTCCAGTTGAATTGGCATTTCATTCTTCTTATATTCCATATGGCAAAGTGAACGAGCCATAATCTATAAAAGTTTTAACTATGAACATATACATATTATGAGTCCCTCTCTCTAAAGAACTAGCAAAGTAGCCAATTGGATAACTTTGTCCACCAGCATCCTTTTCATAGTCCACTATAATTTTGTATATAGAAAAACAAACATTATAGGAGAATCGCTTATACTTGAAAAAAATGAAATAAATAAGCCAAAGCATAATATTGTATACTATAAATACATGTGCATGAATAATCAATTACAAATTCATATACATGTATAATTTACTCCAACAAAAATTAAAAGGGATAGCTCAGTACTTTCTACTGTGATTCACACATAAGTATATACACACACATACATACCAGATATCCAATACTCTCCAATAACCATAACGTTGAAACCACCTAAATCTACGCCAATAATTTCCGAATGCAACTCTACTCGAGACAAGGTCATATAAGGACCATCGGATTACCACGCTAATAGCATTAGTACTCCTTACCTAATATTAGTAGCCACACTTAAAAGCAACAAGCAATTCTTATAGTAAGATAGTTAACTAATTAGTTTATAATTCTATTCTAAGTAAACACAAGTGGAAACAATTAATGCACATACTTGAAAGGTATTTAAGATCATCTGACATCCGTTAAGTTCCCTCTTGCATATTTGTCTTAGATACTTCTACACAAACTAACTTATGGTCATTGATTGATTATTTGATATGTAAACTTAAGTAAGATGTTATACTAGACATAAGAAAGTAGTAATTCTTAAGAACTTAGGAATCTAGATAACCTTAGGAGTACATTTCGTTTCATGACAAAATATTGAGATTGGTATTGTTATATGCAATTAAGTGTTTCCAATAAAATTGGGTTTTTAATTCCAGATACTATATCAGCTACATCATTACCTTGTTTATTGTTTATACTTGTTAGGTATTATTATTTGAAATGAACTAAACAATATCAAACGTTAATTATTTGTTGCATGTGCTTGGTTGAGTCTCGTAAACAAGAAGTACTGGTTTATTAGTACGATGCTCTGATGATTTGTGCATGTCGTTGTCCTGAGTAAAGTTACACACAGAGAGGATTTCGATGGACTAAGAGTTGTACGAGTATAGTATCTAGGGTGTTGGGAAATACTAAACACCAATATATACAAGTATCTCATATTATATATATATATATATATTTTGTTATGGAGTCGTGAGTTACTTCGAGTTTAGGATTAGGCGCTGTCGAGCCCGAATTTTGTCTCTTTTCTTCTAAAGGTCCTGATTTGTATCAAACCCGGCCCATTTGACACGAAATACTCAATAAAGAACCAGTAGAGTTATCATAAAAAAGTTCGGTATTTTGAAAAGTAATTTGATTGGAGTCACCATCGACTAAGGCTAGAAAAAAAGTGAATTAGAAAACCAAATGGGTGGTTTGGATTTGGTTTCCAATTTGGCCACTAGTCTACGTGAAAAACCATAAATCGATGGATCCGGAGGCTACTATTTTAAAACCTAAACGATTATCTAGGTTTTGGGTGGGCTTTAGAAATTTTAAAGATAAGGGCCAAAAAGGAGTTAATTTTGGATTTTTCAACTTTTTAATTATTTTAGTCTTTTTTGAAAAAGGGTTTTTATATTTACAAAAATATTTTTTTTTTAAAAAAGATCCTAAAAGCTTTTTATTTTTGTGACCATCTCGCAGGTGCCTATGTATCAACTAACCAAAATCAGGTCCCTGTAGTTTGTTTTGATTTTTGTAAAATTTTCAATTTGTTTGCTTTTTTTAATTATGAAAATCTACCAAGTTTAAGTGATTCACCATTTTGATTTTTTTTTAAATTTCTAAAGAAATCTATATTTTTTCATCTTTTGTTTTTGAAAACTCCTAAAAAAAAAACTATTTTTGGAAAAGCCCATTTATTTTTGTTTTTGGTATTTTTAGAAAATAGCTAAGTGATATTATACATGGGCTAGGAAAATATTTTTTTAATAATTTAATATTATACTAAATATATATATAAGGGCAAAAGAGAATTTTTGTTGATTTTCGTAAATTTTTTAAATTTTTGATAAAAATAAAAGAAATAATTAATAATAATAAATTATATCAAAAGTTAACCAAATGACAAACATCAAATTTAGCATAGATTATCTAAAAGAGATCTAAAAGATACTATACTCATATTTTTTTTAATAACATTATACTAAATACATGCATAGAAAGAAGGTAAAAGGGAAAAAAATTGATTTTATAAGAATTTCTCTTTTTTAATTTTTTTGATAAAATAAATAAATAATAAAAATATTTACAAGAATGATTTTCTATATCGATCATTCATATCGTAAGTATGTATCAAATTCAGCATATATCATTAGAAATCTAAAAGGAAATAATCCTAAAACTATACTCAATTTTTTTTTTCATAATTTAACCTAAAGTCTTATTTACCAATTATGTTAAACCTATATCATAAAATTTTATTTAAATATGATATTAATATGGTATGCATATCAGATATCTACACATACACATATATAATTTTTATTTTCATTTTCTTTATTATTTTTTTATATTTCTTATTGCAAGTTCATATAATAATTACAATAATAATAATAACAACAACAACAACAACAATAATAATAATAACAACAACGACAACGACAACAACAACAACATAAATCAAATGAGAACCCAAGGGTACTAATTAATTCAAACCTGGCGTTGTGTTGATCAGCTTCGGGTCCAACGAGTTCGAGTGGTGGTTTTCGGATATGGTAGTGGTGTTGAGAAGTGGTGGTGATCCTAGACAAGTTGGTGGCAGGATTGGGTTAGTGGTGTGATCTGGATTGGGATGGTGCAAGTGGTATGGCTGGGGGTTTAAGTGGTGTTGGTTGTAAGGTCGATTTCTAATTTTTGGGTTTAGGTTGATGAGAGGTGATGCGACCATGGTGGATGGCTTTGCGAGGTTGGAAACTAATGTGGTAGTTCTGGGGTTATGTGAAGACAGTGGTTGTTGGACTGGTGGCAGAATGGAAGTGTTCCGAAGTGAAGGGTTAGGTCTTTTTCTAACTGGATCTCTCTGGTTTTTCTTGTCCTTAAGTTCGGATCTCTCTAGTTTTTTTTTTGTTAGTTTTTTTTTCGAACTTGCTTTGCATGGAGGAGATCGGGTTTCTATTTATAGAAGTTGGGGAAGGAAATGGAGGGGCGAGTGGTAAACGCAACCATTAATGGCTGTTACGAAGCTTAAACATGGCCATTAATAACAACCATTAATGGTCGAGGGTTTCGAACCTTCGAAAGGTCGAAAATCGGGAGTCAAAAATTTCACACCAAAGCATCTGATTTAAACACATTAAAAAGCCACATTTAAAACTAAAAGACTGATCTTCTTTGCAAAAATTGAGCTTGAAATGATCTCATTCGAGCTCTAATAGAGCCTCAAAGCTTTAATAATGGTGGATGGGGAGTTAGGGACGATGATGCATGTGACACATGTGCACGTCTCCCTAGGCACGTGAGCAAGTTGCTAGCGTGTGCATTGCACACACCAAAAATAAAACTCTCTTATGCGCACTCCAGTCGGATCGAACTTTGGCCTTTTACCTCTCACACACAAGCCTTGGACCAACTGAGCTAAGGTCATTTCTTGTTAATATGCTCATTCAAAATGATCTTGAATTATTTAATTCAGGCCGAATGTAATTTTCATGAAAATAGGCCAAAATCGATACGGGTCAAAGATCCAAATTAACTTCTAAATGCAACCCAAAATATTATAAGACCAATATAAGCCCTACTTATTTTATTCTCTTTTTTCATTATATATATTTTATTTTTTCATTTTTCCATTTTTTCATTTTAATTTAAAAGTTTATATACTAAAAAAGATAGGGTTTTTTGAATTTTTGAATTTTTATATTCTTATATTCTTTTTTAATTTTGTATTTTGTATTTTTTTTGTTAATTTTCAATTTTTATTGTATTTCTTTATCTTTTTACAATTTTTATGATTTTATGATTTTTGAATTTTTTTTTATATTTTAAAAGGGGACAAAAATGGGGTGTCAATAGGTATGAATAGCCTAGGTTATGTTGGCTGATAGTTAAAGTTGCGGATATCAAAATTGTGATTGTTTCATTAATGCTATGATGCATGTGAATGTGTGCGATGGTCGTCCATGCGTATGCGTTTGCGTTTTTGGTATTCTAGGCTCTAGCTTAATCCTTTTTAATTTTTTTTTTAGAACAGGTGATGAACTAGTGGTTTTTTATTTGATTGGTTATAACATTTACATGGACTACGGGAAAGACGATAGTGGAGCTGACTTTTCCAGCTGATTATTAGATAAATATAAATTTGATACAACTAGAGTTGTAGACTCCTGAAGTTTATATAGTTACTATGGTTCTTTTATATTATAAAACTTTTCATATGATGTTTCTAAGTTGGATTTAAGTTGGTGCTTGGTTTATGCTAATTTAGTTTTTAGATGTTTTCATTAATGACGTTAATGGATATGATGAAATCTTATTTAATGTGAGATATTAGAGTTATGTTTTTTTTTTGTGGTTTAGCAGGATCTAAGCTTTAGTGTGTCCACTTCTAGTAAGGACACGTGGTGAACCAATAACATACTAAGTTTAGGGCATTAAATTTGTTTTATCTCAATTTCAACGTTTTGATATGAAAGAGAAAATTATCGAAATAAGGATAAATTGCATGAACCTGTCCTGAAAGCTTTAGAAATGGCATAAACCCCCAGGTTTTTTAAAAGTCAGCATGTACACTTCCTAAAAACAAGTAAATTGCATAGACCCTCATTTTTTTTTTCTAAAAGTCAACACTTGTACCCTAAAAAATTAACGCGATAATAATATGTAATTTTTTTATTTAGTTCTTATGTATCATTACATAAAATATATTTAAATAATAAATGTTTCGAAAAATATTAAAAAATTTATTATCATTATTTTTGTAGAGTTAATTTTTTTAGAAAAAGAAAAAAAGACAAAGATAATTGTTGTTTTTCTTCTTCTAGAATTGCACTTTAGCATGAAAGAAATATATTAGAAATGTTTTTTATTGAATTAAAATACACCTAATGACATTATTTTTCACTAAGAATGTTTTTTGTTAGAGTTGCGCTTTAGATGCCAAGTTTGAAGGGAAAAAAAGAAATAAAAAAAAATTTTACATTCTTTAATATTTAAATTTTAAAATATCTTTTGAAACATTTATTAGTAAAAACATATTATATGTATCATCATGTTAGTCTCTAGGAGTGTAATGTTGACTTTTGAAAAAATTGGAGGTCCATACAATTTTAAAAGATTTTAGGAGAGGTTAGTGCAATTTACTTGTTTTTAAAAGGTATATGTGCCGACTTTTAACGAACCTGGAGGTCTATGCATTTTCTAAAGTTTTCGTAGGGGATCATTGGTATTTACCCTAGAAAGAATTTAAATGTGTTTCATGGGTACTAAAAGAGAATTTTACATATATACTTATAGGACACATAGTATAGTATTAAATATAAAAAAAAATATTATATAAACACATCACATAAAGTCGCAAGCAATAACCTAACCCTTGACCTGCCATTTGCCAAACCATATTTCATAATTCCTTCAATCCCATATAATATATTTATCTTGGAATCCACACGCTTTTCATTTACTAAACTGATTTTTGTAAATTAATTTACAAGCTTGTTGACTTTTACAATTCTTTATCCACCTTCAAACTAAGTCCCATGTTCTCTCTTGCTCTATTTTTTTTTTTTTTTGTAAATTAATTTACAAGCTTAGTTTTTTGTAACTAAACTCTTTAGGACCTGCTAGCACCTCAGCTTTAAAGCTCTTTTTTGTTCTTGTGTCCCTCCATCTCCTTAAGTAATATAATCGAACACAGTAAGAACTGCACAAAAGAATGCAGGCCAGCAATCCTGAACCCTATACATGACAATTGATCTTTCCCTTGTTGATTTGCTGCTAATGTCATTGTCCTTGCAAAGCATAAGTACAACTCTATTTTGTTCTTTTCTTTCATTGTCCTATTCAATTTTTTGATCCACTAGATGCCAATAACAAGAACAATAGTAGGGCAACTTTAGACACTTCTTATTGTACAAATTCCAAGCACAATTTCCACTAACCAACAATAGCCCAACCAGAATACTCAACTGGTTCCCATACATTTTGACCTTAAACATCTAAAGCCAATGCATTAATATCTACTTTAGTCATCACCTAGATTTCCATAAAGTCACACCGATGGAATGAAAAATCATTTATACAATTTTAATTTCAATACGTTTTTGGATTTTTGAATCTAAGATTAAATGTGGATTCTTCAATTTCACAAAGAATAATTTCAATTTTTAAAGAAAATGAAAGAGGAAAAACATGGGGTGGATATAAGGAGAAGGACTTTCAGCTTCTTATTCCTCAGCTCTTCTCGACTCCTCTTTCTCCCTTAGCCTCTCTTGTTATTTTCACTTTCTACCCCTCTCTCTAAAATGGCAACCAACATCACCCGCACTAGCCTCCACTTTTGCCTCCACTGCGAATCCTACCATCGTCATAACCTATACACCACCTTAAACCTTCATGTACAACTTCCCTCATCATCACCAACCCTAAAAAAACCACTACCGATCACACACCCACAAACCCATCCTAATGCCTTCAACCATCTCATAGCGTTGTCAACACTTCTAAACACACCATCGCAGATGCCCAACTTCCACTACCCAAATACCATATCGCCAACCCATCATCATTAGAACCCACTTCACTACTGGACCCAACCATCCTCCCCACCACTTAAACCACACCACCAACGACATCAACACCACACCCAATAAGAGATCACATGATTCCACATTCATTGGTACTAAAAACAATCATCTAAGAAGGGATTAACTACAAGATGTTTTATGGTATTAAAAAACACATAAACACTAAAAATGTTTTTACCTAATCTGCCTTCTTTTTTGTTGAAAGAATAGTACCTTGGTTTAACACTCTTTGTTCATGCCATGTTGGAATGGTTACCTTGGTTCAAAATTCTTTTGGAAACCTACATAACAATTATTGAAGTTTTATTAAACAACTCAAAGTTAGGGAACCTTTAGGTGCTAAAATGAAAAATAAGAATAGAAAGAAGGGGCAAAATGACAATGTCTTGACCTTGGTACATAACTAGTTAAAACGAAAAGCAATCCAAACAAACCCAAACAAAATCACAATGTGCATACCTCTAATCTCAACTCCAAACATGATGGACACCAATGGCAAGAATTTATGAAAGTAACATTTCTCTTTATAGAGGCTAAGGTTTAGAAATTTGGGAGAGTTTGATATAGACAAATGAGGGAATGAAAAGTGAAAAGAAAGAAAGAGAGAGAGGGAGGCAAGTTTTTTTTTTTTTTTATTCTAATATATTTGGTTATTTGTTTCATTAAACTACATGGTTTTATTAGAAACATAATAAAAGAATACTATTAGAGATGGATTAAATCTGTCTCTGAATGCCATGTGCACTTGTCTGCATATTACTAAATCAGAGAGAGATTTAATTTGTCTCTAAAAGTATACATGTGTTATTTTAATTTTAGAGAAAAATTTGAGACAGAATTTTAAAAACAAAATATAGCGCCAAAGAAATTTCTCCTTCCTGCTATATAATCAGAGATAGATTTGCAACAATCATAATTTTCTTGCAAATCTGTCGACAGTCTATCGCAGATTCCATTTTTAAAACGTAAATACACTACATAAATATCTCCTTTATATTTAATCGCAAATGCATCGCAATTTTGATGCTCATTAAATTATTTAGAGATAGAAATATTTCATCGCAGAATTTTTGTTTCTAAAAGCCAATTTTCTTGTAGTGTTTTACCAACTTCCCTCTCAAAAACACAAGGCTTCCTAACAATTCTTTAAAATTTAAAGCTTGTTCCATCACCTTTAATGTATCAAAGATTCTTAGCATATTTTCTTAAGAAATAACTACGTTTAAAGAGGATAAATGGCAGATGGAAAAGAGAAGAAAAGGTTATTTAAGGTATTTAAGAGTAACATTTTGAAATTTGAAGTCTAAAAGGAAAATCCCTTTATTTGTTAATCTTTTACGAAAATTCCCTTCTATATATATTTATTTAGTTAGGATGTTTCGAAAAGAATAAACAAGTAAGGTCCTAATTTTGCATACTTTAATATATGTAAAAATTGGAGCTTATGACACGTTTGGTTGATGGGATGGATCTAGGTTAGAATAAAATTACAATTTTTAAAAATAGAATAGAGAAGTAATAGTTATTTTTTATTGTTTATTTAAAAGATCTCATGGATAGGTATGGAAATATGTTTGACAAGTTTAATAGAATAGTTATTCTTTTGATCCTGTAAAGGAATTGCAATTCCTCATATTGTAATAATAATAAAATAATTTTATAGAATAACAATGTTTTTCAACCATAGGTAAAATTATATTTATAAAGAAGGAAGAGTTTATTTATTTAAACCTTATAAAGTTTACTAAACATGTCAAATAACTGACCATTAATAAGCTCTTGATGAATATTAGTGACAAATAGACTATAGAGAAGGTCTCTTTCTATATTGTGTAAGAGTATTCAATGATGAATGGAATAATGTAAGAAAAGGATATATATATATATATATATACACATAGCATGTAGGAGATCCTTACTGCTTTTTATCTTTGTTTTAAGGAATAATGATAAAAATAGTATTTGAACTTTCAAGAAAAAAAAATTAGATACTTAAAGTTTGGTTTTGAACAATTGGATGCTTTATACTTGAAGTTTAGCTTTGACAATTTTAATACATAAACAAACTTTTCATAGACTTTTGTCATGCCTTATTTCACTTGCTTCAGGTATTGAAAAAAAAGTCAACGAAAACTTCATTTTTATACCAAATTATTCAAAATCAAATTTAAAATACCTAATTATTATTATATTATTATTATTATTATTATTATTATTATTATTATTTTACAAAAATTTAGGTATCATTTTCATTATTAACTGTTGTTTTAGTAACGTCTTCTACCCATTGCCTTTTCTTTCCCCTCTCCTCATGCTTTTCAACTGAAAGTTTGAAACAGATGTTCACTGGTGGACACAATATCTAATTAATGAAACTTAAGCCAACAGGATAAATTCGACAGGAACACACCAACTAACTGTCATATTATCTGATTTAGATTTATATTTATATTTTTGTATATATTTAATCTGCATCGATATTTTATTTGTATATAATTTATTTGATCATTCATGAGTAAAAAAATTATTTTTTATCTGTATTTATTTTTTAATAAATAATTTATTAAAAATATTTATATACCGTTCGTCCACGAAACAAACCGAAATTATATGCTCATCCATGAACTTGTTTTTTCAAACAGTTCAGATGGATAAAAAAAATTAGGTCCGAAGACCGAAGAGGCTAGGGTTTTAGCCTTGCGTACCCTTACTAAACAACAAGACATAAGATGTAACTTTGAATTTGTGGCATGAGAATTTGATTATTATTATTATTTTTTATTTCTTAACGCATACTCAGAATCTTCGGAACAAAGCAGTGGGCAGACCATTGTCCAAGCATGTAAAAATAGAGTCAACCAATAAAACAAAATCCACCATCTTTCTTCCCCTGTATATTTCAAACTAATTTAAGTTGCAAATTGTACGCTCTTAAGGATTTATATAATATATATTAATTGAATGAGGAATATAATAGATTAAAAAAAAAAAGAATAACATATCATTGAAGTTAAACTAACACTCATAATATTGTCTATCACTTACTGATTGCTTTTTTTTACGTCCAGAAACATATTAAATAGTGTTAGTAAAGTAGTAAAAACAATAATAAAAATTTTGATTAGATATTAAATTAAACGATTTAAAATCCAAGTAATAAATTGAATTTTTATGTAAAGTTCATGTACTAAATTAAACGTTTTCTCCTAGCTTTATAAATAAACAAGATAAAGTTTTATCTTTTGAATGGACTAACTTTTTTTTCAAGATTTATTTTGAAATTAAAAGAATCTCTACTTTTTAATCATAGTTTTATTCTTTGGCCTCCGGGTGGGAAAAAAAAACAATCTTATTTTTTACAATTTTTTAGTATCAATGTAAGAAACACTTAGTTATATTATAAAACGTATTATATGTGTGTTGGTATATGTATGCATACCATAAAGGTATTAGATGCATATTAAACGGTTTTCATGAAACAATTATGAAATTTCTCTATTTAATTAATTTCTTAACAAGTATATTTATATACAATTAATATTTTTCTAATATTAAATGTTAATTGTTTCTTCTGTGGTTAGGAGAAGTTTTTTTCAGAAACTCTTTTTTAACTCCTTTTGCCGACACAATAATGGTGACCACATGTTATGAATACTATCAACAAAGTGAGAAGGACGAAAGTCATTGGCTTTTTTTTTTTTTTTTTTTTTCAATTTCCAAGAACCTGCCTGCTTGGTTAATGAATAACGATGACATGCGTGATTTCGACAAAATTCGTGTGGAAATAGCTTAGTTAGACACGACACGACTACAAGTCTACAACATGGGATGTCCATATAAAAACGAATAACTAAAATATAATGGCATGGGATAAGAATGTACTAAAAATTATAACCAAATTCATAAAATAGGGATGGGTGTAGCTAACTTCAATTTTTCTTTTAAATTTAAACTCGATAATATGGTTCAACTAGCAATTTTTTTAAATCGAGAAAAAAAAAAAGAGAGTTTGATTCAGCTCAAACCATTTTTTTTCCATCATTCTTAATATAAAAGCACATTTTTTTTATCACCAATTAGAATACAAACAATAATATTTAAAATTAATTATTAATCCAAATAATTAATGTGTAAGACTTATTGTCCAAAGGGATTTAATCCATTATAGAAAAACTATAATATTATATTAGCCCAATTATTTTAAATTATTCTAAACTACAGTGATATACTAAATTAATAAAATTAGACTATGCTGTCTCAATATGAGGCAAAATTTCAACTAAGCAATATAAGTGGGTTAATCAATAAGATTATTGAGGGGAAAAAAAGAATCTTCATATCATTAGATGTTGAAACCTAAAAATTATCTTGTTTGTAACACACCATAATAGTCGAAACATAACGTGTCCATCTAATTTCATTATCATAAACTATACATATATGTTTTAGACTTTCATTTTAATATATAAAACAGTTCAATTCGGTTTAAACATGTTCATAGTGCAAGTCATGAACCGTACATTATTCATCTAGTCGAAACATTATCATAAATTATACATATATGTTTCAAATTTTCATTTTAATATATAAAACGTTTAGATTTGGTTTGAACTTGTTCGGATCTGCAAGTCGAACCATGAACCACACATTATTTATCTAGTCGAACCATTAACTAATTTGATTTGAAAAAATTGAAATTATGATTTGATTTGGTATAATTCAATTCGTTTTGCACTTCGGTGGGTTTTTTGTACAACCATTCTGTCATGTTTAATATGCAAGAATAAACTTGGATTGAAATCTTAATCCTGGATTCTATTCTCATTATCATGTTGGGACACATTTTTTAAAGTTGAAATCGTGAACTCTAGGAATTGGCAATTTTAGCACTGAGGGTAATTCAATTTCGCCTTGAGAATGCACAATTGTGATTCCAACCCACCTTGATTAATGATTATCACTATAATTCCCTGCTTAATGATTATTACTACAGTTACATTTTTATTATCTAACATATTATTATTCATATTTGTAACGATCTATAACTCCTCTCATCGAAGTATTGTTCACTTTAACCATTTAGCTAAATGCCACATGGTTTTGTCTTTAGTATCAGCTACTTTCTAGAAGGTCACCTTTCCTGAGAGTGCTCCCATTGAGCATGCTTAACTTTTATGTTCTAAGAAACTCAAAGCCATTACACCAAAAAACACTTCGATAATTAGGGTTATACCATTTTATATTTAAGGGGTATTACATACTCCCATACTTACAAAACTGACATCTTCATCAGTTTTGTTATACAGATCCATAACCACACCAGACATAGAGGATACTAGAGGTACTTTATACAGGTTCACAAAATAGCACACTCTAAAGTATTTTGCTTCGTACAACACTTAGTTAATCTAATTCCATACATTTTCATATTATTTTATGATTCTACATTTTTTTTTCATCTTTTTGTATTTTCTTTCGTAGTCCTACATTAGAAAAGGAGGTGCTTGCACCACGACTTCCTTTAGATTTTTGCTTGAACTCATGTATCATTACGACTATTTAGTATGAGTGAATTTATGATAAATGGTTTGGATCAATTTGTAACTGATCTAAACACAATCTAATAAGCATGAATGAATTTTAAAAATCATGACTCATTAGAAAAGTGTTTTTACATTGAAAAGGTTTGAAAAAGATAAATACGGTGCAGCTTTATTTAGTGCAAGATCTTAGCATGAATTTTGAGAAAATTGATTCTCTCCTTTTGTGAAAAATAACCATTCTCCTACAAACTCAGCTATGATCTTCAAGTAAATCCTAAGTGTAGTATATAAACTTGGAATATTACTATCCAAGTTTATAGCTTTATATATATATTGTGGGAGAATACAACACATTGGAATTCCCTTAACAATCCTTTCTACCCAAGTTCATATCTAAAACGCCTTAACCTGAAGGCATTACAACCTGCCACGTCTCTTTACTAAGGATAGACATGCTAAAGCTATTAGTTTGCTAATCTACAATTATAGATATATTCAACAAACTCTCATATAAAAGGAGTACCTATTTTAAATAAAACATCTTATAATAATAAAATTTCTTCATAACATAGTTGATATAAGCCAAAGCCAACACAAATTAAACTTAAAACATCAAATGAAAAGTCTCATAAAATCTTTTAAAAATATATACCATGAAAATGGTTTGAGATTCTAATTTCCTTCTTCTTATAATATATCTATAAATCAGCTGGATAATCTAGTCCACTACTGTCTTCCCCATAATCTACAAACACATCATAACCAATTAAATAAAAAACCACTTGATCAAAAAATATAAAAGATAAGAGCACAAAGATCCAATATGCCATACCGCAAATAGATACACATGAACCAGCATTAGACAGTTTCACATACAACCTAATAACTAATGTAGCACACACAAATTGTTATCTTTAATAAGTCATCAAATAGCATAGTCTAGGGTCATTCGCGCCTAACCCCAAACCTAGAGCAACTTAGTACTTCATAAAAACAACCAGTATAGAAAATATGTAATATATATACATATATGGTGTTAGGAATCTCCCATACTCCCGGAGTACCATAATCGTACCTCTTCCTAAACTACTAGAATCATCTCTATGCATGCTCCACTCGAGACAACGACACATAGAAATCATCAGGCCGCGTTAGTATCACAGCATTGCCTGGTCTTTATTAACCATAGGTAAGCACAAGCAACAAAAATTCAATTTTTAACTAGATAAAAAATTAGGTCAACCTATAATTCTAAACCTATAAGCATAAATAATAAGAAGGATGAGGTTGTACCTGAAATCGCTTTTTAGGAATAGAACTCTAATCTCACAAAACCTGATCATATAAACAAATTCTCATTCTGTTAATTATATAAACCCTAATCTTTAAAGAACTACAAACCCTAACTCATACATACCTTAATCTTTTGATAACAAAATCTCTAACAAATAGAAATTCTCGAAAATTCTCTAAATTATGACTCCCTTCAAAATAATTTAAACAAGATTTAGAAAATATCACTTTTACATCATCAAAGATAGAAAAGATTCACACTTACCTATAATTTTGAATCTTGATCCTTCTTGATTGTAGAACACAAATCACCCACAAATCTTAGGGTTTTTCTCCAATTTTCCCTTCAAAATCCAAACGAAAACTTTAGGGAAAGATCATTCCCCTTAAATGTTTAAGGAATTGAGAATATCAATTCACCTTAATTTAGATCCTTGATCTCCTATGATGTTAAGATCATAAACAGAGAGAGACTTGGGAGGTTTCTAGGTTTAGGAATGGGTTTTGGAGAAGAAGGAAGCTTAAGATATAAAGAAACACGAAAAACCCTTTCAATTTCTTTGTAATAAAGGCTAGTGGCTTAGGTGTACAAGCTGGTGGCCTAAAGCTCTTGGGTCAAATTTTTCTTCATGAAGACCAACTATAAGTCGGCGAGGCACAGACGAAAGGCTGACAACATTGATTTTTAGGCCGGCGATGTTCAATCTAGCCTTTGCTCTGCTACTTTCCATCTTTCATCACATCTTGTGATGTAATAAAACATAAATATACTTTAGGTTTTAATCATAGAACCATTTTATTTTTAATCAAATGACACTGTTACCCTTCTTTATAACTTATTTATTTTTATATTACATCTTTTCCCCTTTAAAAGAAACTTTCATCCTCAAAAGTTACTTGAATCATTGAAAAGCTTGGGATACTTTGTCCTTATCTTCTCCTCTAGCTCTCAAGTAGCTTCTTATTTTGATTGATTTATCCATTGCACCTTCACATATTTGATCGTTCGTCTTCTTAAGATCTTTTCTTTGGTATCCAAAATCCTTATTGGCTTTTCAACCGTGGATAGATTTGGTTGCACTTCCAATGATTCCAAAGCAACTATCTGCTTAAGGTCATTCACATACTTCCTCAATATCAATACATAGAACACGTTGTGTATTCTCTCCAAACTAGGTGATAAAGCCAATCTATAAGTGTATCACATATCCTTTTTTGGGATTTCATATGGTCCAACATATTTGGGCTCAATTTGCCTCTCAATCCAAATCTTACAACACTCTTGGTTGGTGATATCTTAAGCAAGACATGCTCTCCTACTTGAAACTCTAAAGTCTTCTCCTTTTGTTAGTATAGCTTTTCTGATGACTTTAGGTTGCTTGCAACTTTTGTCTGATTACCTTAACTTTATCAATGGCATCTTCTACCAATTCTAGTCTCAAAATCTATCTGTCTCCTACTTCATCCTAATGGATTGGTGATCAATACTTTCGACCATATAAAGCTTCATAAGATGGTATCCCAAGTGACGCTTGATAACCATTGTTATAAGAAAACTTGTCACGCCCCAAAGGGTACTATAAACGTGACAATCCGTCACACTCAATATTAAGGCTTAAGTATGACAATCTTAGTCATTCCATCAGCTTTGATACCAGGTGTAAGGCGTACATTCACAATCATAGAGGACCAATTTTGAAAGGGTTGTTTAGAAAGACATTAATATATCAATTTAAGAATGGAAATCATAACATAATAATTGAAATTAGGGAAATATATAAAGGTATTACAAATAATCAAAGGCCATTCCCCCGCCAAAGATTATAGTTCTTCAAGGTCTATTGAAGCCTAAACAAAACAAGTACATGGAGATTTATTTAGAAGTCTAAGTCTACATCTAGTCTTTGACTTCTTCCAAAAACTTCTTAGGCCAAAAGGTAATACCTATGAGAAATACCCCCGAGGCTTCAACCATAAATGAGGAAACTACAAAAGGTATCTATAAAGGGTAAGCTTCTTGCTTAGTGAGAATTAAATCCATATGTAGAGTACTCAACAACAAATAATCAACCAAGTTATTTAATCAAGCATATGAGATGCAAGCAATCACGTGAGCAAACAATACATACGATTTTTTGGGAATCATATGTTTGAATGGATTTACCCCTCCATTCAGTGGTTAGGTGTTCCAAGCAACGAAGCCATAGTTCGCAAATGATGTTCTTTAGTTTTGTATAGTTTCCTACTAATCGCTAAATGTAGTTGATTCAAGTGCCCACTCACCATTTAATTACAGATAATCAAAGTCATAGATTATGATTTCAGGTCCTTGACCTCATTACTATGCCCTTGTCCCACTAAGGGTATAGTAATGAATGGAATATGGCTCACTACATGTCATGCATGGATAATTTAATTTAAGTAGCCATGGCATAATATTAGTCATTTTATAAGTGACCATAGAATTTGTAGACAATCAATATTAAACCAAATCATACAATGGTTAGTTAACAATTCCCCCTCGATCTACTTATCATAATTTCAACCATGTAAGTAAAACACACGCACTTTCATATTTTATCTTTTCCTAAAATCTATTGTCACTAAACTACAAGCAAATACATAAGTACAATTACGAGAATTTAAACTTACTTGTCCATATCAGCAAAAGCTTCTTAGTCGAAATAGTTTTTCGGGTATGGTAGCTCAAACTCCGCATCATCTATACAAAAGATATACCCGAAATAAATATTTTTGGAAGTTCTACTTAAACTTATAACTCTATTCTACTAAGTTCGTTAAAATTTACATAGAGTGAAATTTCAACTTAAAATGGTCATAACTTGCTCATTTTAACTCGGAATTTCACATATTATATACCGATTTCTATCTATTCGAAAAGATATATCCATTTCCAAGATTATTTCCTACATACAAGGTCATTTGGGTCTCTAAAAGTCACGGTACAGATTCAAAACGGAAATTCCTAGCTTCACAAAACAATTTCCAAACTTAACTTTATTCAAAAATCCCTTAGCAAAAATATAGATATGTATATGATTGAAAACTCTTTTGGGTATATATATAGGCTCACATTGTATGCAAAAATCCCAATGGTGTTGTCTCAATAATTATTTTTGTAAAAACAATTCATCTTAAAGTGTTGAAACTTTAAACTTGACACATTCTTTTCTAGGTATTTTGAAGAAACTTTATATTTTCTTAGGTTATGACAAATGAGTATTTTCTCATTTTGTTTTCCCATTTATTTTTCTAAAACAAATAAGTTTTTCCCTTAACTTTGGTCTTTAACAATTTTGCTTATAGTGAGAAAAATAAAGTTTTCGAAAATTTTCATCAAGTTGTTGATAACCTATTTATAGATTTGCCTTTAAAATGGTTTTAATAAATGAGTCCTTTTCCTTTATATTTTTGTTTATTAACTTCTAAAAAAATTTACTTTATTTCTAAAAACTTGGTCTTTTATTTCCTTTACCGATTTTATTTGAAAAGAAATCATCTTTTAAGTTATTGATAAAATCTACTGTTTTTGAACTTATCATATTTGTATTCTTTTTATTCCTTTGAAAATAAGTTCCTTCTTTAGAAACTTGAAAATCATTATTTTTTCTAAGTGGGTTTATAGATTAATGAGACTACTTTACTTCTTGGTTTTTATTGTGAAGTTGAAAAGATTTTAGTCTTAAGCTTTTTGTGAAAAAAATTTTTACAATTGATTTTTACTAAGCCTTAAGTTATCTTATTATGAAACGTTTATTTCCTTGGTAAAACCATCCTTGTTGTCATTTGAGAAAACTTTAAGAAAACTTGAGAAAATGTTGCAAAAATCCATTTTCTAAATTGGTGATGATAACCCATTTATTTAGTGACTAGTTACATAATGAAAAGTTTAGTTTCAAGTTCTTTTAGTAAAGGGAAATCCCACTTTAAATATTGTTGAGACAATATCATTATGAAGATGCATGTGTTATGAGTATATAATATGTTGAGGATGAAAATATAAGATAAGAAGCAAGATAACAATAAGTAAGATAGTAATAATAAGTAAGATATTACGGTCATGTATTAGGAACCTTAGCTTCATCAAGGTATCCCGATCAAGTATTGGGAGCCTGAGCTTCATCAAGGCAACTCGGTTAAGTATTGAGAGCCTTAACTTCATCAAGGCATCCTGAGACTAAGTCCCAAAAATAAAAAAGAAAAAGAAAAAGAAAAAGAAATAATGTAATAAGCTTGTTAGTGAGTTAGTGAACATTTATGCTTTAGAATAGATATAGACATACATATAGATAGTAACATATATATATATATATATATATATAGTTAAGTTAGAAGTATAATAACAACAACAATAACAATATGTACATAAGCAAAACAACATAATAACATAATATGAAATTATTCATGAACAAGAACAAAATATGACACAGTGTTGCTTCTTTAACATTTGAATGTCTAAGAAAATACACCATGGTCATGTTAAGTTACATGACATGGTAGTAGGAAATGGGTAAGAGCATTTACTTAAAAAGAAAGTATGGAAGTGGTAGTATAAGAAAAGTTTGGATACTGTTTATATGTGTAGGAAAAATTTTGGGTAGCAAAGAAAGAAAAAAGAGATTTTGGGAGAGAGTATTTGTGGAGAGAATTTGGGAGAGTTTTAGTACGGTGAATGAATGTGTGAAAGGAATGGAGAGAAATAGGGTATTTATAGAATTTTTAGGGTGAAAATTGTGTAAATTAAATAAATTGAAAAGAAAAAAAATGTGTGTGTGTGTAAGCATGGTCGACATGATCATAAGAGGGGAGAGAGAGTGATATTTGATTTATTTTGTATATTTGTTAATTAAAAGTAATAAGATGTAAGGTTTGATGTAAATGAAGATGTATGAAAAAAGTAAAAAGGTAAATATAGGTATGGTAGAGTGTAAGAATAGGTGTAGAAAAGTAGAGATAGATAAATAGTAATGAATAATGTAGAATAGTACCATGAATAGTATATAAGACAATTTAATATCTATAGTAATAAAAATACGTAATTAAGCTATATTTGATATTTTTAGATATCGAAAAATTATAAAACTGATATTTTTGAAATCATTGTATTTTTACGAGTTTATTGGTAATATCGAAATATTTTTTCCATCGGGGGTATCAAGGCACGATTTTTGAAAACTCAAAAGACACTAAAAATTATTGAATCTAATATTTTTATGTTTCCTTATATTATTATGAGCTATTATCCACTTCTATTCTAATTTCGTTGTTTCGGGGTTAGGAACGTGGGATTGCTAGATCTAATCTACTAGGGTTTGATGTATGTTCAATTACCTTAGGGTTTCCAGTTGACTTCCAATTTAGGGTTTAAACATAACTGTAGCATAAAATCTAAGGGATTACAACATACCCCCTTAAAAAAAGTTTTGTCCTCAAAACTTGGATTTCGTACCTGATTCTCCAAACAAGCTCAGATATTTCCTTCAAATTTCATCCTCGGCCTCCCAAGTGGCTTCCTCATCAGAATGGTTTCTCCATAACACTTTAACATACCGAATCTCTTTGTTTCTAAGCTTTTGAACTTTGTGATCTAAAATCTGAATGGGGTGTTCCTCATACGTAAGATTTTCCTTCAACTGTATCGGTTCTAGCTTCATAATTCTGTTAGAATTTGGTACATGTTTCCTTAGTACCGACATGGAACACATTATGTATACCCAACAAACTTGGTGACAATGCTAAGCGATAAGCCAAATCACCAATCCTTTCAAGTATCTCAAATGGTCCAATGTATCTTGGGCTTAACTTTCCTTGTGCTTGAACTTGGTGTATACTCTTTATCAGGTTAACCTTTAGATATACATGATCTCCGATTTCAAACTCAAGAACTCTTCGTTTTTCATCTGCCCAAATCTTTTGTCTATCTTGATCCTCTTTTATTCTTTGTTGGATAATTTGAACCTTACTTGCCGCATCTTGAATGAGATCAGGTTCAATAACCAACTTTTCCACATCGTCCCAAAATAAAGGCAATCTACACTTTCATCCATATAAGGTTTCGTAGGGTGGCATCTTGATGGTCGAATAATAGCTATTGTTATAAGCAAATTCAACCAAAGGCAAGTGCACTTCCCAACTTCCCTTGAACTCTATGACACAAACCCGGAGCATGTCTTCCAAGGTTTGAATCATTCATTCTAACTGTCCATCAGTCTGTGGGTAGTAAGCAGTGATGAAATGCAACTTAGTTCCCATACACTTCTGTAAACTTGTCCAAAACTTTGACACAAACCTCGAGTCTCTATCTGATACTATCCTTATCGGAACTCTATGTAGCCTCACCACTTTCTTATGTACAACTTTGCCAATTTGTCCATTGAGTAGGTCATATTCATTAGAATAAAGTGTGCTGACTTTGTAAGTCGATCTACTATGACCCATATGGCGTCATATCCAGCTGGTGTTCGGGGTAGACCACATACAAAATCCATTGTAATTTGATCCCATGTCCACTCCGGTATAGTCAATGGTTTTAGTAGTTCTCCTGACCTTTGATGCTCTATTTTAACTTGTTGGCATATCGGACATTTCATCATAAAGTCTGCCATATCTCTCTTCATGCCATTTCACCAATAGTGGCCCTTGAGATCTTGGTACATTTTCGTTTCACCAGGGTGTATTGTACATCCCGAGTTATGCGCTTCCTCCATAATTTCCTTCCTCATCTCTTTATCATCGAGGACACATAACCTTCCCTTCATCTTTACTACTGTAAGCCCCAAAAAATTTCAGTAAATAATTCCAAGATGAACTTCGAAAATAAACCCTAAAAAAAAAATCACTCCAAATTAAAACTGAATTTCGATAAGTCCTAAATCACGAACGAATTCAGAAACTTCTTAATCTTGAGAAAATGAAAATCTTTAAACAATAAAATAAAAACTCAATGGTCTTCAAATTCAAAACCACGACGTAAGAAAAATTCCATATTTAACTCCGACTTATAAAAACGGGTAATATAAAGCTCAAAAACAAATTATTAAAAAGCAAATAACGATTGACTTTCAAAAATATAACTCAATTCAAGAATTCCGAAAACATTAAGAGATATTAAATACTTACAAAAATAAAATTTAAAATAAATTTCTCAAATTAAATATGTTATATAAACATAAATATCAGTTTCAAATTGACAAAGGTCTAAACCGAAAATCACTCGGAAACCCTAACGGAATACAATAGTGTAAGTCCGGCAATCTAGCGCCCCTAACCCTAGAGGCCGAGATGTAGTTTAAATATATAGAATAACTCATAGTAATATAAGTTCGTTTATAATTTCAGATTGGTAAATTTTTGACATATTTCGAACTCGTTCCGATACAGACTTCGAAAAGCGTGTCCCGGGGCTCGAGATATCAAAAATATACCAATAGTACCGTTAGACTCGTAATTTTATAAGATTTCCAAATATATCAGTTATATAATTTTTTGGTTATAAAAGTTACAGTTATAACCTTTTTATCATATTTCCATTATTACCGGTAATTGATTAGTCTTTTGCACTATTCATTTTTATTTCATTACAAAATTTTATTATTTTTATAAAGTCTTATATTTTTAGATAAATATTTTATATGTTATAGAAAATTTTGTTTTTCTAAAATTTAGTTCGTTTGGGTTTTACGGGATCAAATTCTGTTTAAGACCCGATACTAAAAATAAAATAAATTAATTTAATAATTGAAAAATATTTTAAAAATATTTTTATTTTCATAAAATAATTTTTAAAATTTTTCGGGTTATAAAAATATCATTTATAGTCCATATTCGCGTATTTTGATCATACTGGTAACATATTTGTTAAATTACTAAAATAATTCAAATAATTATTTAATTTTAAATATGAAAAATCTGCTACAAATATTTGGAATAAATTTTTTTTAATTTTATTTTATTTATTTTATTAATAAAGTACTTTTACAACCCATACTTTCAAGTACACCTTACACATATCACTTCCTTTTCACTTCAATCTTTTTACACTTCATTATATCTATTCATGGCAGATTTTTGACTCCTTTATGGCTGCCATTGTCCTTCATTTACTCCATTTTGACCAAATTAATTATTTTTCCACTCCTTCTTAAGAAAGTTACATTACACATTTATTACACAATTCAAATTCAAGTCAAATTTCATCAAACCCTCTCTCTCTCCCTCTCTTTTCACGTGCAGCCCCCTCTCCCTTTGGCTCCTTGTTTTATTTTTTTTCTGTCTTTTACTCAATTAATACACTCATTTTCTCTCTTCCTTCATTTACTCACTTTCCCTCTTTCATTCTTTAGTCTTTCTCTCTCATTTTTCCTCTCTTTCTTCTTCATTTCCTCTTGTTCCTCCATGAAAAACAAGCTGCCCCCTTCTTCTTCCATGGCTTCCACACTTTATTCCTAAAGATTTTTAAGCAAATCTTCTTCCAAAGCTCCATAGGTGATATAGGTAAAGTGTAATGAAGGTTTCATGCATCAAATGACCCCATAAGCTTAAAAGCTTAGGATGATGATGCCAAAAATGAAACACTCTTTTCTCTAATTTTATTACCTTGTATTTCAATTATTTTCTTGTTTAAAGTTGATAATATTATAGATCTAACTTTTTATAGCCTTGATTTTTGTTTATGCCATAGATCTTGCTATTTAAGTTATTATTTTTGTTATTGCTTATGATTTATGCATATATTTCTCATTCACATGTGTTCATGCATTTAAAACTAGTTTAGAAGACTAGATCTAGTATTTTGAGTTCATAAATGCATTAGATTTTTATTTATGTTCATGAGCAACTTGTAATAATATGATGATGGTAGAAAAGTTGTAGGAACTCAAGATCTATTTATTTTCAACAAAAATAACTTTTGGAAAATTCGGATTAAAAAGGAACCATCTTTAGAAAAGTGGTTTTTCAACTTCAAAATATGTATTTTCCATTTAAAATGAAGGGCTTAGGGTATAGACAACATAAATGAGTGATTTTGATTAGCAAAGTTTAGATCTATGAGTTTAAAATTTATTATCATGGGTTTCATTTAGATGTATGTTTATATTATGTGTAGATCTTAGATTTGAACTTGAACAAAATTTGTGAAATTCGTATTTTGGCAAGACCCCCATTTAAAAACCACTTTCTAAGTGTCAAAATGTAATTTTTACTTAAGAAAATGAAGGCTTAATATATGTATATCATCAAGAATTCTTTTTATAAGAATCAAAAGTGATTTTCAAAATAAAAATTCTATTTTCGGATTTTGGCCAAGGCATATTTTAAAAACATGTTTTCCAACTCAAAAATGAAGTTTTTGTTTAAGAAATGAAAGGTTCTTAAGATAGGATATGTAAGGAATGGATTTTCATGAGTTTAGATAGATTTTATCAAAAGGAATGTCCAAGAATAACTTTTGTAAATTCGGATCCCAACCAAGACCAATTTTTAAAACCCATTTATCAACTCCAAAACTCATGTTTTATGTGAAAAATGAAGGGTATAGGTAATAGGTATCTTTAAGGAATGATTTTTACAAGTTAAAATGAGTTTAGGCATGAGTAATGTGTAAAACAAGTAATGGAATTAAAATGGAAAATTTTGAGTTAGTGATCAAATTGTCAAATTCATAATTTGAGATGATGCATATGTAATCACTTAGTATTTGAGCTCAAATTGCATGTTTTATGTGTTAAATGAAGTCCTTAGGTAATTGATATAGTAAAGCCTTAAATTTTAATGCATTAAACAAGTTTTTCCCAAATGAATCATTCAAAAAGTGGATTTTCTAAAATTCAGATTTTTGAGTAAATCCTATTTGAAAACATATTTGCAAAGTGTAAAATGCAAATTTTTGTGTAAAAAATGAAGTCCTTAGTGGTTATGTATGATAGAGCCCTAATTTTCTAAATATCAAATGATTTTTACTTAAAGGAATCACTCAAGAACCAATTTTTACCAAATTCGGATTTTGGAATCAACCCCACTTGAAAACATACTTACAAAGTGTAAAATGGAAATTTTTATGTGGAAATGAAGGTCATAAGTAATATATATAATGAAGACTCAATTTTAACAAAATAATTATATTTTCTTAAGTAATAAATCCAAAACAAATGGAAATGATCAAAGTTAGAAAACTAGATTTTCAAAAAGTAGTTATAGTTGGAGTCTTGCAAAATAAGGAGTTCCAAATTTTCTTTTACCAAAAATTATCAAGATCATGCATACATGAAACTCATTTCATGCCATTCATGTTAGGAAATCACTCATATTGCATGTATAGCTAATTTATATAGTAGGAACATTACAAACATTTACAAAGCTATTTTTGGAAATTGAAATTGTTGCTGCCCTAATCTGATCGGAACTTTTCGAAGCTTCAAAGTTTTCAAAACTTGAAAATAATATTATAATTAGATAAATCTTTCGAAGTAGATAGAAATCGATATATAATTTGCAAGATTCCGAGTTAAAATGACCAAGTTATGGCCGTTTTAAGTTGGAATTCCCGCTTAGGACGCGAATTGCGAATTTGATAGTTTGAATGAGATAGTTTGGATTAGTTAAGTGATGAAATACTTATTAGAGTATTTCTTCCTTTTTAGGAGATCCCGAGATCAACGATTCCCTACCATCGAATTACTATTACTAGAAGACCGGTGATCCAATGGCCGAGTGAGTTTTCTCCTTGTTTTGTTACCTTGATTGTACTTGTAGTTAGTTACATTAGAATTATAGGAACAAGATAAAAATCGATATGAATGGGGATGGGATATATGATGAGACTGTGATAAATGTATGCCAAAGAATACTAAAGCATATCGAAACCACGATTTGATTGGATAACTGCACTGTTCATATTATTTCTGTTATGTGTATGATATTGGCTGGTCACTCTAAAGAATGTATAAATACTTTGACCTAAGCAAAAAAGTAAATTGATCATGCATCGCATTGGACATATTGCATTTGGTAGCGTACTACTCCTACGCAAGTCGATCGGTATGGTCCGAGACTCGTTTGGATAATGAGACCCGGGATCAGAGCTCATTCATAGGAAACTAAGCGCATCGGGGATGCATTCCATGTGTGAGCCTAGCCGAGGCGAGTGCTATGAGTCGGGCTTGGGGACTAGCAGCGATCGTGTAGACTTCAATACCATCCCTAACCCAAGATACGGAGGGCGTAAATCCGTTCTGTGTGTGGGTTCCGGATACCCATGCATAATTGCTTGCTCACGTGTTTGTTCATGCATAGCATATGATTGATTATAACTTGCTTGTTATGGTACGGAATTAAGGAAATTCTCACTAAGCTAGTGCAGCTTATACCCCAATAGTTGTTTAAATGAACAGGTTATCTCAAGAATGCAAAGTGGGGACCGAGATGGTTGAAGCCGAGAATGGCTTCGGGATTCCGGCAAGAAATGAGAATGTTGAAGTTATCAGCTAGTTTTATGATTTGTCTTGTAATAGTTTATGTAGGGAAGTCTGTGGATGGATGTAATTAAAGTTGAATGATTTGTATTTTGAAATATAGTGGTTTGTATCGAAAGTATAGTGGATTTTATTTCCTTTACATTGTTACTCAATTGTATCAACATAAAATGTATCATTCCGATGTGTCTCCTTTATGTGTTAGACGCCTTGTACATAGTATGGAAGCCTTCGCGTGACTGAGGTGGTCATTCTTAGGCTTTAATATTGTGTACGGCGGACTGCCACGTTTAGGGTATCCTTCGGGGCGTGACAACTACTTTCTCATCATCAACTTCAAAATCTGTGTACCTTCCCTCTTGAACTTCTTGTTTTATCCTTTGAATCATATCATCGTATCGTTGGGCTTCTTTAATCCTCTCTATCAAGGTTGGTTCCATAACTAAGTTTGAGATCTCCACTTCCACATCTTGTCCAATAAACTCAATGCTTAACCTTTCAAATTCCTTAATCAATTCCTTCTTATCGGTTAACAATTTGGCAACCTCTCCATGGTTCTTTTGGCTTAATGTGTCGGTACCGCATTCACTCTTCCCGGCAATAATTTATGCCAAGGTCATAGTCCTTTATTAGTTCTAACCATCTTCTCTATCGCATGTTCAATTCCTTCTGTGTGAATAAGTACTTAAGGCTTTTGTTGTCCGTGTAGATTTCACATCTTTGTCCATAAAGATAGTGTCTCCATAACTTGAGTGCAAACACTACAGTTGCCAGCTCGAGATCATGGGTCGGGTAATTTTGCTCATGTGGTTGCAACTAACGCGAAGCATAAGCAATTACCTTTCCATCCTGCATCAACACATATCCAAGACCATTTCTTGATGCGTCACTATGTATTGTATGAGGCTTTTCCAGGCTTGCCAAAACCAATATTGGTGCCGAAACTAACCGTTGCTTAAGCTCTTGGAAACTTTGGTCTCTTTTGTCTGTCCATATAAACTTTTCATTCTTTTGGGTTAGTTGAGTCATTGGTCTAGCTATTTTGGAAAAGTCCTTCACAAACTTTCGATAATAACCATTTAAACCCAAGAAATTCCTTACTTTCGTTACGATCCTTGGCAGTTTCCAATCCATCACCGCTTTAATCTTTTCTGAGTCTACAGATATTCCTTCCTTTGATACCACATGACCCAAGAAAGAAATCCGATCAAGCCAAAAATCACACTTCGACAACTTGGCATATAACTTATGCTTCCTCAATATCTGTAATGCCATTTTCAAGTGTTCCTTGTGTTGTTCATGCGTCTTTGAGTAGACAATGATATCATTAATGAACACTATAACACAGTTATCCAGCAAGGGCTTGTACACTCAGTTCATTAAATTCGTAAAAGCAGCTGGTGCATTTGTCAATCCAAAAGACATCACCAAAAACTCATAGTGTCCATATCTTGTTCAGAATGCTGTCTTTGACACATCTTTGAGTTTGATCCTTAATTGGTGGTATCCCAAACACAAATCAATGTGTGAGAACACTCTTGCTCTTTGCAATTGATCAAAGAGATCATCAATCCGTGGCAACAAATATTTATTCTTGATGGTGACTTTATTGAGCTCTCGATAATCTATACAGAGCCTCATAGATCCGGCTTTCTTCTTAACAAACAATACCGGAGCTCCTTAAGGTGAGAGATTTGGTCTAATGAATCCTTGGTCTAGTAACTCTTGTAACTGCTTTTGTAATTTCTTGAGCTTAAGGGGTGCCATACGATATGGGGCCTTTAATATCAGCTCCGTGTTACCCATGAACTCGATCTCGAAATTGATTTCTCTCTTTTAGGGCAATCCAAGCAACTCCTCCAGAAAAACATCCGGGAATTCATTGACGATAGGAATGTTTTCCAAAAAGGCTCTTCTTTCTTCATTTCCATGTTACTATCATAACTATCGACTCCATTTTTTGCTTCTTCTATCAACTCAAATGAGTACAATTCCTTCCCTCCTAAGATCATAGACTCTCCAACAAACGTTGCCTTTTCTCCTTCTTGGTCAAAAAATTCCACTTTCTTGTTTTGACAATCAATTTTAGCCTTGATAAGAGACAACCAACTCATGCCTAAGATCACTTCATACTTAGTCATTTCCATCACTATGAAATCACAGGTGGAAAGATGTCCTTGTGTCATCAACAGACAATTCCTTAACATCTCTTTTGTCGTCACGGCACTTCTTGTAGGGGTTTTTATCTTAAAACAAGAGGTGGTTGAGATTATCAGTAATTCGGTTTCCTTAGCCAAGCTAGGTGTAATAAAGGAATGAGTTGCTCCATAATAAAAAAGGGCATAAGCATTTTGATGAGCTACTTGTATTTTTCCTGCGTTTTAACACGAGGGATTACTAAGCTCCTATTCAACAATCCTACTTATTCATAAATCTACAACTTACATACATATATGCCATCTCTTATATTGCATGAAAGAAAGAAACGAAACAACTCAGGGTTTAAGGCTAACCTATGACCAGTCATAGCTAAAGTCTTCATCCTCCTTGAAGGCGGCCAACTCTATTCCTTCCTCATCTATCTCATCGCACATCCATTATCCTTCTATATTGTAAATACAAAATCCGGGCACCGATGATCCAGCTCGATTCCTGTTCCTACTTCCAATTTCAGACCTTGCTGGGGCAGATCTACTAGATGATCTAGTTGAGGCATTCTTCCTCTGAGGGCACTTACTGACAAAATGCCCAACTTGCTTGCAAATATAGCAAGTATTTGTTGCTTTCTTTGGGTACTTAGGCATCTTGTGACTCGGGTCTCCACAGAAATAACACTTTCCTTGTAGTTGGGGGCACCTCCTTGGGTAGTGCGTCTACTTACACTTCCAGCAGCTAATGTGTTTTGGTGTGAACTTTCCACTAGTAGCATTTCCTTTGAAGCTGCCAATAGGTCAAAACCTTTATTGTGGGTGTGCGGAGCTTACCCCTCATGAAATCTTCTTCCGAAGACAGGTGCTTTCTTTTCCACAGATCTTGCCTTTCTTTTCTTGGCTCCTTCGATGATCCGAGCCCTTTCAACTAGTTCTTTGAATGATTTTATATCGAACTCCTCCAACTTAACACGCAGCTCCTCAACCAAGCCACTTAAAAAAACTTGCCTCTTAAGTTATTCGATATACTTATAGGAATCCAGTGCATATTGTAGCAACCGACTGAACTTAGTTTCATATTGCTCCACAGTCCTCCTTTTTTGGGTAATATAAAGAAAATCAGCACTATAATGAACTCTCAAACTTTCAGGGAAATAGTTTTCTAGGGATTTTTTGTTAGAAAATCACCCATGTCATGGGTGGCATCAACTCACGCCTCTTAGACTCCCGTTAGACTCGGGCATTGAGACGAAGCATATAAGTGCCAAAGGTAATCCTCAAATGATGGGACACTTCATAGGCATCAAATGATCTCTCAATCTGGGGTAACCATTCTTCAGCTTCATCTAGCTTCCCGAAAGCTCCATCAAAATACTGATTACTCTTGATGAACTCAAGTAAAGAGTTTCCATATGGCCCTTATGGTGGCGGCGGAGGAGGAAAGGCATAGTTTGAGATTGTGCACTTTTAGGAGTAGGTACTTCCATTAAAGCTTTTGGCGTAGGTTGTGGTAGAGATGGCGTAGTGCTTGCACATTTTGCTCAGAGCCTCTAACATTTGTGCTAGCTGCAAAGCGTAGCTTTCAAGTTTACTTATGAGTCAATAGTAAGTGGATTTTGTGGAGGTGCAACGGGTTGATTTGCCTCTTCCTCGGGATGGTTCTAGGCACTTTGCTCTTGGCGCCTTCTCCCTTCTTCTTGGCTATTTAGATTTTACTTCTTGTGAGCTTAATATTTTCATTAGGTTTATTAAGTCTTTAAACGATATAAGGGAAATCATGGAAATTTCATTGTATATAAACATAATCTTGAAATAAAAATTCATGAAATAGGTAAGGAAATTCGAATCAAGATTGAAATTCACATAAAACTTCTTCATTGAAATAGGAAATGGTACAAGACCCTTACATAAAGGAAATCAAAACACAACAACATTACAAGGGAAAAAAAAAAAACCTTTTTGCAAAGCTCAAAATCTAGTCTACCCGACCTAACATTCTAGGCCTTTTACAAAATTTTCTATTGGACTATGCGGGTAAGCTTAGGTCTAACTCTTGACTTCCTTTCTTCCTTCCTCTTCCCTTCTTTCTTTCTACCAAATTTCACAGGGATAGTGCATCATTCGGGTTTTACTCGATAAGCCCCTTGGCCTCTTTATAAAGTTGCGTAAGTATTGATACATCATCCTTCTTTTCCTTACAACTTCATTTACCCTTTTAGGTAGGTCTGCAATCACATTTTCTCCAAGTATTCCATCATTCTAGGAGAACAACATTCGGTCAAGTCGAGAATCCACTTCAGGGGCAAGCTGTGTGGTCAGTTCCCGAGATACACTTCGATGATCGAGGGAGTACTCACTTTGCTCATAAGCATTCCTCTACAAGCGGGGTTCCATTGTGCCATCATCGGGTTCGACATTTATGACTGAGGGATTGGATGGTGCGGCATCAACCTCCATTGCGAGGTAGTTTCTCGGTTTCTAGCTGTTAGTTGAGCCTGTCGCTTTTCATATCGTCGTCTATTTCTACGTAGTCGTCTTCCTCTTTGGTCCACCATTGATCTTCCCAAGGTATGGTGGGTTCATTCTTGACAGGCGTCTCTTTCGAGTCTTCCTTCGGATCTTTTTCGGGTCCTCCTTGGTATCTTCTTCTTCTTCTTCTTCTTCTTTAACCTCCTCTTCTGGTTCTCCTTCATCGGCTTCACCCGATCCAACATCTACTAGAACTTCATCATCTTTGAGTTGAAGTCTTGTAAGTGCGGCGGTTGAGGTGCTTCCTTGCTAGGTGGCTTGAGCATATTTTGGTACACACCATGCCAATAGAACGCTCCTTCAAAGTCGGCTTTACACCATTCACTGTGATTTTTAAGTTCATCATGTGCATACATGAATAATGGCCCCATTTCATTCTAAGTTCCGAAATCAGGAAATGTGGGTACTCCTTCTTTTCTCAACACAAAAGTTGCTTCTTGAAGCATGGACTTGTTGTTGGTGAACAAAGTGATGTTTTTGATTGCGTAAATCACTTATAACTCTAACCACTTCTTCTTCTTTAGGGGGCATGATAAGATCATATTTCATACAACTTTTTGATGTTTAATTTGTGATAAACTTATCATAAATTGCTAGAATGGGTACTTGTTTTGGTTAAAATTCATGTTTCGGGTCTAATTTGGACAAAGGGAAGCAAAACAAGCAACTTTGAAATGAAAATAGGAAAACTCAAGGGGTACGCTGGCTTTTCTAAAGCTTAAGCCACCGTATTGCCAGCCTTCATAATGCTCAGAATGAAAATCCTTAAGGCTGCCTCTACACCGCCGGCCTTGAGGCGGTGTAGACTGTGGGAAGTTAAACAAACTGGCTCAATACTATTAGTGTAGAAAGAAGAAGAAGCCAGCTTTTGCAATTTTATTCAATGCCGACTTTCTGGGAATCAAAGCCGCCGGCGTTGAGACAACTTACAAGATGAACATGTTTGCACTCCTTAAAGCTGTTGCATACACTGTCGGCCTTATAAGCCTTCTTTCATTTGAATGTACGCCGCCTGAAAGCTACCGACGTAGAAGGTGAACAGGGCAGTGTAGAGTGAAAGCCGGTAGCTCAGAGCTCAAGAGTTACCAATGCAGGAGGAGTTACAATGTATGCCGGATTCTAAGCCGCCAGCATTGAGGTAGTGTAGGTTGAAGATAAGGAGGTATAATCAAACATGAATGCTCGGTTATAAAATGAATGGTCAAATTTGAATGGATTGTCTAAACCGGCATGAAAGCCGCCAACTTTGGGACGACTTTCCTTATAAAATGCCCAACCTTTCATTTTTGAATATATACGTCGGCTATATCTATTTCTAAGCCACCGATAAGTAGCCTACACTTGTAACCTAAGATGAAAGTTGTCAATATACCCGGTGCAATCAAAAGAAGGACTTTATGCCGCCTCTAAGCCGCCGGTGTAGGAAGTGTAACTGCCGGCGTACAAGTTGAAATTGCAATTTTTTTAATGCGTCTCACGAAATTTTTCCTATATAAAGGGGATCTCCCTCCTCTAGCTTCATCAATGAAGAAAATCAGAAATACAATTCCGAATACATTCAGTAGATAGATAAATAGTTTTAGGCACTTCATAGAGAATTGTGAGAGATTTGAAGCTTTCAAGAATTTGTAATTGAAGATTTTGATATTTGAAGTGGTGATATCTGATCTCTCTTTTCTTATGCAATTCATCTATCTGATTTCTTTGTTCATAATGATATCAATTACATATTCTTATCTGATTATTGAATCATCATGTATGAGTAGCTAAACTTTTTCTTGTGGGAAGTGATGAAACCCTAATCTTGCTAAAATGATCTTTGAATTTATATTATAGGATTGTTAGAATATTTAATATTTGTAATGAATCCCAATTATCTATCATGTTTCTGTATAAATTTGCATTGATAAGAATTTTGATAATTCGGAAGAAGAATTAGGATTCAAAGGAATTCATGAATTAAGATTAAACAACAATTACGGAAGTGGCAGAGTTTAATCTAATTTAGAAATTGTCCCATGTAATTCATGCGATGTTGTATGTTAATTTATCACTAAGGAATTAGGAGAAGTTGATTTAGAGCATTAGACAATTGTAGAATCGGGAGGTTTATAATTGTGAATTTGATTCCATTGATAAATTATTTAGCGAAAGCTAATAGATTATTTTTTGGTTACTAAAACTTGATTGTTTTAGGTTTTGACAATTTCATACAAATATCCACAATTCTAACTATTCATATAATATATTTCAACATGATTAGCAAAGATTAGGGTGGATTCTACTCCTTCCCACATTTATCTGATATATCTCTCACAATCTCATTGCATTCATCAATAGCTATTAAGTTAAATTAGAATTAGTTAATTAGTTTAGACTAATATAATTCGATTGTCTAAATATTAGTTAAAGCTAATACCGATCTAGTAGTTAAATTGATCCTTGTGGGAACGATACTCCACTTACTTTTGTATTACTTGATCAGACCCAGTATACTTGCTGATAGTATCCGTACTCATATTTTCTACACATTTTAAGCGGATCAAGGCAATATCTTACCATCTCCACAACCTTTACCCATTCGGTATATTTTAATCCCTTTCATAGGACAAACATATCCTTCAACGACTTGGGTCTTCCTACTAAAGCAAATTCTTCGCAAAGGACCATAAGCCTTAGCCGATAATTAACAAGGGCCTCATTGGGTTCTTTCTAGAATTTCTGGGCCTCCAAGAGGGCTTCTCCTAGAGACATCTATTCACAAAAAAACGGTGTCAAAAAACTTATTCTACCCATGCTAAACTATCTAAGTCTTTCTTATTTCCATTCTACCTATTTTCTTCTTAAGTCCACTCTATTGTTATGATCTAAAATTCTTAACCATGCTCTGATACCAACTTAAACTGTCATACCTCAAAAGGTACCGTAAACGCGACGGTCCACCACAATCAATATTAAGGCTTAAGTATGACAACCTTAGTCATTCCATAAGCTTCGATACCGGGTATAAGGCATACATCCATGATCATAGAGGACTAACTTTGAAATGAGTTGTTTAGGAAGACATTCATACAACAGTTTAAAAATAGAAATCATAACATAATAACTGAAATTAGGGAAATAGATAAAGGTCTTACAAATAATCAAGGGGGCATTCCCCTACCAAAGATTATAGTTCTTCAAGCCTATCGAAGCATAAACAAAACAATCACATGGAGATTTACTTAGATGTCTAAGTCTACATCTAGTCTTTGACTTCTTCTAAAAACTTCTTAAGCTTAAAGGTAATACTTGTGAAAAATACCCTCGGGGCTTCAACCATAAATGGGGAAATTGCAAAAAGTATCTAGAAGGGGGTAAGCTTCTTGCTTAGCGAGAATTAAATCCACAAGTAAAGTACTTAACAATCAATAATCAACCAAGTTATTTAATCAAGCATATGAGATGCAAGCAATCACGTGAGCAAATAATGCATACAATTTTCGAGAATCATATGTTTGAATGGATTTACCCCTTCATTTGGTGGTTAGGTGATCCAGGCAACGATGCCATAGTTCACAAATGATGTTTTTGTAGTTTTGTACATATTCCTACTAATCGCTAAAATGTAGTTGATTCAGGTGCCCACTCACCATTTAATTACAGACAATCAAAGTCATAGATTATGATTTCAAGTCCTTGACCTCATTACTATGCCCATGTCCTACCAAGGGCATAGTAATGAATGCAATGTGACTCACTACATGTTATGCATGAATCATTTAATTTAAGTAGTCATGACATAGTATTAGTCATTTTATAAGTGACCATATAATTTACAGACAATCAATATTAAACTAATTCATATAATGATTAGTTAACAATCCCTATCTCGATATAATTATCATAATTTCAATCATGTAAGTAAAACACATGCGCTTTCATATTTTATCTTTTGCTAAAATATAGTGTCACTAAAGTACAAGCAAATGCATACGTACAATTGAGAGAATTTAAATTCACTCGGCATATCAGCAGAAGCTTCTTAGTTGAAATAGTCTTCCGGGTATGGTAGCTTAGACTCCGCATCACCTATACAAAAGAAATACCCAAAATAAGTATTTTTTGGAAGTTCTACTTAAACTTGTAACTCTATTCTACTAAGTCGTCAAAACTCGCATAGAGTGAAATTCTAACTTAAAATGGCCATAACTTGCTCATTTTAACTCGGAATTTTGCACATTATATACCGATTTCTATCTACTCAAAAGATTTATCCATTTCTAAGATTTTTCCTACATACAAGGTCATTTGTGTCTCTAAAAGTCACGGTACAGATTCAAAACGAAAATTCCCAGCTTTTGCAAAACAATTTCCAAAATCAACTTTATTCAAAAATCCCTTAACAAAAATATAGACATGTATACGATTGAAAAATCCTTTTGGTATATATATAGGCTCACATTATATGCAAAAATCACAATAGTGTTGTCTCAACAACGATTATTTTTGTAAAAACAATTCATCTTAAAATGTTGAAACTTTAAACTTGACAAATTCTTTTCTAAGTATTTTGAAGAAACTTCATATTTTCTTGGGTTATTACAAATGAATATATTCTCATTTTGTTTTCCCATTTCTTTTTCTAAAATAAATAAGTTTTTCCCTTAACTTTGGTCTTTAACAATTTTGCTTCTAATGAGAAAAATAAAGTTTTCAAAAATTTTCATCAAGTTGTTGATAACCTATTTATAGATTTGCCTTTACAATGATTTTAGTAAATGAGTCTTTTTCCTCTCATATTTTTGTTTATTAACTTCTAAAAAAAATTACTTTATTTCCAAAAACTTGGTCTTTTATTTCCTTTACTAATTTTATTTGAGAAGAAATCATCTTTTTAAGTTATTGATAAAATCCATTGTTTTTGAACTTATCATATTTGTATCCTTTTTATTTCTTTGAAAATAGGTTCCTTTTAGAAACTTAAAAATCATTATTTTTTCTAAGTGGGTTTATAAATTAATGAGTTGATTTTATCTTAACTTTGAAAACTAATTTACTTCTTGGTTTTTATTATGAAGTTGAAAAACTATATTCTTAAGCTTTTTGTGAAAAAAAATTTGTATACCAACAATTTATTTTTACTAAGCCTTAAGTTATCTAATTATGAAGCGTTTATTTCCTTGGTAAAACAATCCTTATTGTCATTTGAGAAAACTTGAGAAAACGCTGCAAAAATCCATTTTCTAAGTTATTGATGACAACTCATTTATTTAGCAACTAGTTACATAATAAAAAGTTTTGTTTCAAGTTCTTTTAGTAAAGGAAAATCTCACTTTATTGTTGAGACAATATCATTATGAAGATTCATGTATTATGAGCATGTAATATGTTGATGATGAAAATAAGATAAGCAAGATATTATGGTTAAGTATTGGGAACGTTAGCTTCATCAAGGTATCCCGATCAAGTATTGAGAGCCTTAGATTCATCAAGGCATCCTAGACTAAGTCCCAAAAATGAAAATGAAAAAGAAAAAGAAAGAAAAAGAAAAAACAATAATGGTAATAAGCTTGTTAGTGAGTTAGTGAGCATTTAAGCTCTAGAATACATATAGATATACATATAGATAGTAACACATATATATATATATATATATAGTTAAGTTAGAAGCATAATAAGAACAACAATAACAATATGTACATAAGCAAAACAACATAATAACATAATATGAAATTATTCATGAACAAGAACAAAACATGAACATAGTGTTGCTTCTTTAACATTTGAATATCTAAGAAACGTACATCATGGTCATGTTAAGTTACATGACATGGCAGTAGGAAATGGGAAAGAGCATTTACCTAAAAAGAAAGTATGGAAGTGGTAGTATAAGAAAAGTTTGGATAGTGTTTATGTTTGTAGGAAAAATTTTGGGTAGTAAAGAAAGAAAAAAGAGATTTTGGGAGAGAGTGTTTGTGGAGAGAATTTAGGAGAGTTTTAATATGGTGAATGAATGTGTGAGAGGAATGAGGGAAATGGGGTATTTATATAATTTTTTTGGTGAAAATTGTGTGAATTAAATAAATTGAAAAAGAAAAAAATAAATTTTGTATGTGTGTGTGTGAGCATGCCCAGCGTGATCATGGAGAGGAGAGAGAGAGTGATTTTTTATTTATTTTGTATTTTTGTTAATTAAAAGTAATAAGATGTAAGGTTTGATGTGAATAAAGATGTATGGGAAAAGAAAAAAGGTAGATATAGGTATGGTAGAGTATAGGAATAGGTATAGAAAAGTAGAGATAGGTGAATAGTAATGAATGGTATAGAATAGTATTATGAATAATAGATAAGGCAATTTAATACCGGTAGTAATGAAAATACGCGTAATTAAGCTATATCTGATATTTTTAGATACCGAAAAATTATAAAACTGATATTTTTGAAATTCTTGTATTTTTATGAGTTTATTGGTATTATCAGAATATTTTGCCGTCGAGGGCACTAGGGCACGGTTTTCAAAAACTGATCCCATTCGAATCCGAAGACACTAAAAATTATTGAATGTGATATTTTTATGCTTCCTTATATTATTATGAGCTATTACCCACTACTATTCCAATTTCGTCATTTGGGGATTAGGAACACAGGATTGCTGGATCTAATCTACTAGGGTTTGATGTATGCTCGTTGACCTTAGGATTTCCAATTGACTTCCGGTTTAGGGTTTAAACATAATCGTAGCATAAAATCTAGGGATTACAAAACTCCATAAAAGGCATATGCTCATCTCAACTACCTTCAAACTCTAAAAGACAGGTTCTCAATATATCCTCCAAAATCTGAACGGTTCACTCAGATTGTCCACATGTTTGAGGATGATAGACGGTACTAAAAACCAGTTTAGTACCTAAAGCTTGCTCCAAACTTTTCCAAATCTCTCAAGACGTCTAGTGTCCCTATCAGATACAATGGTCTCCAGTGTTCCATGTAACTTTACCATCTTCTTGATATGCAACTTTGCCAATTGTTCCAAAAGGTAACCAGTTTTAATTGGTAGAAAATGGGTACCTTTGTAAGTTTTTCCACAATTACCTATACTGAATCAAAATTTTCTCTTGTTAGGTAGAGCAATAACGAAATCCATAGCTATGTGCTCCCATTTCCATTGAGGTACTAGCAAAGACTTAAATTCACCCGCTGGTCTTCTATGTTCAATGTTAATCAACTGACATGTGTAGCACTTGGAGACATACTTTGCAATCTCTTTCTTCATGTTATTCCTCTAATACAACTTTTTTCAGATCCTGATACATCTTGTTGCCTCATGGTTGAATGGAATAACCAAAGTAATGCGCCTCATTCAGTAATTCTTTCAAGCTCTCCTTGCTCTGGCACACATAATCTTCATTTGTATCTCATAACACCTTCTTCATCAATGCGACATTTAGGTGCCCTTTCTACTTCCATTCTCTTCTTTATTTCATGTATGCCTGGATCATCCACTTGTGCTACTTTAATCCTTTCTATACTGGTAGGCTAAATCTGTAAGTTTGCTAGTCTTGCACCTACTTGTCTGGTCACTATCTCCAATTCTAACTTTCTCATATCATTCATCAAGTGACGTTCAAAGGTGATCAAAGCCGCAATATTCTCCACTTGTTTTCTACTCAAGGCATCTGCTACTACATTCATTTTTTTAGGATGGTATTAGATGTCCACATCATAGTCTTTGATTAGCTCTAACCATCTTCTTTGTCTCATATTCAACTCTTTCTGGGTAAAGATGTACTTCAAACTTTTTTGATTCGTATATACTATACATCTTTCCCCATACAGGTAGTGCCTCCATAACTTTAAGACATGAACTACTGCTGTCAGTTCTAGATCATGTGTAGGGTAATTCTTCTCATAAGGTTCCAATTTTCTAGAAGCATATGCTATCACCCTACCTCCTTGCATCAATACACAACCTAACTCTTGTGTAGAGGCATCACTATATATTACATATTCCTCACCATTCACCAATAAGGCTAGTACTGGTGCAGATACTAGCTTTGTCTACAACTACTGGAAACTGTTCTCACAGTCTTCATCCCATACAAACTTTGCCCCTTTCTGTGTCAGTCTAGTCAATGGGCTTGTAATCTTAGAGAAATCTTCCACAAACCTTCTGCAGTATCCTGCTATTCTCAGAAAACATCTAATTTCTAACACATTCTTAAGTCTTAGCCATTTTACTACTGCTTTCACTTTCTTAGGATCCACTGAAATTCTATTTCCATCAACAACATATCCTAAGAAAGACACTTGCTCTGACCAAAACTAATACTTTGTAAACTTGGCATACAACTTCTCGTCTTGTAATTTGGTCAGAACTAACCACAAATGCTCTTCATGTTCTTCCTTCATTTTAGAATACACCAAAACATCATCTATAAAAGATCACTACAAACAGATCTAAATAATCTCTAAAGACTCTGTTCATATGGTCCATAAAGACTGCTGGTGCATTAGTAAGACCAAACATCATAACTACAAACTCATAATGCTCGTATCTGGTCCTGAAAGTTGCCTTCCATATATCCTTTGCTCTAATTTGTAGCTGATGATATCTCGATCCGAGATCATCTTTGAAAAGACTTTTGCTCCTCCAGCTAGATGTCATAATGACTACAATACGATAAAACAAACATACCTTAATAGATAAATGAATCGGTTATCTGAAATCATGAGTTCATGAAGTTTAAAGTGTTTAAAATAGTATTAGGTGAAGCCTGGACAGCCATAATTTAGATCATATAATTTTTTTATTAATTAACGAAAGAAGCATTATTAGTTCCATATAGATTAGTTGAGCTTGAGCATATAGTAATATCTGTCGCTTACAATAATCTAATATTGTAGGAGTCATAATTTGAGAAGTGGATATGAGTTTGTTTACTTATCCACGCAAGAATATCAAATATTTTATCAGGATGGACATCAATACCACCCTGCCCGACTTGTGCATTAAAATGGTGCAAACAATCATGTAATTAATTTAAATTAATCTTGTCTTTTATTCACTTTTCTTTTTATTTTTCTTTTCTTTTTAATTTTAGAATGGATTGCATTAACATTAGAAAGGAGAGCCTTACACATGCATCCGACTTCCGAGCTCTACACTCCCTTTACATAAAATTTATATTTTTGTTTTGATTTCTTTTCTTTCCTTTTTCTTTTTCTTTTTCACAACTTTTCTTCTATTTCTATTTTGGATAAAACTCAATTATATTTGAGCAAAATCCTTACGGGTAATTGTAATTACATCTCTATAATTAGGATTGTGAATTAGTTGAGCTCAAGTCAGGCTTCCTATAGTGCCTAAAATTTAAACTTGAGTTTGATCCTTTTAGTTAAAAAAAACTTTATTTTAAGTTCGAGCTTCTTGTTTACATATCAAGCTCGAGCCAATCTGATTTTTTTATTGAGCCTAAGATTAAACTTAAACTCAACTTATTTAGATAGTCCATTTTTTTTTTCAAACCTAAACTTGTATAGAAGAATTGCTAAATATATATATATATATATATTAAATAAAAATTAGTTTTTTTTATATATATTAATATGTCACAAATATAAAACTTACTAATCTATTGATGAGCTTGTTGACGAGCTTACTTGCAAACCTATCTATGAGCCTAAACAAGTATGTTCACTTGCTGACTCATGAGCCTTAACTGAAACTTGAGCTCGATATGTTGAAATGAACGAGCTTTATTTAAAGCTCAAGCTCAACTCGTTTACTAATTGGGTTTGAGTGGAGCTAAATCTGAAGTGAGTTGAGCACAAATAAATCACAAGCAGCTCGATTTGTTTATAGCCCTTCTATAACAACCAATTAGATGCAAATAAAAATTCTAAACTTCCATATCATAGTTTCATTCCCATAACTTTTAACAATGTGTAAAGAAGCACCAAACAATTTTTTAAGCCCAAAAATGTTGCTATTCATTATCCTTTAGCAACAATCCGTGTGGCATGTGCCCAGCAATAATTTGGTGTACGCGTACCTTTATATTTCAAAGTTTATGGAATATAAAGATGCATTGCAGGAGTTTTAGGTATCTATTTCATACCATGACAATATTTGAGGAATGTCTTTATAATTATCTTAACCCATCACATTTGGCAATTATGTTGTTTTAGTCTCTGGCTATTGATATTATGTATTATTGTGTGTGTGTGTGTCTAGCCCTTTGCTTGAAGCATAAAGTATATAAAAAATTTAAGCAATTTCATAGTATAGTGAAACATATTTAAATAAATTATTGTTTTTTTTACAATGAAAATGGGAAATTTACACCATTAGCATATCATATAATTTGTAAAATGGAATCACTTGTACACTTAACTCTCTAGTCATAAATAGTAAATATTTTGCATCTATATAACCGACTTCACATAATATATAATATATAGGTAAATTATATTAGAAGATACAATTGTCTAAAATAATTTCATTCAAGTGAATTAAATAAGATATCAATATTTTGATGATTGATTATAAATACCATGCTTGATTCAATTAACAAAACATTAATTTATATTTTTAACCATTGAAAACATTTATACCTTAAATCAATTTACCCTTGAACACTGATTCTTTTTAAAACATTCAAAATATTGATGTTTTAAATAATTTTTTTTATATAATTTATCGCAGATATACAGTACACTCCTATGTATCATTATTTGTGTTAATGTATTCAAAAACAGTATGTGATGACATCACTCATCATCATAATAGTAGAGTCAACAAAACACCCCACTTTTCCCTTCAAGTCAATTACTCCACCTTCATTTCATATCTTATTAGAAGAGAAAACAATGATATTAAACCTGCTTACAATTGTTTTTATCACTTGTCTTCTTTCCTCATATCCCAGGTAACCATCTAAAAATTGTTAATCTTATAACTACATACTTCATAATTGGTCATGCATCAATCAAGTTAATTTATACTAGTGTTTTTCGGTGTTTAACAAAAATGACGTATTTTAACTTTTTTTTCCTTTAAAAATAAATTAGTGGAATTCATAAATTTAAACAAATAAGAAGATTGTGTTAAGATTTTTGTAGAGTTAATAAATGTTTTTACCTCATTTTGAAACCGCCTAAAGAACTACTTCTTATAAAAAAATAAAATTATAATATAATAGCAATTAACAATTTGGTGAAAACCTATTATCATCCTTTTATTATTGGTGTCTCATAATTTCTGGCTATATATAGCTATTTTTTTCTTATATGCCTGCACTATCTCTGTCCGATGATGGTATATCCAAAGTTAGAAATCTATGTTATATTGTAGCAAGATATAAATTTTTGTCAAAATATGGATCTATGCTACCTTTGTTCAATTTATATTGATATTTTATAAAATCCTTACCTCAATGAATATAATATTATCAAATTTTCATCCACTAAGGCATAATCATATATGGTGTAGCTGCCATGCTCCAAAAAAGGTCCAGAGTGCAAACAATTTCACCACGTATAACATTTGAATATTATATGCAAAAGCTATTCTTAATTAAACGAATTTCTAACAAATTTTAAATTAAGAAATCCTTAATTAGGGCTAATAATAAAATGAATTGTAGCAAAAAAATAAAATATAAGTAATCTCTTAACAATACAAAATAAAAATTCTCACAATACAAGTATTAACTCTCATAAAATAACATTACAATATCTAATGATGTCCAGTTCATCCAACCTTTCACCATATTATTCGGATTATAAACCATGCTACCATAACATCCAAATCAATCATCTTCATAATTTGAAAAAGAAGGAATGAGCTAAAGCTCAATACAACTGCAACACAATCACATACGATATGATCATACACACTTATTCTAGTGTAAGTTTAACAACCACCCAACCATTTAGATATTTAATTTAGGTATAACAAATAATACTAGAGTACTTACACTTTGAAAACATGTTGTAGAAATCTAGGAGTCCTAAGTAGCAACAACTGCTCAAGGAGTTGATATAGGCAGCCCGAGTATCTATATTCACTAAAAGAAATTCTAAATAAGTGATTTAGTTTAAAAGTCATAGCCATTACACACATATACCTATTATAGGCCATTATATAATGCGGCTTAGTTAGACCTATTAATGTGAGCTACACTATCTTACTTCTCTTCGATCAAGATAGATATTACCTCGATACCATTTACTCTATTAGCTACCTGTTGAGCCAGCGCTGGTGACCTATGCATTTAACTACCGTACTAGCTCCACCACACAAGGTTGTTACTCCAACACCGAATTAAACGATACAAGTACACTCAAACAATTAATTATGTCATCTTTGAGTATTAATTCATTTTAAGATGTCTATCTTAAGAAGTAACGCCTAAGTCACTATGTACTTGAATTTATGTAGGTATTCCGCCACAAATTAAATGATAGGTGAACCTGAGAATATAATATGTATAACAAAATTATCTTGAATAAAATTTAAGTCACTAATAATAAAATTATCTCAAATAAAATTTGAGTCACTAATTCATTCATTCATTCAAAATAGATTAGTTATTAGCCAAATTGAAGTTATATCTACATTATCTACTATTATTAAGATTTTACTTAATTCCTTTTTAGATATTAATCCATAAATTTAACATCAATTTCAAAAGTATATTTAGATATTAAATAACTTATCATTTATTTAAGTTCATTTTAATTTTAGCTCAACTAGTAAACCCACCATATAGTGATTAGGTCCATTAAGTGATATCTTTAGCAATTTAACTTATATTTAAATCAATATACTTTTGTTAAGTAAAATAACTCATTTTAAATTTGATTAGTCCATTTGTATCTTTAGTAATCCAACAATACCTAAGAAGTATGTCAAGGAACTTAAACTAGTTCTCTATTAAGTTTATAGTATATGATAATGCATTATTTTATACCTATTATAATTAAATAAATTCGTAAAATCAAATTGTTTAATTAGTCAACCCAAGATTCATATTTTAATATGAATATATATTATTTATATTTATTTCATATTATTTTATTAGAATTAAATTCCATTATTTTGCAACATTTCATTTCTGATTGAAAACTGGCACGCGCCTTAACTTAATTGAACCAGGTCACCTACTTTTAGACCGATTATTTATCTAAAATATGTTAATTTTCTAACTCATTTTTTTCACAATTTTATGTATTGGTTCAACTCAATCAAATTGGTTTAATATGGTTTAAAATTAAAATACATCATATCTGTCAGAACAAGAAAACAACACTGATGACCAACTGATTTTTTTGCAAAAATGAGGATGATCCCAACTAGTTCTTGGTCGATTCTTTACATCATATTAAAATGGATTTCTTTAACTTTCAAACTGTTATACTCTCACCCAAAAAAAAAAAAAGAAAAGAAAAAGCGATTGGTATAGCCCTAGAAAATGACACCACTACGACTGGCCGGACCTTGTTTTACTCTGTTTTTTTGTTATTTCGTAATTTAATTTTCATAAATAGTAAATTTATTTGAAAAATCAAGAAAATTTTGAGTTCAAGTATAGGCACATTGAACTACCATTCTTATAAATTTCATCCAAAAATAAATTCATTTTAATATTTTATTTAGCTTTTACATCTTAATGATTTTTTACTTCTAATCTATATTCATAACAACAATCATTCATCATTTATTTATCAGTTCATAGATCCAGAAGTGTAATCTATCATCACATCATTCAGCCTTAAATCCTAAATCATTAATCACATAAGCACAACAAAATAAAGATTAGAAAAATTACCTATAAAGAAGAACACAATGTACACATACAACTACTGATACAAAAGGCAAGCTTATTGAAGAAGCTTGTCACTCTCGTTTTAGTTTTAATACTCCTTGATACTTGTTTGTTTCTATAATTAATTGTGGTATTAGTATAATAGATTTAAGGATTAAAGCATTTAGGATATGATTTTTACCTTTTCTCCTTTGAGACCTGTGAAGGAGTTTGCTAATGCTTAATTAAACGAGGGATAGAGATTTTTTTTTTTTTTTTGTTCCTAAAGAAGTTTTATTAGTATTTTAGAGAGATCTTGACTTCTCTAAAAAGTTTTAAAATGTGAAAACAAGATGAGAGAGGAAAAAAATTAAGGTTTATATATATGACAGAGTGGAGCCTTAAACGTATAGTTTCTAAATTTATAATAGATTAGACATTCATACCCTTATCATGAATTGTATTAACTTAAGCATTTGCAAGCTTAAATAACCTTCTTGCGCTTCCTTATTATCTTGTAGCTATGTAATTTGGTTATTATCCTTATTTTTATTTTATTTATTCTTGTAATTTAAATAAATTCTAATATTTTTATTATTTTATTTTTTTAAAAAATATTTCCTTATAATTTTTAGGGTCTATGTGGATTGTCTGATTTTTATTTATACTACATTTGTATCATATCAATTTGGTATGTTTATGAGTAAAATTATCAGTTTTTCATCGGTATCTGTTTCTTGACAAACATTTGTTTCAAAATAATGAAAATATAATGCCAAAATAACTAAAATATGATGAAATAAGAAAACAATTTTTATTATTCCAAACTATTTTTTTTTTTATTAGCATTATAATTGGGATATTTCAGTAGCAACTCATTTTCTTTTTTATATTATCAATGCATGTTACTCTTTGTTCAATAAGTAATAATATTTGTGGAGTAATTACAAAGTGTAATTTCATTATATGGTAATGGTGTTCGGCACATGTTGATTGAGTATAATGTCTACTAAAAAGAGTAAACATCCAACATTTTCTTTAATAAAGATGCAGCTAAACCCATCCAAAGTTATAAATCTAGATATTATATTCTTTCTTATTCTCTCTAAACCATTTTGTCATTAAAAACATGTTCTCATAACTTTACTTGTTTTCAAATTTTTTTTTCTCATTTATCAATTTCTATAGTAATTTTTTATTATCTTTACTCCATTTCAAAAAGTGAAATTGTGATATATTAATGGCAAAGATGTTTCAATTGTACTCCATTTTTTGTAAGGACAAAAGAAGTCAAAATACATTAAAAACTTTGGGATGACCTTCTACTCACCTTCCTACCATTGTACCTATGTCACCTTATTTTCTTTTTCTTCTTATCTCATTTTTCTTCAATTCTTAATTTTTTTTGTTTAATTATCTCAATATTAGATTCTTGAATATCTTTTGAATATCATCATCTATGTTAAAAATGTACTCGAAGCTAATTATGATAATAACATTAGCAAAACTCATTGATTTCCCTTTTAAGTCAATTACTTTTTCTTTATATAGTATTTGAATGAGCACATTGACACATCTTTGTGAGCTTTCTCTATCTTATTAAAAACAATGATGACATTAACTTCCTTCCATTTTCTTTCTTTTTTGTTAGTTTTCCTCCCTTCTTCATTCACGGTAACAATAGTAGTTTGCAAGATGTGTGTCTTGTTTAAGTATTCGCTCATATTAATTCATATAAGTGCTTCTTTTATGTTGAATAAATAGGACGTTAAGTGTCTTAGTGTAAATAATGATTAAAAGTAACTAAGAAGGTCATATTAAGATCTCTGCAGAGTAAATAAATGTTTTTTTTAATTTCATTTATAAAAACAACACAAAATCACTTTTATGAAAGAAATAAAATATGGCAAACACTATTGGCATAGCTCTTGAAGTATCTCTATCGTATTTTTTAATTCCCATTTTATTTTTATGATACAATAGCTTTTTTTTTTTTTTTGTTCCTTTCATTTTTTCTTTGTAATAATGTCATGAATTGTACTAAAAATTTAGCAAAATATGCAATTAGGTACCTGAACTTTGAAATTGATTAATTTAATACTTTTACTTTGATCAATTTGATACCTCAAAAAACTTGAAAGAGATACTATTAACATGTATAAAAAGTTTTTCTAGATACTAAATTGATCAATTTCAAATTCAGGTACTAAATTGATTATTTCAAAGCCCAAGTATCTAATTGCATATTTTATCAAAGTTCATATACTATTTGTGACATCATCCTTTTTCTTTCCATTCATTTTTTTTTAATAATTTGTTTTTGTATATGTACTTCATTGAAAATAGAGAATACTTTAGAAAAGAAAGATTGGAACTCTATGTGTCTTGTTAGTTTGCTCTATCAAAGCCATTTTTTTAATTTAAAATATCTAAACAATTGTTGTATGATAGCCATATTCACGAAATAGAAGAATTTCCCTTTCCAATTTTCTTACAAGCCTTTTCAATTGTCTCCCACTAATTACCATTTGTGTCAAATCTTTTAGTGCTTTCATGCTAACCTATCTGCCACTTGTTGCAAAGTTATTTTATTGAATACGACTTCCATTTTAATATATGAAATTTTTGTTGATTTGTCTAAAAACATTTTTTCAATTGCCTATTAGCATCTTTTCCTATTTTTGCTTGCTTCAAACAAAGATGAATAGGCCTTCATCAAAGAGGACAAAATTCTAAGAGCAAATATTTATCCACAAGTGGCCAAAAAAAAAAAAAAGGAAAAACAAAGATGGATAATGTTTCATGTTTTCTCACTCCAAGTTGCCTAGATATTTTCATTTAATTATTCCATGCTCCATCTAAACCTTTTAAGCTCCTTGTAGCATTGGATACTCTTCCTCTTTTAATGATGTTTGGACAACTAGAAAACAAGTTATAGATCTTATCATCGATAAAAACTATCTAACATCTATTTTATTGTATATCCTTAATCTATTTTGGTAGAGGCCAAACTTCCTGCATTGCCTCCTTAATACCATATGGATCCCTATTACTCTTAATAAGTATAGAAGTATTCGAACTTTTAACAAATAGGGAAACAAGTTGTCATGGGCTCTTGTGAATTATTAGTAAAATGTAGAATGCTCGTTAGAGTATTATTATATTTCATTGCTTTCCTTTTCCTTTCCAGTCTTTTTTTTAGGGTAAAATCACCAAGTGTTTTCTCATCTAGGAGATCCATCTCTTTATAAAACCACAAATAGAGAATTATTGCTAATGGTAATGACACATAATTTTTTATTCTTTTGAATATTTTACATCAAGACTATCTTTATATTGTAGATTGTATTCACAAAATAGAAGAACTATGACATCATAACTTCACATACTGCCCAATTACATGAATACCCTTGCGCTACTATTTTTTCAATAATTGTAAATATCTGAAGTTACAAATATGAATGTTAGAAAGTTGCAATGTGTAAATTGTTTCAATGTCAAAATATGAGTGGATGGCATTCTTATTTAACTTATATGAGGAACTTACACATCTAACACAATATCATCAATTTTTAGGTCCATTACAGCATAATCATGTATGGATGTGAAAAAGTCTAGTAAGCTTTTTTTCAATTAATATTTTCAATGCATGTTAACTATGATCATCTGAAACCCTTCAATATCATACTCCTTCCCTTCTCTTGACTAAACCATTTTGTTGAAAAATTTTATTAGTATAAATTTGTTCTTTAAATGCAAACGACTTATGTGTTTTCAAATATATTTTTCTTTGTTTCCATATGTATTGCATGGCATCCCCTTTCTAATGATGGCATATATGGAATTACTAATCTCGATGTTATATTTCCATAACATGTTAGTTAATTTGATTTCATAATATGAGTGTATGATGCTTTCTATTCAACACAATGATAATATATGAAATACTTGACCCACCTAACATGATGTTATCAAGTTTCAAGTCCATGTGATATGTATAGCACGTGTA